>CM045497.1:20017082-20401826 GCA_024704745.1 Rosa lucieae | reverse complement strand
ATATATTTTCGACATCACTAGCATTCTCAAAAGCAAACTTAAGAAATTCCTCAACACCTAGCTCATACTTGTGTGATCTTCTATCAGCATGCATCCAAGACTTATCCATCTTAAAAGAAAAAAAAATTGTGTTCAAAACAAGTCAAAAAGAAAAAACAAACAAACACAAAACAGAAGAAGCCAATTGAAATTAGATGTAACAACTAGTGACTAGGTTTCCATTCTCATAAATACCATGAGCATATCGAACAATACGTATTATCTCTTTCCTTTAGTATCCAGATGTAGACCATTGATAAACTTGGGATAACTAAAAAAACAAACACCAACTATGCATCACATAAGTCACAACCATAAGCTATTATATTGTAAGGCATATATACGACATAAGGCACAGAGACAACTCAACAAACTACAAGGCATGAGGCATATTTATAAGTTCATATCAAATAAGAAAATTAGAGACATACTTTAGGATAGGAATCTTAATTCAGTCTAGCAACCCAGCTGACCTTCTTCAAGCCTCAGATCTTGCAGTATCAATCTTCCCTATCAAGAACAACAGATGAACAATTAAAAACTTGGGCAAGGTTGAAATTATAACCAACATGTTATCACTCAGTGCTAATATCAAAATAAATGCAAATTGAAAACAAATGTGAATATGCAATCAGCTTGCATATCAACTTATGCAGTCACCTTCATTTAAAAGTAATGTAAACACACGCCCAACCTTTAGGAAAATACAACGATAACACTACACCTTAAGACAGTCCATTGTCTCAAGCTGCTACATAGAGTATGAAAGTTTGACACACTAAATGTGCTACATATCACTATATGAAATACACATTAAATCTGCTACATATCACTATATGCAATACACACTACCAGCCATGTTTCTTAATGGAATTTTATTTTTCATAAAGCATCCATTTTAACACACGAGACGAAACCATTTGATCACCCTTTAGGTATCACCATATTAGTAACATCTAAGGTCCTCACAACTCAATCCCATAAATCAGACATGCCATCAAATTTAGCAATAAAATTCATTTACAGGTTTTAGGTGAGCTAATGAAAGCAATATCCATTTGTTTAGAAAGGAAAGATAGAAGTATCTTCAAAGAAAAGAAAACTTACTATCTCCAAACTAGTGGAAGCTTCTTTGGAGTCCTTATCCTTCCTGTTCCACTCCAAATGCTTCCTAATGGAGACTGTCTTCTTAATGAGGTGGTACAAATCTTTTAAAATTGCAGGAGCAAGACCTAACAAAGCACAAGGAAAAGATATTATTCACTCATGTCTCCAAAAGAAAATATAGCAGGGAAATGACAACCTACAAACCAAGCCATATTAATCAACTATAGTGCAGAAATATAAATTTTAGGTCTAAATAAAGAGGAAACTAAATATGTCAGGACTTGCTACAAATATGAGTAATAATGCTCTATATAAGAGGTAAACTTTTACTAATTACAATTGGAAAAGAAAATCAACAAAACTACAAGTCTAGCAATTAAATGCAAATGATCGCCTATGTATTTCCCAGCCCACAGTTCACAACTTAAAGCTATGTAACTCAAAGAAGTAAAGATTTTTATAGACAATTAATCATTAATATAAGTGTAATATAATGAGCGAGAAGCAGATTGGGAAAATTATACTACATACATGAAGGTTTGACACACTAAACACACACCATAAGCTTAGATATACCAAAATCATCTGGGCATCTCAAAGCCTAAATCTTTAAACACACTAAACACATACAGTAACATAATACCAATCCGTAAGATTTCTAAAACCCAGCTTAATTAAAACTAAACCCAAATAGATCAAAAATATGCATATTGAGGAAGAACCAAAGTTCAATACTTTGGTTGGATTTGGGCGTTGTTACGATCTGGCAATTTAAAAAATGAAAATCGATGAAGGGATTTAGATAATCTGAAGCAAACTTCATTAATATTAGAAAAGCATTGAACTTTGAATTGTGAAAATTGTACCCATGAATCAATAAGAAACCATAACATCAGAAAACCCAATTAATAACCCAATCAAGACAACAATATCAGACAAAACGAAGAACTGAATAAGATTGAGAAGTAACAAAAAAAAAGAACTTACAGGGAGGAAGGGAGAGAGAGAGATAGAGATAGAGGCTTAATTGAGGGAGAACCGCTATGGATAAAACCCGCAGTGGAGAGAGAGAGAGGTGGAAAGAGGTAGTCGAAAAAGGAGGCCGTGATCGATGTAGAGAGAGAGAGAGATCGAGGGGGTGATATTCGCAGCGGTGGTCTTTGATGAGTAGTGATAATCGATTCCTAACTAGCTAGGATTCATGATGAGAGTGGTCTTTGGTGATCTCCGTTTGTTCTGATGAGAGAGTGAGTGAGTGTGCGGGTGTTTTGGATAGTGAGAGCCAGAAAAGGAGGGAAGTTTTTGACCTGAAGGAGGGAACCCAAAATGAGTAGGGTTTCATTAATTGGGTAATAAAAATTTATTTTTTTGGGCTTATCAATTTTTTAGACAACACAAATACATTGTAACTGTTGTCCGGATTTTTTTAAATTTCATCTAACTACTATGTGTTGGTTGAGAAGACAAAACACAACTGATTTAAGGAAAGTGTTGTTTGACTAACTCAGACAACTCCGAAAGTTGATGTGTTGTCTGATAAGTGTCGCCTGATTCACTCTGTGGTGTAGTGGATTGGCCGAGGAGTCGCTGGAAACTGAGAAAATCCGACAGGATTCGACTACGTCAACTATAGCTCATCCGATCTCCACTTTCCGATGGTCTCCGTCTCCGTCAAGCACCAGAGGGAGGACGGCGATATGGTGGCGATCACGTCTGTGTTGGTTTCTTCGCCGGCGGACGTCAGGAACTGCCGGAAAAGTCGGGTCGGGTCGCTCGGAGGCTGAGGAGAGAGAACGGAGAGAAAAGGGTTTCCAAAAAAGGAAATATGAATTTATGAAATTATTTTCGGAAATTCCTATTTATACCAAAATGGAAACTTCTTCCAATGGCCATAACTTCTTCATACAAACTCCAATTCTCGCGTTCCATATGTTCACGAACTCGTATCGACGCGCTCTACGACTTTCGTGAAGGAAGTTTTTGGAGAATCTCAACGTATCAAAAGTCAACCTTTGCGTCACCCCTAAAGTCATATTTTCCGAATGAAAATTAATCCGAAACACTTCCACTCCGTCCACGAACCACGAAACCGTCCAATAAACATAAAATAAATTTCAGAAAATCTTCGGAAAATAATTACGAATTTCCGGGGTATCACATTCCCGACTTAAAATACCGAAAAGGTAGAATTAAAAGTGGTAAAAATTTGTTTTACAAAAAAAAAAAAAAAAAAAAAAAAAAAACAGAACTGGACTGAACGGTTCGGTTTTCGATTTCAACTTTTGAAAAACACAAAACCGAACCGAAGTCCAAGTTCAGTTCAGTTCTCGGTTTAGGCGCAAAACCGACCCAATTTGACCCAAACCCACCCCTAACAGAAAGGGGGAGACAGTGGTGCCAAACTGCTGCAAAATGACTATGATGATCAAAGTTTGTTAATTTGTCTGCCACAAAATTACCTCCTTGAAAATATGTCTGAATCGGATGAAAGAGAAAGAAGAAGGAAGCTTCCAAATATCCTCCACCAATGTCTTAATCCGCCAAGGAGTAGCTATCTTCTTGAGAATACAATCCATAAGCACTTTAGAGTCTCCTTCAACTCCAACTCTAGAAAAGTTATAATGTTGAGCAACATGTAATACATCCTTGAGAGCTGTAGCTTCTGCAATGAGAACTGAAGCAGGTCCCAGATTCTTAGAAGCAGCAAAATTAGGTTGACCATCAACATTCCTGAAAACAAAGCCAAGAGAAGCATTACCCTTCCCCACAGAACCATCAAAATTTATTTTAATTTGATCATGGTCTGGAGGATTCCATTTAATATGAAAGTACTTAGGAACCTTATTATTACACACTGTAAGATTAGCTTTCCAATAGTTAGCTCCCAGAGTAACAGCCCCGAAAAAGGTTTGAGAAGGGGAGGGAACTAACTGTTTACAAACTACCTGATTTCTGGTATGCCAAATTGACCAAGAAATAA
This sequence comes from Rosa lucieae, assembly GCA_024704745.1. Lineage (NCBI taxonomy): Eukaryota > Viridiplantae > Streptophyta > Magnoliopsida > Rosales > Rosaceae > Rosa > Rosa lucieae. The sequence goes on along the minus strand of CM045497.1, from coordinate 20,397,700 downwards.
GGACTTGTGATATAGTATATGCGTTAATATGAGCTTATGAAACAAAGATTCTGTCCAAGAAATAAAAGAACCAAGCCAATTATTAGGAATAGATATGTTATTTGAGAATCTCCAAACAGCTTGAGCAAAGTTACAATGCATAAAAAGATGGTTTAAATTTTCAATGTCATTTTGGCACAGAGGACAACAAGAATGAATATTAGGATTATAAAGAGAGAGTTTATCTCTTGTCTTCAGTTTATTTCTCAAAAGAGTTCAAGCAAAAATCTTAATTTTAGTAGGAATATTCAAATGTCAAGTTTTATTCAAAACCTTGGATTTAGAATGAGAGGCATTTTTCTGTGCAAGTAACCAAGAAGCACTCTTGATGGAAAACTTACATGAGCCTGAAGGTCCCCAAACAAATTCATCAAACATATCATTCACAAGAATAGGAACAACAAGAATTTGCATAACAATATCATGAGGAAGCACTAAAGAAAGAGCATCTTTATTCCACAGAAAGTTTTGAATAAAAGAAGAAACTTTAAGAGTCCAATCTAAATGGTTCATTTCATCTTCAGGGATTGTCAGATAAAGAGGATAAGGCAAAAACCTAATTAAACGTCCAGAATAAAATGTCTTTACCGTTCCCAACAGTCCATCTCATCCCTTCCATTACTAAAGATCTGGCATCAAGAATTCCTTTCCAAGCTAAAGAATTGGAACCCTTTTTATTAACAAATAACAAATAGGAATTCCTAAGGTCTTGCCAGTGACCAATTGAACCCACCAATTATGAGGTTCAGTGAGAATCTTCCAAACTAATTTAGCTAAAGCAGCTTTGTTAAAGCACTCAGCAGGCCTAATTCCTAAACCTCCCATATCCTTAGGAAGACAAACCTGCTCCCAGGCCATAGGAGGGGTCTTACCACCCCAAAAGAAATCTCTACATTGGTTATCAAGTGCAATAGTAACTTTTTAAGGACATTTAAAACAAGAGAGAACATGGTTAGGCATACCTGAAAGATTTGCTTTAATAAGAGTTAATTTTCCACCTCTAGACAAAGTATTGGCTTTCAGCTAGCCATCTTTTTCTGCATTTTCAAAAGTAAATCAGACGTATTGATAGGATCCTTCCAAAAAATAATGTTATGAATTCCGAGATATTTACCAGGATAGTCCCAATTAAGGAAATCATAAGCTTTCTCTAGATCTAACTTAAGTGCCATAGAAGCTCGCTTACCCTTCTTTTTATTAAACGTTGAGATTAACTCATGAGCGTTGAGAATATTATCTTGAATTGATTTGCCATGGGCAAAAGCACATTGATTATGAGAAATGCAGTTATTTAAAAGAGGTCATAACCGATGAATAAAAACTTTAGAGATGATCTTATAAGAAACATTACATAAGCTAATAGGTCTATAATGGTTGACAAGCTCAGGAGCCTTGGTTTTTGGAATAAGAACAATGTTAGTTCGATTTATCAAACTAAGATCCAAATTCGAAGAAAAGAAAGAAGAAACCAAATGAAATAGAGAATCCTTAACCTGATTCCAAAAGGAGTGATAGAAGATGGCATGAATGCCATCAGGACCTGGTGCTTTAAGAGGTCTAATGCTATGGACTGCATTAAAACTTCCATCATAGTAATTGGAGCTAACAATGAAGCACTATCTTTTGCTGAAATGCAAGGGGATATACAAGAAAGAAAATCAATAGTAGAATGAAAAGAAGGCGTAGTTGAAGAAGTAAAATGCTTTTTAAAGGAAGAAATAAGAACTGAAGAAATTAGTTCAAGAGAATCTACCCAAATACCAGTATCATCTTTAATTTTATGAATTACATTCTTCTTTTTGCGCAAGCAAGCTTGTGTCTGAAAAAACTTAGTATTCTTATTCCCTAATTGAAGCCATTTATATTTTGCTCTTTGCGCCTAATAAACTTCTTCATGCAAAAATAATTGGGGCCGTGACCACTTACCCAATTTTAGCTTCAAAATTGCCCGATTACTCCACTAAGAGTTTTTTAACGCCATTTACCCAATTCAGTGTTAAATGACAATTTCAACCTTCAATTAATTAAAAAATTATAGGTTCACTCTCTCTCATCTATCTCTCTCTGCAGCTGGTGACTGATCTCTCTCTCATCTCTTTCCGGCAGGAACATATCCATCGAGACACAGAGAGATTATCAGAAAGAGAGTATACATACTGCAAGATATCCTGAAGCTGCTGAGCCCCAGTCCTAGGGTTAATTCCCTTCCGCAACACGTTATCCTGCATATGCAGCCCATTCACTCGGATTCGATCCTTTACCCACTCCACATCCTCCTTCGAAGACCGTATTGTCTCGCCGCTCTCCCACCTTCCAGTTGCCGCAGCCACATCTCCGCCGCTGGACTGACTTGGAACGCCGGCGATGGCGATACTGCCACCGCAGCAGGAGCAGGACTAGAGAGAGGACAGGAGGAAGAAGAAGAAGACTGCGGTGATCGAGGCAGAGAAGACCAGTACCGGGACAGTTACCACTATGCCCTTGGACGGTGACGACGAAGACGAGGAGAGAGCCATGAAAGGATTGGGTTCTCTCTTTCTCTCTTTCTCTCTCTCTAAGTCCATGACTCTGAAATTTTAGGTTTTTGATTTGGAAGAAAAAAGGATTTGACGACGTCGTTTCACTGGGCATGAGGAGTTTATTTTATTTTATTTTCTATGTCGTTGATATTAATTGTGGGAGGACTTGTGCTTTGAGAATTGTTGTTCTTGAGGAACGTGGTTGGGGCATGAGACCAAGGAGGTGATTAGATTTTGTGTTAGCAATGATGAAAGGAAAGAAGAAAGAAGAATGAAAAAAAAAGTTTTATTGAGTAGTTATACATGTCTATTGCGGGGCAATAATAAGATTATTGGAGGCAATAATATGATTATTGGGAAGCAATAATATGAGTACTGGGGGGCAATAATATGCATATAAATTGATCAATTGTGCCTGTAGTGTATTCATTTTGGTTTTGGGAGTTTATGCAATTCACTGGAGGGCGACAATATGATTATTGGAAGACAATAATATGAGTATTGGGGGGCAATAATATGATTACTGGGCTTGCAACAATATGGTTACTAGGTATTATTAGGGAGCAATAAATTCAGACGCCAGAATCCTGTCACCAGTCCGGTAGCAGAATTCCTAATTCGGTGACCGGCCGCTAGATTTCGGTCACCGGTCGCCGGAGTCCGCCACCGGAGTCAAGCAAGGTCTCCAATGACTTATTTCTCTAAGTGACAAAAAAGAGACGGCAAAATTGTCCCAAAAATAAATAAAAATGAATTAAAAAAAATACTTAATTGGGTATTAGGGAAATAATCTCTTAGAGTGTTTGGGTAAGTGGGCAATTTTTAAGCTAAAATTGGGTAAATGATCATTTCCCCAAAATAATTTATGTAATTCTGTTACTAAAGCAGCTTCTTGATCAAGAAGAATAAGAGTAGGCTGAGAGATAAGATCAGCTTGAACAGATTGCAGTTTAGAATGAATATCTTTCATTCTATGAAAAACATTACCAAAAGTAGTAAAGTTCCAAATTCTCGCCAAAGCTTGAAAAGCATTTGTTTTTGTAACAAAACTCTGAAGAGCATTTCCTGAAGCGGTAGTTAGCCAAGAGTTATTAACGATAGTGGTAAAATCAGGATGATTCAACCACATAGCTAGCTTCTAACTTAAAAGCTTTCATTTTCCTAGATATAGTAGGATTAAAAGAAAGGAGAATAGGGTCATGATAGGAATCAGAAATAGGGAGATTAATAAGAGACATATGAGGAAATAACGATGGGTTAGCTATAACCCGGTTTAAACGTTCATAAATAACATCATCTAATTATTCATTTCATCTTAATGGAACACTAAAAAGATTACATACATTGAAATAGATATAATGAATTTTATAAGTTATTTCGGTCAAGTTGCAACGTATGCAAAAAAAGATTTTTCTTGTTTTATGGCTTTATATAAGCTTCATCTTTTCGGTATGTCACCGTTGTGAAGCAAATGGAGTTGCCCAGTTATCTGGTATGTCAACCCTTGCTACTTGGTGCATATTTGAATACACAGAATTAGTGGGAGTTCCTGTTATTATTCGGTATATTCTCTCATTACTAAGGGCACGTTTACTTACTTGGAATGGAATGGAATGATTACGGAGTAAAAACACCCCTATGTTTACTAACACATAAAGGAATCGGAATGATTTCAGGTAAAATAATTCCTGTGTTTACTAACACATGAAGGAATCGGAATTAGTGTAGGTCCCACCTATTTATCAGGAATCGATTCCTGAATACTCAGGAATTCGATTACGAAGGGGGGAGATGGGTTTAGGAATCATTCATCCGGAATCAATACCGATTCCTTTCTTCTCTCATTCCACTTGTCTCCGATTCATGATTATTTTCCATTCCAAGTAAGTAAACGTGTCATAATTGTTCGGAGTTTAGGCTTTATGCCCCTTCCCCCTTTTTATCAGCAGTTTCATTAATGAAGGTTTGAGAGCAACTGCACCAACACTTATTTTAAAAAATAATAAATAATAATAAATTAAAAAAATCATACGTATTCACGTAATTTTGATACAGAAAATGATTGGTATTAGTTGAAAGTATTAAAATTTTGATGTTGTTAACAAAATTTTTCATTCGAGTTCACAATAGTTCTTGTATTGTATCTAAAGAAAATTGTATATCGCTTTAAATGTCATGAAATACATAGTGAGAGTATAAAAATAATATCTAATGAGTCTACACATGCTCCCATTAGTTCACCTCTTTCATTTGTTATCAAATCCCCGAGGCCTCACCTAGAATTGCTTTACTAATTTTAGGCTTAGGTTCTTTTAAAGGAGACTCTTAAAGCTGATTACAAAGACCTAGCACTCTGGTAGGATTTGTGGAGCAACGCATCTTACTAGTTCGTCGCAACCTATACTTACCCCATTCATGGAGAAAATTTCAGGGTTCGGCCTCTTTATGTTCAATTTCGTTGTCTTCAGAGGCAGCGTGTTTTTTTTATGGGACCCTTTGGGCGCTGGTAAGGTTTTGTCGATGGGCTAACGAACTATTGGGACGATAGAAGAGGGTGGCAACAATTATTGGGTGGAGTGGGATCCTAGTAGAGGCCCCAATGGTCTTTGGCAGGATCGCACGAGTCTGACATTATCCCTTCCGGCATGTGGGTCTGCGCTTAGTGGACTTGGAGATTTCTTCTGGGATGCCGGCGATCTTCAAAGTCAACACAGTGTGCATGGTGAGGTAGACAATGGCCCATCGAGTGGAGGCATAGCGGAGGCTTGGTGGGTCATCGATGGCGGGGTCAAATGTCCATATGAATTGGAGACGACCTAGTGGGCCTTGGGTTCAAGTTGTTTTGGATTTGGGCATGAGTCTTAGTAGGTGGACAAGAGTAGAAGGTTCTCGACTTCCTCAAGTTTGGATCCAGATCTGGGATTCGAGAGGGATTTGCAAATGGATTCAAATTTGGGATCCAGGTGAGATTTGGGCTTAGACTGCGACACACTATCTTTGTTGAGCTGTTTGTCATAAGCTAGAATGGCTTAGGACTTTTGTGCGTTAGTGGTATTGGATTTGAGACCTAAGTCTTTGGTATCTATTTGTGAACGATCGTCTGTCAACACGGCCATGTTTTGACAATCTTGGCTGGCTTCGATCTTTGGGTGAAAGATTGCCCTCTGTTCTGCGCTGAATTGACTTCTGCCATTCTGTGCGTTGGATTTGCATGAGTAATCAAACTATCAACTCAATTTTAGCTATGCATTTAGACGCAACTGTTCTTGCCCCTTTAATATGCTTTGTATTTTTGATGATTTTTTGCATCTTTTCTTTTCATACCATTTATTTTCTTTATTGATGCACTTTCGCATCGTGTCATTGTAATTTTCCTTATTTCAATAAATTTCTGACTTCCTTTTTATCCAAATAATAATAATAATCCCCGAGAGGCCTCTTTATTTTATTTATTTATTTTTATTTTTTTAAATCCCTGAGCCCTCTAATCCCACCATCTTTAGAAACCTTGACTGGTGTTAAGTTTGTAGTAGTCTTCAAAAGAATCTTGTCATTTACATTGTTGTTTGACAAATTTGATATTTTTTGCAGCCATCATACCCACTAGCAGAACTTGAAAGATCAACCAAAGTTTTTGTAGCCGGAATTCACCAATCTCTTGTTCTTGTCCTAATCGATTGCTTGTAAAATCGATAAGAAAAAACTGACTCGATTCTTCTTATCAATGAAATATCAAGTCAACAACCTCATATGCACATTAGCACAAAGCCCAGCCCTAACGCGCACAGCACCCCTACACCCTTCCTCTGATGAATGAGCTATAGCGTCAAAGAACAAAGATCTGTCAATCACCAAGCGTTGACACTATACACGGCGTGCTAAGCTGTTGCTAGACTTGAGATCCTTTTTAAAAAAAACAAGGTCAAATCATATTTGAATGTTGTATTATTCTTAGTTGTAATATTATCTACACTAAAGAAAAAAAATGGGACCAAATTTGAATGAATGTTATTTTTTAATGGAAAGTTTTGAAATCTATTGAGAAAGTACGTTTTCTCCTATTGCATCAAGAAACCAAATGAAAATGTGTATAAACGAGGTACATGGTTCGAGAATGGGTGACATTTTATTGTGAAATGTAATGTCTTGATCTAAAAATGTATGTTTTTGATATGTTAATCAAATTCTAACAACTCGATAATCATACTCCATCCCTGAATAGAGTTGTCTCTCTACTGTTGAGTAGCTTAATTAACACATGATTAGGTAAGCGTAGGGGCAAGCCACGACTCCTTACATATGTACCTTCGTATGAAGAAGACATGGCAGTAAACGTTGTACAGAACTTCACTTTCCCCTACCGAATATGCACCGACTAGGCCAGTTGTTAGATCCTGACTTGACCAAATGTCTCTAGAACCCCCTATCGTGTAATAACCCGTCCCTAAATTTTTGTTTTTATTTTCTATTTTCTCTTGCGGGTAGTATTATTTTAGAAAGAGAATTTTCTGGTTTGAAATCTATTATGACTTAGTGGGTCTTTAATTAGGAGTTAATGCATGAAATTTTCTGATTTGGAATCCATTATGACTTAGTGGGGGTTTAATTATGAGTTATTGCATAGAATATTTTCATTGATTCAAGAATTATTTGGGGGATTTATGTGGTTATAGAAAGTTAAGGAATGAAATGTTGGAATTCATTTTAGAATTTATGTTGTTAGAGAAGGTTATGGAAGAAAAAGTGGATTTTAATTTAGAATTTATGTTGTTATTCAATTTAGTTCCGTTGGAGTGGTTTAAGGGAGAAGCCAGTCAGTATAAAATTCTCCAAGATCGAGTGAATCTAGGATGTTTTTCTCCTACTGTTGCGGCAAACATCACTTAGAGTATAGAAGGAAAATATTGTAAGTGTTCAACAAGTGTTTAAGGAAAAAAATCGTGTTTTAGGCACCTTAGTAGGTGACATGAGCTATGAAGGAGGGATTATTAGTATGGAGCAGAAATAAGGCTAAGCTTACTTTCTTATTTTCTGAGGTAGGGGTTTTGATTCCAATGATAGCTATATATTTAATGTCTCTCTAATTTTTGTGTGAACTGTAGTTGTTGATTATCATATGGATATATTCATTATGCATGTTGTTGGTTACACATGAAACATGATTTGTGACTTTGTTGAATGTGATGAAATTTATGGCTTGTATTTATTGCAAACGTAAACAATTGCTTTGAGGTACCTCTAGAGTAGAAAGTAATGCTGACAACTTTGTCACTGTCGGGAGACATGGGGGATATATATATATATATATATATATATATATATATATGGACAAAATACTGTTTACTCTCTATACTTATAGGGTCTCGACGTTTCAGTCCCGGACGTTTCAATTTCACCTAAAAAGTTCCTGAACTTTCCAATTTCACAAAAAAAATCTCTGCCGTCAATTTTCCGTTTAAAAGTCTGTTATCTTGCTGACGTGGCACTATTTCAACAATAAAATGACTATTTTACCCTTACCGACCCAAAAAAAAAACTCACTTTTCTCTTTTTTTCTTTTTTAACTCTTTTTTCTCTATTTTTTTAATTTGTTCTTTTTTATTCCTATTTTTTTTAACTCTTTTTTCTATATATTTTTTAATTTGTTCTCTGTTTTTTTTTTTTCCTCTTTTTTTCTTTACTCTTTTTTTCGTTTTAATTTGTTTTTTTTTTTTTTTACTCTCTTTTCTCTCTTTTTTTTTAACTCTCTTTTCTTTTCTTTTTTAACTCTCTTTTCTTTTTTTTATTTGTTCTCTCTTTTTTTTTAACCCTCTTTTCTCTTTTTTTTTTTTATTTGTTCTCTTATATATATATATATATATATATATATATATTTCTTTCTCTTTTCTATTTACCTCTTCTTCCTCTTCCTCCTCTCTGCTCTTCGGCCTTCTTTTCCTCCTCCCTGATCGCAGCTCCAGTTTTCGGCCACGCCTGGAAACCGGAATGGTCGGATTCTCTTCCCTTCAGATTCCGGCCCCTTCGTGGTGTCGGAGCTATATCAGAAGCTTTCTCTCGACGTCAATAACGTTTCTTTGGTGTTGGTTTGCTGAGATGATGAGCCAATAGAGATTCGAAGAGGATAAGATATTTGAGTTTTCCTTTAGAGAGAAATGTTTGAACAGTTTTGGCATCGAAGAAAGAGAGGTGGAAGGTGAATTGATTTGATTTGGGTGTGCTTCGATTTGTTTTGGAACCGCTGTATGGAGAGGAGTGATTAGGAGAGGTGATGATGCTTGCTGGCATGACGGGTGATTATACGCATTTATATGCGTGTAATTATATCTAAAGCACTAGAAATAAGTCAATCCACATGTCAATTAATATGTGATTAATTCATTTTTATTTATTTTGTAGAAAATAAGCGGAGTTGCGGAAACGTGGGAAAATGGTGTGAAATTGGAGCAAATTAGAGTTTCCGACAAAAGGACGAAATTGTCAATGTGGGTTAATATTGGTCAATGCCATCAAGGAAGCGGAATTCAATTGCCGCCAATAGTATGTGCGGAATCGCATTGAGAAGAGAGAAGAAAGTAGAAAAAGAAAAGAACAAGAAGAAAGAAATTAGAAAAACAGAGAGAGCAAAAAAAAAAAAAATCCTACCTTGATGTCATGATGACGTCAGCAGTACCACCATCAGTTTTCCTTCCCTTTCTTTTCCTTCACGTGTGCTGCAGTGCTCTTCTTTTATTTTCTTTCTTTTTCCTTTTTTTCTTTTCCTCTCTTCCTTTCTTGTTTTGCCAGCTAGCATCTCATCTATTCTATCTCTTCCTCTCATGAAAGCCACGGAGACCACTCATATAATTAACCCCATTTTCCTCTCTTCTTCCTCTCTCACGCCTAGATCCAATTCCAATTCCTTTCTCTTCCTCTAGAGATAGCCGAACACACCTCACACACCTCTCACCACAATTCCTTCTTTTCCTCACCAAAATCCATCCCACCTCACCAAAATCTCTTCCTTCTCCATTTTTCCTTCCTCACCAAGATTCACAGCACCTCACCAAGATTTTCTTCACCTCACCAAGATCTCCTCCTCACTAAGAAATTCCTCCTTCTCATTTTTTTTTTCACCTCACCAATTTCATCCTCACTAAGATCCACCTCACCAAAATTCCATTTTCTCATCAATTTCACAAGATTCAAAGGGGAAGCACTTCAAGCATTAGGGGTTTAATCACCACTTGGGTAAAAGGGAGAAATTATAATTCCAAGGCTTGTTATGTTTGCTTTTTAGCATTTGTAACTTGTCTTGGTTGTTCTCCTTCTTCTATACCTTTTCCTTTTTTGTTTGTATGAAATTGATAGAATTGATGATGTATAATTTTTGGATAGTGAGTAGAAATTTGTTGGGGGTTAGGGTTGTGTGCCTTAGCCCAAATTTTATGTAAAGGATGTCTATTTTATGTCATGATCAATTTTTTGTTGGATGCTTATATTTTTTGTTGGGTTGAATGCATGTCTAGGAGCCTAGTCAACTCTAGGGTATGTATTTTGAGCATGTCTAGGATGATTTACCTGACCCCCTCTAATTCCTAAGCTAGAACCCTCAATTTGGTATTGTAGGGGTTATAAGCATGGTGATTTACACCCGCCACGTGATTGCGAGGGTGAATCGCTTAGTGGTCTAATTCTTGAGCTTTATGCCAACTAGAGTGACTTAGAGACCCTTGAACCGGCTCTAGCTCTCTCTAGTTGAGTTTGTATGACCCTTGAAACGGCACATTAATACCGTAATTGAGAATATATGGTCCTTGAGCCTTGAACCGCCTAGGATACGACTACCGCCAAATGAAGAATTTTGAATCTACATTAGATTAGCTTCCGGCACATAGGATTTGGGTGAAGGAACCTCCGTAGCACCCAACACTCTCTTGTCTTGAATTTTTCGCAAACTACTTTAGCATTGCATTTTTCATTTTTAGCAATTTTCTATTTTCGGTTCTTAAATTTAGTTTTAGTCTTAACAATTAAAAATCACAATTTCGGATACTTGTTGCTAGGATAATTTGTATTTGTGCTTAGTTGTCCGTAACTAAGTGGGGGTTCCCTATTCCCTTGGGTACGATGCTTGGAGTTTAATTTATTTGCCCTAAATTTGGTGACCGTATTGTATTACGCGTGAGGCGCTAGTATAGGCACCGAATCAATGGCGCCGTTGCTGGGGATTAGGGTGTAAAACCCTTATTCCCTTGGTGTTCGGATTCTTAGGCACTTTGCATATTTTTCTCACTTTTTCTTTATTTTGATTTGTGTGTGTTAAATATTGAAAATATATTTTGGTAATTTTTATTGCCATAAAAAAAATTCCAGATTTTTATTTTTGCGTTATTGGTTACTTGTTGAGTTTTCATTATTGTAGTAGAAAAGAAAAAAAAAAGTTTAATTATTTGTTTGAATTACTTGTGTTTTTTTTTCTTGTATTCTAGTTTCTAATCATTTTCATAATTTTCTTTTGAAGGTATATGAGTGAACTTCCTAATAAGAGAGGAAGAGGTAGACCAAGAAAAAGAGTGAGAAATCCAAGGACAAATTCTTTTGCACCATCGAGGTCTACTTCACCTATTTTAGAAGAGAGATCACTAAGTCCAAGATTTGAAGAGGTAGCAATGGGTGACGCGGAGAATAATGAGAGACCAATTAGAGCCTATAGTTGTCCTACCGTTGTCAACCAACCATCTTGTATAGTCTTGCCACCTTGTGGAGTCAATTTTGAGATCAAGTCTTCTACTCTTCAAATTTTGCCAAAGTTCAATGGCTTTAGTCAAGAGAGGCCTTACACTCATGTGAAGATGTTTGAAGAAGTATGTGGTACACTACAATTGGGAGGACTTACACCGGATAGCTTGAAGATGCGTCTTTTTCCCTTTTCACTTCAAGACCGAGCAAGAGAATGGTTACATAGACTACCTCCCGCGAGTATACGATCATGGCGTCAACTTCAAGAAGAGTTTTTGAATGCATTTTCTTCCTCCCCACCGGACTACAAGTATGAGGAAATGATATCTTGAGGTTTATTCAATTTGATGGAGAGACTTTGCATGAGACATGGGAGATTCAAGGACATTGACCTTGGATGCCCTCACCATGGCCTAGATAAGTGGTTACTTATTGATTCATTCCATAGAGGATTGCTACCGGAATCTAGAAGACGTGTGGATAATGCCGCACTTGGAAGCATTGAAAATAAGCATGCTACGGAAGCTTGGGGTATCATTGAAGACTTATCTAAGCAAAGTGCAAGGTGGGACTTTCATGACTGAAGAAGAAGACCAAGAGATGAATTTGAGAAGCCAAGGAGCCGTGAATTGTATGATGAGCATAAGAGTTGAGATTCCTATGATGAGCCTAAGAGAGGTCGTGACACCCTTGATGATTCAAGGAGGAGCCGTGAGTTGTATGATGAGCCACGGACTCGTGAGCATGGTGTTGATAATGTTAGAGGTCATGAGCCTTTACCTAGAGGTCAGTGGAATTTATGAGGTGTCTATGCCAAGTGATGGAATGATGAGTTCAAAGTTAGATAGACTTGAGAAAAAGATAGAGCAATTACTTGAGAAGTAAGATCGTGAGCCACACATTTCACAAGCTAAGGCCATGCATTCTACTCTTTCTACTTGTCTTTTATGTGAGTCTCCTATCCATGTTACTCAAGAATGCCATTTAGCACATCAATATCCCGATTTTGTGGAAGATCAAGTAAGGATAATAAATAATTTTCAAGGAAGGCAACAAAAGAATGACCCTTACTCTCCAACATATAATCCGGGGTGGAGGAATCACCCCAATTTTTCATGGGGAGGAAACCAAGGTGGATCAAGTTCGCAAGGTGGTGGTTCTTATAGTCATCAAGGACAAGGAGGTTCTAGCTATATTCAAAGAGGCTCTAGTGGCTCAAGTTATTTACCCCAAGGTCAAGGAGGTTACTATAGTGCATCGCATAGCCAAAATGGCTCAAGTTCTTCATCTTTTGGCCCTCACAAAAATCAAGGGCAGATTTCACCTATGCATGGTACACATGGGAATGTCACTTATCCTTATGGTTTGAATGTTCAAAATGGCCCTCCCGGGTTTGTGAAAGGTAGTGGCTATGGAAACAACAAGTTTCAAGGTGGTTCTAGTGCTTTTCATGGAGGCAACCAAGGCGGGAATTACAATCATACATCTTTGTCACATGCTCCTTTGCATTATAGTGAGCCTAGCAAACCCGGTTTTGAAGAGTTGATGAGTAAACTCATAGAAGCTCAAAATTCTACAAATGCGATCAACAAGCAAACTGTTGATTCTCTTCAAGCGGGCTTGCACAAATTGGAGACTCAAGTTGGGCAAATGGCCTCTTCTATGCATTCAAGACCGCAAGGGTCTCTTCCTAGAAATACGGTGCCTAATTCTCGTCACAATGAGCAAGCAAATGCTATATCTATTCTTAAAAGTGGAAAGGTATACGACAATAAGGTGCACATGCCACAAACTTCATCTCCTCCCCTCCGCATGTGTATGATAATGTAGTTGACCCCTATTCCTCCTCATCCCATTCTTATAATGGTTATGTTCCCTCTCCATACATGCTCCCAACTCGCCCATTTTAAATTCTAGTGATGAGTGTATGGTAGAGGATTGCTCTAGTGATGATAATGGCGAATGATTGATGGTGCCACGAGGGAAGAAAATGTATCTCGTGGCAATGTTGGAAATTCTTTAAATATGCATGATTTTGATTCAAAGGCGGATGGGAACCGGGGGGAAGAAAATGTACCCCCGGAAATTGGAGTGGGTGATGTGGCTTGTATACAAAAGGAAGAAATAAGGGGGTGGATAAGGAAGCCGGGGAGGAAGAAAATTACTTCCCGGAGGTGCACAAGGAAGGAAGACCTCTTTATCTCATTCTACATCTTCAAATCTCATGTACCTACTTATCCGCACCACCTAAGCATGTTCAACTTTGGGCCTACTACTATTGCATCATCTAGTGATCATATGGGGAGCAATAAGGTGGAAGACCGGGGGAGAAATAAGGTGGAAGACCGGGGGAGAAATAAGGTGGAAGACTCCTCTAAGGGCAAGCCTCATGCTAAAAGTTCGGAGTCTACATCAAAGGGGAGAAATAAGGCGGAAGATTCTCATATGACTAGTGGAGGTCCTAAGGATAGGAGTACTCCGGTCTATTCTTCACTAGGGGAGGCCGTGTTGGCTAAGGATCCTAGTGGGATCGTGAGCACCCTTAAGGGTCCCATGGGTAACTTGAAATTTACCCCACCATTAGTTTTCTCTCAAGAGCCGATTTTGCCATATCCTAATGTGAAGAGGATGCAAGACCTCAAGAAGAAGAAAGAGCGTCAAAATGTGGAGTTCATGGAATTGTTCAAGAAGGTGAATATTAATATTCCACTTTTGGATGCCATTAAGCAAGTACCCTCATATGCCAAGTACTTGAAGGAATTGTGCACAAACAAGAGAAGGTTTAGGGATGATGAAAATGTGTTTCTTAGAGAGGAGGCCTCTTCCGTGAATCAACAAAGGCTTCCTCCTAAACTTGGAGATCCCGGATGCTTTACCATCCCTTGTATCATTGGATTGAGAAATTTTGATAAGGCACTTCTAGATCTTGGAGCGAGTATCAACCTTATGCCTTATGAAGTCTACAAAACACTTGCTTTAGAGGACATTAAACATGTCAAAATTAAATTGCAAATGGCGGATCGAAGCGTGGTTCATCCAGAGGAGTAGTAGAGGATGTCTTGGTGAAAATTGATGAGAAATTGGTACCCGCCGACTTTGTGGTTTTAGATATGGAGCCTTTAAGTAGTGATAGTGAGGAGCTCCCTATTATTTTGGGGCGGGCATTCATGGCAACAGCCGGCACCAAGATTGATGTTCAAAAGGGAATAATAACTATGACTATGTTTGACACGACTATTGGGTTTTGAATCTTTGATGTTATGAAGAGTTCGGTATATCTCAAAGATTGCTTTCGAGTTGAGATGATGGATATTATTGATGATCTTGTTGAGGAGTCTAGCTTGAGATTTAATGATGATGACATAATAGAGGACGTGAATCACATGGAGATTATAATGCCATTCCAAAAGGTATACAAACCCAAAATAGTGCCTCTGCCTCCTATTACTACTAGAGTGGTACCTTCTCTTGAGAGCCCACCTACACTTGAGCTTAATTTATTTGCCCTAAACTTGATGACCGTGTTGTATTACGCGTGAGGCGCTAGTATAGGCACTGAATCAACGGGGATGATGGATGGATGGTGGAATGACCAGCACTTGCTTGGAGCGGCGGGCACGCCAACGGTGATTAGGAGAGGTGGTGATGCTCGCCCAAAACTGGAGCTGCGATCAAGGAGGAGGAAAAGAAGGCCGAAGAGCAGAGAGGAGGAAGAGGAAGAAGAGGTAAACAGAAAAGAGAAAGAAATAAATAAATAAATAAAACAACAAAAGAGAGAGAACAAATAAAAAAAAGAGGAAAAAAGTTATAAAAAAAAAAGAGAAAAAAGAGTAGGAAAAAAAAGAACAAATTTAAAAAAAAAAAAAAAAGAGAAAAGAGGGTTAAAAAAAAAGAGAACAAAAAAAAAAGAGAACAAATTAAAAAGAAAAAAGAGTAAAAAAAAAATAGAGTAGGAAAAAAAAACAGAGAATAAATTTTAAAAATAGAGAAAAAAAGAGTTTAAAAAAAGTAGGAATAAAAAAGAATAAATTTAAAAAATAGAGAAAAAAGAGTTAAAAAAGAAAAAAAGAGAAAAGATAGTAAAAAAAAAATTTTGGGTCAGTAAGGGTAAAATAGTTATTTTACTGTTGAAATAGTGACATGTCAGCAAGATAACAGACTTTTTAAAGGAAAATTGACGGCAGGGACTTTTTTGGTGAAATTAGAAAGTTTAGGGACTTTTTAGGTGAAATTGAAATGTCAGGGACTGAAACGTCGAGACCCTATCAGTATAGGGAGTAAACAGTATTTTGTCATATATATATATATATATATATATATATTTTTTTTTTGGGAGGGGGGGGTAGTAGTTGAAACCAAACCACGTAGGGGCCAAGGTCCAGGCGAGTCTGTGTGCATAAGAGAATGAGATATCGATTATACCTCTGCTGGTGATTCTGAGATAGGATGTTGGTAGTCGGTGATTCCGAGATGAGATATCGACGGGGCATAGTAGGTGATTAGGATTGGATGATTTAGACCTGGAGATCGAGGGGAGGACAAGATGACTAGCAAAATGGTTTATGGTTGGGATAAACAAGGGTTAATGGGTAAAGGTTTGTTATGAAGGATTGGAGTTTGAGGTGCGAGTGTTGCTTGGTGCTTGTGTGCATTTTTCTCACTTCACCTAAGAAGTTATTGAGACATGAGTATGTGAGGATGAGTTTTCCCTACTGAGCGGGGGTAGTTCACCCTTATGTTACTATTATTTTTGCAGGTTGGATTACTCCTCGTTGAGATTTCGAGCGCAATGGGTGTGAGCTAAGATTGTTACATTTTTTTTTTCCGTATTGTAATTTTGGAGACATGTTAAATTCTCTTCGATCTATTTTATTTTTTGTTGTACTAACAAGCTCTACTTTGAGTGGAGCCTTGTAAGTATCATCTCTTGAAACTCAAAATTTTCTTGTAAACTTTCAATTTTCTTGAACTTCTATAAAAAGTTTTACTTTTCTTCAAGAAAGTTATTGGAAAATCATTTGAACCGTTATAATTGTTGAATTTATGAAGGATGAAAATTTTCTTAATTGGTTTCTAATTAGTTCTTTTTGTCTTTTTTTAATTCACACCCTAACAGCCTAACTCGAGAATATTCATTTTTCGAATCGGAGCGTGACACCCAGTTCATGGCAATAGGAGTAAGTACCATGACCAGCCTGAGTAGACATGCTACTGAATTTGTCCACAACAGGCTGACAGGCATAATTTTCGGGTCCTGTGAGAACACTTGACCTATGCTATCGTTGAAGTAAATATTCTCCATATGTACAATGACATGTTATAACCATATGACCCCCCACATTGGTAAGATTTTAACGTCTTCAAGGCAAGCTTGCTATATATACTAGCATGTACCCCATTTAAGTTAGAATTCTCTCATTTAACACTCTTGCTTCGCCAAAATCATTAACCAGCTGACTTGAGCGTCGGAGAGTTATCAATCGACATACATGACATTTCCCTTAATAGTAGGTCTATGCAGGTTTTCAAAGCTTGAAACAAGACCTCACATCCCAACCTGCACTAGTTCAGAACCACTTTGGAAATGGTAACAGCAATATGAATGTAAAAAGAAACCTCACAGTCATTTATAGATACTACAATGAACACACTTGAGAAAAACAACTCACTTCTTAGACACTATAAACTAGAGAGAATTTTGATAATTATGTGTCTTGCATATATATGATAGGAGTTTCCACCTAATCTTGGTTTGCCGATTCTTATAAAATTGTATTGTTGCTTTCACAAGACTAAAGACGTTGTATCTTAGAGGTGAGTGTCATTCAACCATCGGTATTTGTTAAGGCTTTGGTGTTTAACATAAGCCTCGATTTAGTTAAAGTTTTTTTTTTCTAGACATTATATACATTTATTTAGTATCGTTGATGTTATTAATTATATATTCTTTTCATACTACTTAATTGTATATGATTATTTTTGCAATTATATAATTTTTGGATTAATTAAATATAGAAATTAGCCTCCTTTCTTTGATTTGATTGTAGATTGAAGATGGGATGGCCTCCGACACTTGCGGAGCAACCCCGGAAGACGAAACCTAGGTTTCGGGATGGCGGTGGGGAGTCTCGTACTCTCCAGACCGAGCAGTGGCAAGACGATGGCGGAGGCTTGGAGAGATGGTGGTTTCTCCTACAGCGACGCCGGGGTCTCGACCAAGACTTTCGGAGACTCCGTTTGAAGCGTTTGTCAGCTGCGGGTGTTTTTGAGAACAAGGTTGGGCGGATCGGGTCGGAGCGGCGATGTTGGGATCGATGCCTGTAGTTCTGGGGGCGATTGGGCTCTGCGACAACGTGGCGGCGTGGTTCATTTACTTCAGTGGTGCCGGATTGGGGCGGCGTGTTTTGCTTCCTCGGATTAGGCCATGGTGGTTAGGTGCACTTCGTGGAGGCACCGTGATGGATCTCTGTAGCACCTGGGCTGGTGCCAGGGGGGATTGGGCTGGTGGCTGCGATTGGTTGTCTGAAAGTTAGGGCGGCGCAAGATGTGCAGGAAGCAGTCCTTGAAAATTCGGCGGAAAACCAACTAGGGTTGATTACCGGTTTGATTGGATTGTTTTCTGGGCCACATGTGATTGGGCCTAGGGCAATGACTGGGTCGAAAGTAGCAATTGGGCTTTTTTGGCTCAAATATGAAAATGGGGGCTATTTATTGCAGATCCCCAACGAGAGCCCGAGGAGCAACCTGATGCCGAGGTTGTTGGCTACTGAGGAGACTGTAGAAGGTGCTGGTTCTAACCCTATGGGGAAGGGACTCGCGCTTTTTTAAGTCCTCCAAGCTTTTAGACATTCTGGACTCAAGCCTTTTGAAGGAGGGGTAATTTCTATAGGCTTTTCTAAGACGTTTCTAGTTGATATTTGTACCACAATTGCGTGACTGGCAGATTAGACTAGATGAATATTTCTCCCTTAGAGAGCGAGACTACTCTTGCTTAGTTTAGGCTTGCTGTTCAGCGAGCGTCCCGTAGATCTTAATGAGTTTAGAGTGGCTTAGATAGGTTATCCGATTTGTCTCAGGTTTTCTTATGTAAGTTCTGTTAGACTCTGGCCTGTTTTTATGGCTTTGATATCTAATAACATCAAATCCTTTCAAAAAATATATATATATATATATATATATATAGAAATTAGCCATTATTTTTCAACTTTTACCTTCTGCTTTCAATTCCTTGACAATCGTTTTCTAATTTAGGCCAATTTTCCTTCTTTATTTAGAATTTTAAGAGGTTAGCCAAAGCATAGATAATGAGCTTGTATAGAACATGGTGAAGGCTGATGCGATAGGTATTCCATCACTAACTTCAAATACTTCGTCCATCACCAATTTAGAATTTTAAGAGGTTAGCCAAATCATATGTAACGAGCCAATGTCTCATTCAAAAGTGCTAGCTGAAGTTTCTTTTAGATAAGTGGTGTTCACCCAATCAGTTGCTGACCAAAAAATTGTGTTCAATCACTGGTGGAAAACAAAACAACTTAACTTAATAATAATTCTCTCCACAATTGAATTTACATCTAAGGGTGGTTGAGCACAATTTATTTGGTCAGCAACTGACCGGGTGAACATTATTGACTTTTAGATTCTTAAGCCTTTCTATTATAGTTATTGTCAATGCATTATTGATGTGCGGCATTGTCAATGCATTACTGATGTGTGACTTAAGGTATTACACTAATCCCAAGGCTTTGGTTTCTTTATATTTCTACTTAAGAAAATAGATTAATTTGCATAGTTCTAGGGCTAAAAAACTTCTCCAGGTTGAAGCTGAAAAAACTCATAAGGCCCCAACTTTCACTATAGTGAGAGACTAGGCGGTGTATTGGATTTTGGTGGATTTTGTCTAAGTGATAGATTTCAAAAGAGTTTATGAATTTTATTGATTTGTAAAGACTTTTTGATAGATTTGTAGAATTTTTAAAAGAATTAAATTCAGTTTACCCCCCTGAGGTTTGGGGGTAACTTCATGTTAGTCCCTATGGTCTCAATTTAATCAAAAACACCCATGAGCTTTCCAATTTCAGTCAGCTGTATCCAAACCGTCCAAATTGAACGCTCGCTAACTGCTGATGTGGACATTCACTTTCAAATTTTGGACCCACCTGAGAAGTTAAATTACATTTTTAGCCCTTATCTTCTTCCTTGATACCTGAACTCGTAAGTAGAGGGCAAAAGCTGCAAAACACACAATAATCACTCTCCCCTCTTTTTGAAACTGATCACTTACAAAACCAAATCAGCCACTAGAAAACCATCACAGAATCAAATTCATCTCACAAAACCACCACTTCCTTCATACCTGATGGCTACAGAACACTTAATAAGACATAATAAATGAGGAAAACAAAAAACAAAGAACACAAAATGAAGAACAAGAAGTGAATTTGGGTCGGATGTGAAGTGCGAGCCGGAGAACTCTTCAAGGAAGATGATGAGCTGGATCTTGAATGAGAATTCATGCTTGTTTAGACAAAAGAGAGCTTGGTCGATGAGGATTGGGTGCGCGGAGGTCCACCGGCCAACACAAGCCTCCAGACCAATAAAGTGTTATATAAGTTCAAGAAGTTTAAGATACCATTTGCAACAACAAGTTTGGCCACTGAATCTCCAGGTAAAACTGTCGCGAAATTGTGAATAGATAAACTCTTCAACTTCTTGTACCTTATAGTCTGAACCTCAAAGTAATTAAACTTCAAGTGTTATAACAAACCCCATTTCCGGTGAGAATTCAGTCAATTCGGAGCGAACCCAGGGCACATGCTGGCAGAAACTCTAGAATTCTCCAAGGAAGGAGATTAGTTTGTTGAGAAACAGGTTTTGAGAAGCCAATGAGTGGTGCAATTCAAGGAAATCATAATTGCAAAAACGAGCATAAGATCGAAGACTTATGGAGAGAGGCTGTGAATGTGCTTCTTGTTAGAACCCACATCGACATGGTGATGGGGACAGATTCAAACCCTCCAAAAAGCTTGCACGGGGCGAGACTCAAATGGATCGGACCCGATTAGAGAGAAGAGATGGGTCTTGCGGTTTTTGGCTTTGTGGGATTGAGGTAGAGGAAGAAGGGTTTGGGGATTAGGAATCTAGGGTTTGGAGTGTCTGGGTGAGGGTTAAGAGGGAGGTGAAATAGGAAATGAGATCAGAACAGGTTAGAGAGAGGAGAGAGAGACCCGGAGTGGGATTAAAGGAAGAAGAAGATAGATTTTTTTTGTCTTCAAATGACAATTTTACCCCATAAAGTGGGCCCCATTGTTAGAGTTAACGTCCAATTTAGAAGGTTTGGACACGGCTGACTGAAATTAGAAAGTTCAGGGGTGTTTCTGATTAAATTGAGACCACAAGGACTAATATGAAGTTACCCCCAAAACCTCAGGGGGGTAAATTGAATTTAATCATTTTTAAAATTTATCAAGATTTTTTTTTTTAAAGAGGGCTAGAACAGTTGCTCTTAACCCTTTACCATTAATGAAACCGCAGAATACATGGGGGGGGGGGGGATCGTGATACCTAAACCCCAAATTACAAAAAGCATAAGGAGAACATTTCGAGATAATAACGAGAGTCTCAATAAAAAATATGTATTCTAACAAGCACCAATTAGCAAAGAGTGCACTTCTATCTACTCTATTTGCTTTACAAATATGGCGACATACTGGAAAGTAAATGCTTACTTGAACCCATAATATACTAATAAGATCAGTTTTCCTACTATGTTGCTACCGAAAAACTAGTCTTATAGCACCTAGTTTCATCCTGCCACTAGGAGGTTGCGACCATTTGACAAAATAAGGAACTTGCCTCCTAAATATGGCAGACCAGGCACACAAAAGGTGTAGTCTCAGACAGAGACCACGTCCTTAGGTGCTTATTACCTGCATAAAGCCACATTCTACTAAATTTATCAAGATTTTATATAAATAGATTCGTATAAACTTTTTCCTAGAATCCGTGGATTTAGATGTTTAGATGGAGTATTTGTAGTAATTGGTCCAAAACCAAAAGAGTGAAAAAAAAAATAGAAAACTAAATCTTTTTTATAATGAAGAGAGCTAGGTTTGTGGAAGGGTTTTTGTTCATTTACCCCATTTTTAGAGATTTTTTTTCCCATTTACCTCATTATGTTTTTTTAATTCTCTCTTACCCAAAACACTCTAAGGAGGACTTCCTTAATACCCCATTAAGATTTTTTTTAATACCATTTTACCCTCACCCCTTTGTTACTTAGAAAGAGAGAGAGAAAATGGAAGAGAGAGAAACCATAGGAGACTTCGCCGGAGTCCGGTTACCGGCCGCCGGAATCCTGCCAACTTTCGCCAGATTCTGGTCACTGGCTGCAGGATTCCGGCCACCGGCTGCCGCCTACCGGAATTTGCTGAAAATCTCACCGGAAAGGTTTTTTTTGCCCCCAATTAATAGACATCTAGTGCCCCTCAATAGATCTCTATTGCCCCATATTATACCCCAATAGATGTCTATTGCCCCCAATAGACGACTATCAGCCATGTATTGCCCCCCCAATAGACGCCTATTGCCCCCAATAGGACTTTCAGTCCCCAGAATGGGAATTAATCTCCCTAAATTTATACAAATAAAACTTTGATTACAGAAAAAAAAAACAAGGAGATTACATCAATTCAAAAAGTCTATTGCCCTCCAACAGACGTCTATTGCCCCTCCCAGTAGACATTCAAAACTTTTTTTTTTCTTTCCTTCTATCCCATTACTTAAAAAAAAAAGGGCTAAATACTATTTAGTACCCTGTGGTATGAGCCAAACATCGATTCAGTCCCTCGATTTTCAATTTCATCAAAAACACCCCTACAATATCATTTTTTAATCCAATAGGTCCCTCTAACTCAATTCCGTCGATTTCAGCCGTTAAGTGTTGACATGGCATTTCCAACTCATCAGAAGTGGGGCCCACACAAAAGTGAAATTCCCAAACTGTCCCTGGGCAATTGAATATGGAAAAATCCAAAATAAATCCCACACTTTGAGGTTGGGGAGACTCGAACCCCAAGGAGATTACATCAATTCAAAAAGTCTATTGCCCTCCAACAGACGTCTATTGCCCCTCCCAGTAGACATTCAAAACTTTTTTTTTTTCTTTCCTTCTGTCCCATTACTTAAAAAAAAGGGCTAAATACTATTTAGTACCCTGTGGTATGAGCCAAACATCGATTCAGTCCCTCGATTTTCAATTTCATCAAAAACACCCCTACAATATCATTTTCTAATCCAATAGGTCTATCTAACTCAATTCCGTCGATTTCAGCCGTTAAGTGTTGACATGGCATTTCCAACTCATCAGAAGTGGGCCCACACAAAAGTGAAATTCCCAAACTGTCCCTGGCCAACTGAATATGGAAAAATCCAAAATAAATTCCACACTTTGAGGTCGGGGAGACTTTGAGGAGATTACATCAATTCAAAAAGTCTATTGCCCTCCAACAGACGTCTATTGCCCCTCCCAGTAGACATTCAAAACTTTTTTTTTCTTTCCTTCTGTCCCATTACTTAAAAAAAAAAGGGCTAAATACTATTTAGTACCCTGTGGTATGAGCCAAACATCGATTCAGTCCCTCGATTTTCAATTTCATCAAAAACACCCCTACAATATCATTTTCTAATCCAATAGGTCTATCTAACTCAATTCCGTCGATTTCAGCCGTTAAGTGTTGACATGGCATTTCCAACTCATCAGAAGTGGGCCCACACAAAAGTGAAATTCCCAAACTGTCCCTGGCCAACTGAATATGGAAAAATCCAAAATAAATTCCACACTTTGAGGTTGGGGAGACTCGAACCCCCCCCCCCCCCCCCAATACATATGCAAATGAAAGTCTCAACCATTAGACCACTTGCATAGTATTGATATATTGCAAACATAAATAATATATATCTGTATAATAGTTTTTTTTTTTTAAACACTGTGTCATCACGTCACACTTTTGCCCAGAAACTCGAGGCCCCATCGGATCATCAGCCTCTTGTTCCTATATGAAATGAATACCCTACAGTAAAAATCAACACTCACAATCAAAAAGACCAAATCTTTACAATCTAAAACACTTTAAACTTACCTCTGGAGGTCGAACTTGTTGTTTGTCAAGACAATCATTAGTGTGGAGCTGTCTTTCTTCATTGCTCAGCTCAGAAATGTCAATTTCACATAGAGGGCACTGGACCACCGAACCCCTATTTTCATCCTCAATGATTCTATCACCTTCTTCCTCAATCCCATTCAACCTCAGCAGCACATCGATCTCCTCGAAATCCTCGCCATTACCATAACCAAAACCCTAATCGGCTCCAAGCTTAATCAACCTAGACTCTATCGAATTTCAAAAATACCCCCCTTTTGGTTTTGACAATCCTTTCTCATTTTCCTCATCCACGCACACAGAAGAACAATAAGAAGCGGTGGCGTCAGCGGCACCGCGGGTGGCCCAGTCGAGGCTTTCAGGCAGCGAATCCAAGCTGCAATCTTCGATTGGCATGGATTTGGAGACCTGGGTTTGGTTGAAAATGGAGTCTTTGGGGGTGAATTAGCAAAGCCGAGGAGGAATGTTTTCTTTGGGGTCAGAGGGATTTGAAAATCGTCGTCTATGAGGTTGAATCTGGAGTTGCAAGCCATGTTTGGCGAAAAGTTGTGATCTTTGAGTGAGCTATTTGAATTTTGTTAAGAGAAACGGAGGGAAAAGTGAACCAATTTTCCAGAGCCTCAATTTTTCCGACAGCAAGCTCCGGACTTAGAGTGACGACGATGACAAAGTGTTTTAAAAAAAAAAAAAAAACTATTATACAGATATATATTATATTTGTTTGAAATATATCAATACCATGCAAGTGGTTTGGTGGTTGGGGCTTTCATTTGCATATGTGTTGGGGGGCTTCTAGTTTCCCCAACCTCAAATGTGGAATTTATTTTGGATTTTTCCATATTCAGTTGGCTAGGGATAGTTTGGGAATTTCACTTTCGTGTGGGCCCCACTTCTGATGAGTTGGAAATACTACGTCAGCACTTAACGTCTGAAATTGATGGAATTGAGTCGGATGGACCTATTGGACTAGAAAATGATATTATAGGGGTGTTTTTGATGAAATTGAAAGTCGAGAGACGGAATTGATGTTAGGTCCATACCACAGGGTACTAAATAGTATTTGTGTTTTTCTATTGGGACCTCCATATTTGCTCATTTGACCTCTCATATCTTTACACCTCCTATTTGCTTTTTAAAAAGTAAAATTTGTTAAGTAAACCTCTTTCAAATACCTAAATTAACCTTACTCATAAAAGAAAATTTTTGAGAGCATTAAAGATGAGTTAGTGCTCCCATAATTATTTATTTACCACAAAACAAACTTGATATTGTTCAAAAAAAAAAAATCTGAGATAAAGATAGTGTAAGTAATTAACATAAATTTATCCGGGGTTTTTCAAGCCTACTATTTCATGCTTAATTATGGATTTTCAAAGCTTAGTTTTTATGGTTTATGGTTGCATGCTGGAATTTAGATAGGTTACAATATTAAATTTGTTCATGCTCTGTTCTTTTAATATTTATTTTTGTCTTATATGGCGCTTCACAAACTTATTTAGTTAGTTTACATGAGGGCTCTCTATCCCCCGTTTCATGAATCCTCAAGAGAAAGACTTTTGTCTATTTTTTTCTCTCTTGCATCATAGTTTTATTTTTATATAATTCGCCAAGTAATTTTGAATGCATTTTCTCTTGAGTTTTTCTTTTTCAAAAGCTTTTATAAACAAAGAAAATGAGATATATGAAATAAGAACTAAAATGGAAATGAATAATCAAAGTACTGTAAATGTGTTTCCATTATTATAAATTTTTGCAGAGGAAAAAAATATTTTCCTTATTAGTTTGTTGTCTTTAACAGTCTTTTTGTATAAGGATACATATATCATTGAATGATTAAAAAATGAGAAAGGTCTAGTGAGTAGATTAAGGGGTTTCAATAGAAACTCTCAGGGCACGTTTACTTACTTGGAATGGGAGGGTAAAAATATTCATGCGTTTACTAACACATAAATGAATCGGAATGATTCCGGGTAAAAGAATTCCTGCGTTTACTAACACATGAAGGAATCAGAATGGATGTAGGTCCCACCTCATGCGTTTACTAACACATAAATGAATCGGAATGATTCCGGGTAAAAGAATTCCTGCGTTTACTAACACATGAAGGAATCGGAATGGATGTAGGTCTCACCTCCTTATCAGGAATCGATTCTTGAATACTAAGGAATTTGATTACGAAGGGGGGAGATGGGTTTAGGAATCAATCCTCCGAAATTAATACTAATTCCTTTGTTCTCCCATTCCACTTGTCTCCGATTCATGATTATTTTTCATTCCAAGTAAGTAAACGTGCCATCATAGTATTTAGCCCTAAAAAAATGATTTGGGCACCCAATCTTCTTCTTCCCCCTTCTTTTCCGGTTGTAGACCATCGAATCCCTTTCTTCTTCATTGTTTTCCCCAGTTTCAGAAATTTTTTCCATCATAATTTCTTTTGATTGATCTCTGCACCCACAAAATCGTTCAATCACAGCCTTAGATTTCAAAACGAAAGGAATTAGCAACTGAAAGAGAGTGAGAGAGAGAGAGAAAGTACAAACGCAGAACATGACGCTGGCGATGCTGAAGATGACGAAGGACGATGTCAGTGCTGGAAAACCACAGGGAAAAAGGCCGACAAAGGGATGAGTGTTGGGAAGAAGGCTGGACCTTCCATCTTCAGGCCATCGAACCTGGCCAACGACAGAGAATTGGTCACAAATGAAAGCTGGGAGGAGAGAGAGACTATTTCTTTGACCTCGTCGCCTGCAGTGTCATCGATTAGTTGTACTTACATGAGCATTTGCCAAGCATAATTAGCTCTAATGAGCCACGCTCATGCTACCGCCAACTGTACCAACTCCCGCCAGCAGAGTGACCTACAAAAATACAACCAAGCAGGTTACCGCCTGAGCCCCGGCTAACCCCCAGATTGCCTCCAACGCACCGCCACGCGCCAAGTCAATATGGCATCAGAAGCTCCATAAGTTGGGAACTGAAGCATATCAGTCCCACATCGAAAACATGGAAGAGATCAGCCTCTTCCCCACCTATAAAAGATTCTCTCCTCTCTCCTCATTAATTACCCATTCACTTCTTACCTACTGTTATTCTGTCAACATAAATACATTGACTAACTTAGGCATCGGAGAAGAGAAGACTGCCCAACGCGGTCTCCCTTTGACGCCGCTTTATATTTTACTTGACAGTAGTGAAGCTCTGAGAATGTTGTAAGTAGCGGTCTGCCCATCGGAGCAGCATTAACAAAGACTTAGGCCACCGCTCAATCTTAAACATTAACATTGGCGCCGTCTGTGGGAATCTTTGAACAAAAGGCCATCCCACCACAACAATCACCATGACTAACGGTAGCGGGGGAAACGCTGAAGAGCAAGCGGATCAACCTACCAACCCCATCCTGCCAACCCTGCGACTAACATTAACCCAGCGGTTAACGTTAACCGAGCAGTATTCAACACTCCGGTAACCCCAGCTTGGAACCTCAGGGCTCATCCCAAGTCCCACTAACCCAAACCGTAGGGGAGGCCCGATCGGGAAGCAATCGCCCACCACTCCATCATGCCAGGATCTCGCCACTATGTATAAGCTGGCATTGGCGGACCTCCACAAGGCAAACAAGGAGCTCGAATAAGAGCGCAGAGAGAAGGGCGAGGCCGAAAAGCAAGTGGCCACGCTGATGTCAAAATTCTACGAGTTGAAGAGGGCGCTGGAGGCAAATGCTAACCCCGCGCAAAGTGAGCAATGGCGTAGCACTAGACGTAGTCGACCCAACATCGGCAGATTGGTACCCATACCAATCGTACAGATGCAAGTGCTGCTGAACCCACTTGAACTATTGGGAATGGGCCCACCTCCCCTGCCGCGCCTAATGTTGGAGCAGGAAGTGGAGTCACAACCTCACACCAACCGCTCTACAGTTAGGGCCAGAACTGAACGTAATCCACCTACCCCCAGGCGGGAGCTGGCGCAGAGGAACCTCCAGGAGGGGCCCGTCCACGACGCAACCGCCCTAATCCTGGAAAGGATGCAACAATTAGAACAAAGGCTAATCCGGGCAGAGGCAGGCGCCCCAGTGCCAACACCAAACTCGCTCCTTACTTCCAGGCCAGGGCCATTCACAGCAAGGATCTTGCAGGCCGTCAGACTGGCATATGCAAAGACACTAAAGATGTCACATTACAGCGGTATGACTAACCCCTTTGTCCACATGGACACCTTCAAAAAAGTCACTAACAACAAGGGATTTGATGACGCCACCCTCTGCCACTTGTTCAAAGAAACGCTAGACAGTGAGGCAATGAGCTGGTTCTTTGAATGCCCACCCGGATCCATTGACTCATTCAATACACTATCAAATGCTTTCCCCTCTTGGTTCATCCTGCTAGCCGCCGGACACCATAACACAAGTCAGTTGTCCAACGTCAAACAGTGCGCAGAGAAAACATTGAAGGCATTTGTCACCAGGTGGCGGGCGGCAACATCTCAG
This sequence comes from Rosa lucieae, assembly GCA_024704745.1. NCBI lineage: Eukaryota > Viridiplantae > Streptophyta > Magnoliopsida > Rosales > Rosaceae > Rosa > Rosa lucieae. The sequence continues at coordinate 20,369,777 of CM045497.1, read as the reverse complement.
TGCCGCGATCTTGACAAAACAATGGCATTAGCAGCTTTCAAGCAAGGACTCCTCAAGGGGCCATTTCTCTATCACCTCAATTACAATCACCCAAATGCCACGTATGACCACGTCATGGGTGAGGCAGTCATCTATACATAGGCAGAATTCATCACATATGGAGAAAACCCACCATCACCGCCAACACCGGCAAAGTCCACTCAGCCCTTCTCCAACCATCAGGAGACCGCTAACAAAACCTCTGCTATCACCGTCAACTGATAAAAAAAGAAGAGAGCAACAGAAGCAGGAGCACAAGGCTCAGGTAATCTTCAGGGATTAGGGGGAGCGGTTGCGACTTCTTCATTAGTCACCGGTGGCTGCTGGGCGTCCATGCGGCTGGTTTGGTCTAACCCAAGAGCAATAGGACTCGGCGTCACAATGGTACCATCCGGCCGAGTATGCGCCTCCATTAAGTTGGCCCGGGAGACTTCAGAATAGGTAGCCAGTGGAGTCCGCTGACCTTCATCAACCGGACAGTGATCACTCTTGCCACTGCCAGAGTGGGCATCCCCAACCGGAGCAACAGCAGCCCCACCCGCTGGCACATGCAGCTGCCTCGACGCACTGGCAGACTGAGATGCTTTGACTCAGTCAATGGCTCTTTCTGCTTCAGCAACTCCAGGTTGGCGGCCGCACCGGCTTTCGCTGCCTCAATCTGGACTTGCTTGTATGCCACGGACTGCTTGAAGGATTCCACGATGGTGGCCTCTACATGGCCCTTCTCATTCCCCATCCAGGCAACCTCGCCCTCCGACTTCTTCAGCTTTGTAGTCTTGGCGGCGGACTCCCATTGCAGGATGTCGACCTTCTTACCCTTGACCGCCACTTGCTCTTTCAACAACGCTATATCATATTCCAGCTGAGACACGTGGTAGTTCCGTTCGAGGTCCCGCTCAACTGCGACATTCAGCTTGCCGTGGGCATCCATCGCATCGCACTCTGCCTTGGTCAAGCGACGCTCAACGTCCGCCAGCTTGTCTTTGGCCTCCTGCAATTCCCTCTCTAGACCTTTGATCTCCTCCTTCAGCTGCTGCTCAACCTGAGGCTGGTTTGACGCGGCGAGGAACAACTCATGCAACCCGACTGACAGATGGCCACACACCGAGCTGAAATGCGACTGTTGAATAGCTGTCGAGCGGACGGACCCATCCAATCCTCCAAACCTTAGCCGCTCGTAGAGATGGAACAAGAATTCCCTCTCTTGATTGTTCAGAAACTCTGCGTAGGCGGAGAATGAGTCTAGACCGCCCTGCGGTACCTCCCCAGCCACCGACTGTGAGGCCTGCTTGGCCTTCTTCTGTTGGCGGCCCCGATGGTCTCGCGTCATCCACCTCATCCTCTTCATCATTGTTGTCGTTCTATCGCCACTTCTTTTGCAGAACTGCCCGTGTGGCACCAGCGGAGACAGGCCTCAAAGTTGCCTGTGGCTCCAACCCCACAATGGTAACGGTTTCTCTCCTTGAAACCACCTGCTCCCTCTGGGACCCACTCCGATTGGCTGGCACTCTTTCCTTCACCGTCTCAGGAGCAATTTGTGCCTGGCTCCCGCCAGCAGCTATATGTTCGGTGCGGCCCTCCGCTACATCACAGTCTAGCCAGCGGAAGTGATGTGTGAGTGATGAGGCATGGGCATCACCACAAGAACCTCCGACTGGCTCACCGCTAGTGTCTGTGGATCGACGACGGTTTGCTGAGCCGCCAGCCCAGCAGCATACATGCCCTCCAAGAAGTTCGCCAAAGAGTCCTGACTCGCTTTGTTACCTAGTGGAGAATCTACACAAACAACGAGTCAGCCTGATACAAACGGAGCTAGGGCACACATCAGCAGAAATTACTTACCAAGGGCGCGCGTCAATTGTAAGTCGACCAGCAACTCCCAGCCGGTGAGCAGGCGCAGGTCGAGCAAATTGTAATTCCGCCAACAGCCTCTAATCCTCACCACGAGACACTCTTCCTCTCGCGTCAGGGTAAAACACAAGCCCACTACAAAAAAAAAATGAAGTAATGATTAGAACAAAGAGCAAAGACATCATACAAACAAAACTGGCAACTCCAACCAGCGGAAGCTAGCGACAACCTCGGATAGGTTGGAACTCCGACTTAATCTTGAATGTCGGCTCCCCCTCATTCAACCCCGCTTGATATTCCCACCCCGCCGTAGCAATACAGAAGGTCCCCCACCAAGGAGACATGGAATCCTTCAGGTTCTAGATTAGCTTCGGTGCCCCCTGGCTGCGGCTCAAGTTCACTTGCCCGCTGCAACCATGGTGCTTCACAAACACAAGTTCGTAGAAGTGTAGTACCTCCGCCATGGTCGGCCCTTCAGATCCCGATAGACGCCAGAGCGCGTTCATCGCCATCAACAACCGCTACATGTTAGGACAAATCTGCTCAAACGCGAGGTCGAACTCGCAAACCAAAATTTGGAGATTGGCAATAAGGGAAATGTCACTCCCTAGCTGAAGATCGCCTCGTGCACGGTGGCATGCCCTACTGGCAGCATCGACGCTCTCCTTCAGCGGCGGCTGCAGTTTCACAACCCCAGGGAGGCGAAATACCCGCTTTAGTCGGTTCATGGCGGCTATAGTCATCGGCCCACCCGCCTCGTCCACTGGGGTACCATTGTGAAGGACCCAGGCAGACTCGATTTCCTCCCCTCTAGTCTTTCCCTCATCAGAGGAACCGCTAGCAGCACTATTGCTCGTTAGCCTCTCTTCTGGCCGATCGCGGGCAGCAGCGTCCTCCCTTGTTCTAGAAATCTCTGGTCACCCACCTCGAGCCATGGTTACGTCCCAAGGTATAGTTTATAAAGGTTCAATGTCTAGTGGTTTCGGCAGTGAGGTTCCGGCAACATTCAGAGACACGTCAGACCCGGAATCCTCACTGCTCCAGATCTCTATGACGCTAGCCATCACAAACCCTAAAACCCAAACCAGTCAGTTTCAACAAGATCCAAACTATCCATACGTTAGATTATAACCAAGAACATCAAGAAAACCATTACCCAAAAAGTGCCAAAACAAGAACAATACGCACATACATTCAAACCCAGATTCGACCATCTAACAAAGCAAGAAACCTCAACCCCCTGTCAAACGCCTAAACCCATCCCTAAACATCATTTTACACCCTCAGAACACATCGGGGAAGGGCATAAATCACTCCAAATACCAAAACCAGAAACTGGCAGAAGCAAACAAACAAAAACCCAATAAAACAGGGATGAGATTCAAGCCACCAACCTCAAAGAAGGAAACTCCGATACGCTTGAGGATGCTCGCCTTCACTTGAAGAGATCTTCGTCCTCCAAAAATCGATAACTTCACATAATTTCAGAATCTTCTTCTCGGATCTCAGAGCGAAGCTTGAAGACGACGATATTAGTTCAAAGTGCAAAGTGTCAAAATCCACTCAATTTCCCTCCCTTTTATGTCAACATCAAACCAATCTAGGTCATCCGCTGAAAAATGATATCACACGACAGCCTACACGTGCCCCACGATTGCACTTACTCTCCGAATTAACCGAGGCGTCACCTAGGTTACAAAATCAATAATTACTCGCATTAATGGAGAAGACGCGGGCGTGCTGTGGGGACGTTATTCCACACGCTATCCCAATACATGTTGGCCACGTGTCGGACGCCGTCAGATGAAGCTTCTAGCCGAAGTAACCATCAAAGAAGGTCACCAATCCTCGAAGGTCTCCGCTAAGCGCCACACATCTAGAGGAACTTCTCCCTTCGTCTTGCAAGCGAAGGTCTCCGCTAAGCGCCACACCGCTAGCGAAACTTCTCTCCATCTTGCAAGTGAAGGTCTCCGCTAAGCGCCATACCGCTTGCGGAACTTCTCCCTTCATCTTGCAAGCAAGGCAATCTCCGCTAAACGCAACTCCCCTAGCAGGACTTCACCCTCTTCACCTTACAAGCAAGGTAGCCTCCGCTGAGCGCAACACCTCTCACTGGTCTACCACCAAGCAGGTCCCCGCGACACCGCTTGCTGCTTACTATCATCAGAAGAATTTCCGCCAATGACGATTCCCGAGGCAACTCCTTATCCTGACGACTACCGCCACGCGGCATTACAGTCAGGCTACATCCTCCAGGACACGGGGACATGTCAACAGTCTACGACGGCCCTGATCAAGCACGTTGACCCCCACCACTCGGGTACCAAAGATTGAGCTCGCTACCCAACACCCTCTGCTCAGTGCAGCTCCCCTTAACAAACAGTATACCGACCAAACGAAGGTCTATCTTAGCCGGGGAGTAGGGGACTCCCTAGGGGCCTAGCAAGGGCCCACCCGAAAGGGCATAAAGCATTTGCTCAGTAAGTCCATGGTTGACAATGCACTGATGCTAATTATGCTTTTGCAAGTCTAGCGGAAGTAACGCTTAAAACCGCTAGGTAATTCCCCAACCAAGATTGCCCTTCTTGACTGGGGACTTGTACTTACATGAGCATTTTCCAAGCATAATTAGCTCTAATGAGCCACGCTTATGCTAGCAACTCCCACCAGCGGAGTGACCTACTGAAATACAACCAAGCAGGCTACCGTCTGAGCCCCGGCTCACCCCCAAATCACCGGCGATCCGCTGCCACGCGCCACATCAATATGGCATCAGAAGCTCCAGAAGCTGAGAACTTAAGCATATCAGTCCCACATTGAAAACATGGAAGAGATCATCCTCTTCTCCACCTATAAAAGGTTCTCTCCTATCTCCTCATTAATTCTGCATTCACTACTTACCTACTGTTATTCTGTCAACATAAATACATTGACTAACTTAGACATCGGAGAAGAGAAAACCGCCCAACGCGGTCTCCCTCTGACGCCGCTTTGTATTTTACTTGACAGGTAGCGAAAGCTCTAAGAACGTTGCAAGTAGCGGTTCGCCCATCGGACCAACATTAACAAAGACTTGGTCCACCGCTCAATCTTAAACAATAACATTAGTGGCATGGGCGTAATTTGACAATTAAGTTAAACCTAAAAGTGTCTTTTTCTCTTACATTGTATTAGTGGGAACAAAAATTTGTTACTGGGGTAAGTGGGATGATTTTGGTCTATTTTGGTGCTTTGGGTCAAGGACCCTTTGTGGAAAGTGAAAGTAGAGACGGTTCTACCCCACAATACTTAGTAAAACTAAGCACTGAGTTCGCAAACCGACTTTCAAATTCGATCCCAACAATGGCTAAATCGAAAGCCCTTTTGATTTCAGATGAGGCAAACGGTACCCATGAAGGTTCTTATTCATGCAAACCATCTTGCTTTGTATCTTGGCAAGCCCCCGCTTTGACTATCCAGAGAACCAAAATCATATCGGATCGAGAGATTGTTGCTGCTAACGTAAACACCAAGAGCCCGATAAGCAGATCTTGATATGCTCCTGCCGATAAGCAGGATAAGCTGATCCTGATCTACTCCTGTGAAGCAAACCAAGATACAGCTTAATTGATCAAAGAAAAATGTCAGTTTTTTAGTAAATTGATTGGAGAACATATAAGAGAAGAAGAATGTCGAGCTACAAAACAATGGTTTCAAAGGAAGACCCTGAGAAAAAGAATGGCGTCTGAGTTTTGAAATGCACAACTATAAGCTTAATCCTTTTGAAATCATACCACCGCTTCATTGAGAAATCAAAGCTAATTATATATTTTTGTCATTCTTCAAAGCACCTGGACACTTTGACAATTATGGTTTCAATTACATATGAGCTTAAAGCAAGTTGTCTAGCTTTGTCTTTATGTGTCTTCGATCATTCTTCTACTGCCAAACTTTCTCAAAGAAATTAACATCATCTTCTTCTTTTTTTAGTATGAGAACAATGATCAATTGTATTCATTCATCATTATTGGAAAGTGTCCACTTCTTCGTTTCATTGGTGCTACTCAGGGTGCTGTTATCTTATATGCGCCAGCCTATCTTATATGTGCTGCTATTGAAAATATAAGTTGTTTCTTGATTGAACAAGCACTCAAAGTGTATTGTCCAGCGTATGAAGCAATGGTAGATTCTAGTAGGCCTGGGCTCGGGTCGGGCCTGGCCGGGAATTTGGTAAAACGGAGACCGAGCCCGAAACAATCAGTCCTAGCCGATTCAGGCTTTTTCAAAAATGAAAACCTACAAAAATCGATCCCAAACGGGCCGGTTCAGTCTTCGGGCTTTTCGGGCCCAATATGCAAAATATACACAAAATTCGGTAAGAGGCGAGGTTTGAACCCCCGACCTCTTACACGAAATCCTTACTCCCAACCATTAGAGCATGAGACGCTCTCAATACATTACGTTCAAAGCTTATATTTATTTAGTCTTAGGCAATGAAGTAAAACAAAATAGAACCCAGAACCCTCTTTTACTTTTTATACTCTCTTTCTTTTCTAGTCGTTTTCTTCGATACTTCTTCTTCTTCTTCTTTTTTCTTTTTTCTACCTTCCCAATCCCCATTATGCAGTTCTCTATTTACCAATAACCATATATTCATCAAATCAACATCTTGCATCTAGGGAGCATGAGGTCTGTGTTGGATCTGGAATTCCTTTTGGCCAAAAAAACTGTTTCAATTCCCAGCTGTTGCTTTCTCAGCTTCACTGGTTCCCAAGATAAGATTACTCAAAGCAACTCCTTTCTCTGTGTTCCCATGTCCCATGCTTAAATTTTAATACTTTGTTTCATATAGGTTCTGGGTTTCTTCTGAAATTCTGCTTTCCAATGATTCAATCAATTTCCATGTTCTTTTCAATTCTCTAATTCCATGTTGCTTGTCACAGTAGCATAATTTAGCTATTTTCTGACATGGGCTCCTTCACAAAGTTCATGGCTTCCACTATAATCCTCATAGTCTTGTCACTTTTTCTGATTCCAACAAAAGCCCAAATTTGATTTCTTTGTTTCACATGGTTTATGGGTGTTTGCTGAAATTCTGCTTCTCAATATGTGGAGACTGGGGACTCCGGTATTGCTTTGGTTGCTTCAGGAGCCACTGGAAATTTGAGTATGGAGGAGGAGGAGGAGCTGGCTTGGGAGGAGAGTTTCGAGAGGCTGAGATGGAGGGGAAAGGTTTAGGAAGAGGAGGAGCTAGCTTGGGAAGAGATGGTTTCGCTGAGATGGAGGAGAAATCGGGTCAGGTCGGGCTTTTGGTCTCCGAATATTTGAAACCCGAGACCGAACTGAAAATATACATTAGGGTCGAGCTTTGCACCGAACCGAGATTTTCCATATAAAATCGAACCGAATCGGGCTTTTTTGCTCTGTCCGGGTCGGGTCTTCGATCTTTCTGGTCCGGATGCCCACCCCTAGATTCTAGTCACGAATGCAGGTCCGGATTCTTGCATCTCTAATATTGTACCAAGTTACCAAGCTGGTACAGTGGTAATGAGTGTCTCTGCTATAGAATATCCACTTTCTGGGTTTATACTTTTCTGATTCTTCTCAATGGACGTTTGGTTCTGTTTTGATCGTCATTGTAGGATGAAGCAAATTATTCAAACAGATGAGAGGTCTATAAAGGATTGAAGGAATAAACCTAGCACATGATGCAGTCACGGCAGAATGCTTATTACTTCCTTTGTTTTAAGTCAGTAAGTATTATATCATTGCAAAGCAAGCATATTCAAATTTAGAATTTTAGTTAAGATGATTAATATGTCAAATTGATTGGAAAAAACTATTATGTTTCACGATAAAGTACGATAAGAATGCCACAATGGGCTTTCGAATAACTTTCTACACACAATTCAAATCCTACAGCTCATTTCGAAATTAGTATCCTGAGAGGGTCCCCAAATACATGGAACTTGAATTCATTTAATGAAATTAACTAGATTTTTTTATGTAAAGAAATAAAAATATGAATAAATCACTCTCCTGACAACTAATTTTTCCAATAAAGGTTACTCGAGAACAACTCCAATAGCTTCCCCATATTTTGATTTTTCTCTACTTTAGGGAAAAATGAGCATCTTTTACTCCAACAGATTCCCTGTAACTATCCTTATTTTAGGAAAAGTGAGGAAAGAGAAAACCAAATTCTCTATATTTACAGCAATCTCTAAAATTTGAAGGAAGAATATGAAGATTTTAGAGATTGCTGTAAAATAGAGAATTTGTTGGAGTTGAAGAAGAAAAAGATGCTAAAGTTTTGACTCTTGGTTCCCTATTATATATAAATTATAGAGAATCTGCTGGAGTTACTCTCACACAACTTTTTAACTTTTATTTTTCCCACTTTTTATTTTTTATTCTACTTCACAAATATGTTAAAACGTGCAATTTTTTAGACAAAAGATTGGTCCAATGTCTCAAAAAGCATGTAAATTAAGTTCCAAAATCGCTCATTAAAATCAATCGACAACCAATTTACTAAACTCCTAAGGTCCTACTTGCGGTGTAGTAGAAGAATAATTCATTTATTTCACACAATTTTCATAATCTTCAAGTCCAATGTCTTTTGTGCATTTATAGTCTTGCTTTCTGATCGATTTTGATGAGCAATTTTGGATCCTACAGCTCATTTGAAGCATTAAGAGGGTCAATTAGCATTTTAGACTACAATTTATTCATAAAATTAAGCAGAATTTTAAAATGAAATAATGAACCAAACGATTGATCACACTATTCTTTTAATTTTTAAATTTTTTCTCCCAGCATTTCTTAGAACTTCACAAAATATAATAAAGAGTACACTTACGGGGCAAAAAAATTTGAGTGATTAGCTTTCTCAGGTTTCAGACTCTTAAAACTCGTGCGGTGCTAACGTATGCCATGTATTAAAGGAATAATCAATGCATAGATTATTTTCTGATCGATTTTCATGACCAAATTTGGATCTACTTTGATACTTGTATGTTTATGGTCCTTAGGGATCAATCTTTGTAATGTTATTTTCAGATTTAAAAAAGGAAAAAAAAGATTTGGTGGTGCCGTGGTGGTTTGCCAAACGATGTGCTATCTACCTCTCTATTGTCAATTCTTCTTTTCTCTTTTCTTCTTATCCCTGACTAGGTCCTGCCCAAAATCTGAGGAGGCCTAGCCCACACTGTCACAAAATTTTTAGAAGTCCTGGTCTATTGGACCGATATTTGTAATCTTAGGATTTGAATCATAAACAGAGTCTGAAGTATGAACCAACCCAAATATAATCTCTTGGGACCTACCTCTCTAATTTCTGGGCCGGAATTTCCTATTCTATCCATCAACTACCATGCATATCAAGAATTGAAAACCAAACTAAGAACTCCAGATCCTCAACGCCACCCAACTGCCAGCCCTCACCGGCAGCCAACAGAACCCGGCGTCTCCTCCTCTCAGGTTGGGAGGTTGGCAAGGTTGCTTGTAAATTGCCATTCTATCGTGTTCTTTTAGTCTGGGTCTCCAGAGATCATACTTTGGTGTCCATCGTAACCCTCAAAGCACATATACATACAAAATGCAATCGCAAAAGTCCTTGTTCGTGCGGAAAAATTCTACAGAAGATTCATTCACCTACGTATTCTGACTGGAGCGGAGCGAGAGTTTTGCTAGAAAGAAATTGATTTATGGTCTTTATATAATTAAATCTTTTAACAAATGAAGCTTCCGAAAGAAAGACGGGGTGTTCTTGCAAAAAATTCTCTGATGCCCAAGTTAGTGATGGCTCGAGTTGTAGTGTGTATCAGGGTTGATTGCTTGCCAAAAAATTTACTTCGCCAGGTATTTATATACAAGCTCGAGCGGATATTTTATTTTATTTTGGTTAAACCAAGGTATCCCCCACCCATAGGTAAGGACTAATCCCTCTCGAGCCGGGTCGGACCCCATTTAGGGGGGAAGCTCTCCCAATACTGGCTGCTCCATTCACAAGGCTCGAACTTGAGACCTTGCTTAAGGGGAACAAGCTCCTTACCACTTGAACCACCAAACACTGGTTAGCTCGAGCGGATATTTTAACTAGTGCTAGCAATGGCGTACTTGATCTGCAAGTTACGCATGAGTGGGTCCACAACGCCACTCCTAAGACATGGTGGGAAAGTGCTTCTGCTTACCTCATACTCAGATGAGTTGGTTAAGCTCGCTATCCTATTCTGCCTCATCCAGATCCACCTCGAGAGGATTCTTCCCTACCTCGAGGAAATTGCATTTCATTCAAATCTCTCCTTGAGCTAATGTCTCTGAGAAAATCTCCCCTTGAGCTAATCTGTCCTTGAAAGGTTTCGCCGTAACTAGATCTTCCTCGACTAGATATTTTCTCTAAACAAGAAATATGCTCTTCGGTAAAATATTCCCTCCTTTACTAGATATTTCTTCTTTGACAAAAAATATGCTTCTCAACAGAATATTCCCTTTTCAACTAGATATTTTTATAAGTTCACTATCAAAATTTCAATCTCCACAGCCCCATTTAAAATGGGCCTCCTCAATATAGCAATGGACTGCTCGATCAAATTGAATAGCCTGCAGCCCTGCAAATGAGTGCTAGGCCCTGCAAATGAGCTGGCACTCATTTGTTTCCTAGAGGGTAGAGGCATAAAACATGAGACGGTATAATTGACCATCTCTTTGCATCAAGTCACTTGGTGATATTAGTCTTAGTTATACATATGCACAACTCAAGCAGGTTAGATAGTGTATTGCTTCTGCAAATAATTACTCTCTAATCTAGCTAGCTACTTAACTTTTTATTTTGTTACTAGAAACTTAAAATGGCAAGAGATTGATTCTCGCCCTTTACTTCTCTTCAATGTTGTGATTGCTTCACCATTGGAAAAGAACACAGGTACCAAAGGATTAAGGAGTGAAATATAACCGAAAATGCAGCTCAGCAATTGGAAGATCCATAGCGAGGTTATAGCCATCAGTCACCACATTTCATATGCAACCGATCGAATTTGAAAGTTAGCGCAACCGGTTGCCCTGAGGGCTGTGCAAGTGATAATGCTATAGTGGGATTGTTCTGTAGCTAGAAAAGTTACGATTAAAAAGAGATTTTGAGAGTAACAACTTACTTAAAAGTAAAATTTTAGAGACAATCTTTGCGAACGCATCCAACTGATTTGGACAAACCTAATTTTAACAAATTTGATTTTGTAAACTTCTTTCTTTTTGCACATGAATCCGTGCATATTATGGTATGCACCATCAAAATTCCATTTAGTTATTAATCCTCACAACACAAAAATTGTGGTGAGAAAATCCAGTGTTTGGTATAGGAATTGAAGTATGAATTTGTGGGGATACATATTTGATAAGTCTTCCTCACCAATCACGTACCATGCATGGATGTTATATCCTTCATGCTCTATGTAGCCAAAAAGATACTCGATTACTTGCTAAGCTTGGTCCGACAAACACAATAACTAAAACAAGTGCACCACCTTAATTCCACCATTAATTATATCACGTTCAGAAGCTGGAACGGTTCTATACTATAATGATGAATTTCATATGCGATTGTAGTCTTGTACGTAGAGAGAAGAAATAGGATCAACCATAAATATCACCATCTACTATTCAGCAGTCAGCACCACCCTAGGAACGTGCAAGTTTTGTTAGGCCGGGTTTTAGTGCTGCAGCATTACTGGAGATAGTAGACACAAATTACCTTTTGTGGTTGAGAATCGTCCCGAGCTCAAAGGGCGTGAGAAAAATATGGAGGAATGATTTGCGACCTCTACTGTTTGAGGGAGATGTGTGTCTCATATTAGTACCTTACTTTTGTGTTTTTTTTTTTTTTTTTTCCGTCTGATTAATTTTGCAAGTGTTTTTTCGGTGGCGCTTAATAGTTTAAAATGTGAGTTTACTTAATTAATAGTTCTTTCTAACATCCATATAGAATGCGTATATATAATCTTGTTGAATCTGGCATGTCGTCGAAAAGAAAATGTTAATATCAAATTCAAAGCTCTTCTGGACTTTTTAATTTTTACGTAATATGAAACATTACAACCTAGATCAGAGAAGAATGGATGAAATAACTAACCAACCCCATGTTCACGATTGGTTTTGCATCTGTCCACAGAAAACAATTAGGGGTACTTTAAAATACCATAGCAATAGCAAAAGCGACCTAACCATAAGCAACTCCTTTGGCCTCATTTGACACATTAGAAGTGAGCACCGGGAAGAAGCTTCAGCAACAACTTTATAACTTCAGTTCTGCCCCAAAATGATATATATTTTCACTAGTATAAGAACATGGAGAACATGGCTTCACCTATCATTTGAGAATCGCTTCCAAACGTAGGGTTCAAAGTTGCATCTGCATATGCAATTCCACGCCCTCAATGAATGCCTCTCTTACATCGGAAGGAATTTGGAACTACAGATGCACATTGTCTAATTTGATCGTCAGCTACCAGATAAGTGTCATCAATGTCACACACACCATTAGGATTAAATAAATGAAACCTTATCACTTTATATGAGGAACAAGTATGATAAGTGTGATATTGAATGGTCGAATGATCATCTAAAAGACTTAAAGATCCACTTAACCAAAAATGACATCAGCGTTTAATTTAATCTCTATGATTCCTGGTTTGAACTTTGAACCGTGGGGTATGACATAACTCACATAAGCTCAAATTAACTAAATTCAACATCATCTAATGGTTGAGTGATTAGGGATGCCAACACAATTTTTTCAACAAATATTGGAATAATTTTCTATTTGGTTGACAATCATATAATTATCTAAACTTAGTTTTTGTGTAGTCGAGAGTCTAAGACGACGCCTTCTATCAATCTAGCCGCGAGTCTAATCAAACTTTGGGAATTAATTAATAATCAAGCAAGCTCGACCTTTAAATTTTGATTCCTTCAGACCAAATGGATCAAGAGATTTGAGACAATGACACATTTTAATTTATTCGCGATTCTTCAATAATCTTCAGTTCAAATTTTAATTTATTTGCTACTCTTCAACTAATATTCTGCATACTTTTCAGTCAAAAAAAGATGCAAGATCAATTGTATTCAAATATTAGTGATTGGGTCAAACACGCACATGTGATAAATGATGTTTGCGTGTAGTTTAATAAGAGCTGAGCCCCTGATTAGCTAGTATCTACATGATGTGTACACAATGATGAAGTTAAGACATCCCATTCCATCAGCATATTAGGCCATAGCAGACTCTTTATCATTAAATTTTCTATATCTGTTAATTCAATATAAACAAAAGGGTCTGAAAGAGAGAAAAAAAAATTAAGGGATTTTGACCATTGAATTAGGGATTTTTTTTCTCCCTTACACCACCCACTTATTTTTTATCACTTGTCCATAAAGACTCTAATAAAGTATTCCCTAATACCTAATTAATTTTTTTTTAGAATATTTTGCCCTCACCCATTTGTTACATTGAGAGAGAAAAGATAAAAGAAGGAGAAGTCATAGGAGACATCGCAGGATTTCGGTCACGGGAAGCGACCCACCTAATTTCTCTGAAAACCTAGCCGGAGGTCACCGGAGAGGTCTATTGCCCCCCCCCCCCCCCCCCCCCCCAAAAAAAAAAAAACCTTTATTGCCCCCCAATAGACATTTTTTGGGGGGCAATAAAAGTTCATGAAACCTCACTGGAGGTGCCCAAAGAGGTCGTCGGAGATCTCATAGGGGCTGGAGAGGTTTATTGTCCCCTAAATATACCTTTATTGCCCTCCAATATACCATTATTGCCCCCCAATAGACCTTTCAGTCACCGGCATGGGAACTAATCTCCCTAAAATTAGACAAATAAAACTTTGATTGAGGAAAAAAAAAAAAAAAAAGAGATCACATCAATTCAAAACATTTATTACCCCCCAATAAAACTTTTTTTTCTTTTTTCTTTCCTTTTGGGCCTTCTGCCCATAGTTTACTATAAAAAAAATTTTGATTTGGTCACCCAAAAAATGCACTGGGCACTCACATCCTCACATGCTTCCTAGGCCTCATCAAAAAGCCCACGGATCAAGTGGGCCAATGGAGGCCCCCGGGCCCTGAGGGCTAAAAGCCCGGCCCTGCCCGTTAAAAAGCCCCCCTCGATGGGTAGTGGGGCGGCCAGCCAAAAGTCCGCAAAAATCAGGCCCGGCCCGTAAAAGCCCACTAGGCCCGGCTCGTAAAAGCCCGTAAAATATTATATATATATATATATATATATATATCTGTGTGTGTGTGTATATATATTTATAAACACAAACACACACACACACATATCTACATATATATATATATATATAAACACACACACACATATAGATATATATTTGTGTGTGTGTGTGTGTGTTTATATATATATGTGTGTGTGTATGTGTGTGTTTATGTATGTATGTGTGTGTGGAAGTTCTATACTTCTATATAGAATATGTGCATCAGTGCATATATATTCTACATATCGGTTTACCAATTCGATCAGATTCGAAAATATGGTGAAATTGGCTAATTATTTTTACCACACTCATAATTTATTGTAATAAACTCATCCAACGGTCGGTTTTTCCATTTTCTTTGAATTGATAGGGGTTGCTTTTTTGAGTGTATGATATATAAATATAGGTTTATAAGAGTAACTAAGTTTGACCTAGTTGATCGAATTCGAAACGAGAACCAAATTGGCTGAATTTTCTACAACCACCATAAAACATTACAATCTCTCCATCGAGCAGTTGGTTTCTCCAAATTCATTTTCCACTTCATGGTTGCTTTAGAATGAACCTCAACAATTTAAATGCAATGTATAAGTCATACAACTTTAGGAGGAAAATTGGTATAGGCCAATGTGTTTGTAATTATTATTATTATTATTTTTATCTTATGTCCACGCACATCCATCGATGGAATATTTACAAACGTGATGTGAAAAAATAAGCACGTTTCGCGGTCGTCATATCATCAGTCAACTAAGAAGACATACAATTGATGACGGTTGACCAATTCGACCGGATTCAAAAATATGGTGAAATTGGCTAAATGTTTTACCGTACTCATAATTTATTGTAATAATGTCATCTAACGGTCCATTTTTTCATTTTCTTTGAATTGATAGGGGTTGCTCTTTGGAGTGTATGATATATAGATATAGGTTTATAAGAGTAACTAAATTTGACCTAGTTGATCGAATTGGAAACGAGAATCAAATTAGCTGAATTTTTTACAATCACCATAAAAATTACAATCTCTCAATCGAGCAGTTTATTTCTCTAAATTCATCATCCACTTCATGGTTGCTTTAGAATGAACCTCAACAGTTTAAATGCAATATACAAGTCATACAACTTTAGGAGGCAAATTAATATAGGCCAACATCTTTGTAATTAAAATTGAAATTTTTATCTTATGTTCACGCACATCCATCGATGAAATATTTAAAGACGTGATGTGAAAAAATAAGCACGTTTCGTGGTCGTCATGTCATCGGTCAACCAAGAAAATATACAAGTGACGACAGTTGACCAATTCGATCGGATTTGAAAATATGGTGAAATTGGCTAAATTTTTTACCACACTCATAATTTATTGTAATAATCTCATCCAACGGTCTATTTTTTCATTTTCTTTGAATTGATAGGGGTTGCTCTTTGGAGTGTATGATATATAGATAAAGGTTTATAAGAGTAACTAAATTTGACCTAATTGATCGAAATCGAAACGAGAATCAAATTAGCTGAATTTTTTACAATCACCATAAAACATTACAATCTCTCAATCGAGCGGTTGATTTCTCTAAATTCATTTTCCACTTCATGGTTGCTTTAGAATGAACCTCAATAATTTAAATGCAATATACAAGTCATACGACTTTAGAAGGCAAATTGATATAGGCCAACATCTTTGCAATTAAAATTGAAATTTTTATCTTATGTCCACGCACATCCATCAATGAAATATTTACAGACATGATGTGAAAAAATAAGCACGTTTTGCGGTCGTCATGCCATCGGTCAACCCAGAAACCTTACAAGTGACGACGGTTGACCAATTCGATCGGATTCGAAAATATGGTGAAATTAGCTAAATTTTTTACCACACTCATAATTTATTATAATAATCTCATCCAACGGTCGGTTTTCCCATTTTATTTAAGTTGATAGAGGTTTATCTTTGGAGTGTATGATATATAAATATAAATTTATAAAAAATATTATCTTTAAAGACTTATTTGTAAATGAAGCTTGCAAGGCCAAGCCCGAAAAAGGCCGTGAGGCCCGCATTAAATGGATGGGCTTGGATCCTTCAATTTACAATAAAGCCTGGCCCGCTACTATTTAAAAATGGAGTACGTCCCGACCCGGCCTAAGCCCTCTACCAATGGGTCGGGCCGAGGCCCGTTGATGAGGCCTAATGCTTCTCCGACATGTTTAGCCACGTCATCCACCCCGCCGCACCTTTCCTTTGGTGCCACGGGTCGGCGCTTGAGAGAGAGAGAGAGAGAGAGAGAGAGAGAGAGAGAGATGATAATAGTTGTTTAATTAGGTTGAGGGTAAAATTATCATTTTACTCTAAATTGGATTAGTGAGAATAAAAATCTATTGCTAAGGTAAGTGGGATAATTTTAGCTTATTTTGATGCTTTGGGTCAAGGATCCAAAAATAAATATGGATCAAACTTAGAGTTCGGGACTTTCTGTATCGTTTCACCTATTAAGTGAATAACCCAAAACAGAGTCTCAACCATGCCTCGAAAAAGACATAGCCACACCTCTGACTTATGTTTGGAGTTAGTCCAATATTGTCGAAGTCAAAGTCACATGTCCAAAGGCTAGAATTGATATAACAAACTAAATCAACATCGAATAATAGCAAACAAAACCCTACTCAAAAATATCATGTTTCAACGCCAAAGCCACCATGATAAGCCGTACCATAACTTTGATCGGGTACAGAAGAGGATCAACCCGACTGATCCCCCTAACAACATCCAAAAAGCGAGCAACTAAGCAAACCACTACCAGCTAGACCAGGCATGGATCTATGAAAATACAAAGGAGAAAACTTAGAGGAATTAGAACCCCCCCCCCCCCCCCCCCCCCCAAAAATTAGCACTCATTACCTATGTACGAAGTCATGGGTTCGAGTCACAATGGGAGCAGGAGTGAAACATTTTTATCCTCTTTGAAAAAAGAAAAAATAAATTAAAAAAAAAAAAAAAAGAACCCCCCCAATTTGGTTTCAATCAGAAGTTGACTGCATGCCCAAGACCAGAGAGATATCAAGACAAGAGGAGAAACCACGAAAAGCGGTTCAGTTGATGTAATATACTAGCAAAACAATATGTCCCCATGGACTTTAATCAGTGTATAACGTATCAAATACATATTTAAATCTGTGTGTAAAAGCCATTAGTTACAGTACACTCACGGAATAATAATCGATTGTATTTAGAGCAAGTCCACTGGTGAGAGTCTTGACTGGGCATAGTCAAGAAAAACATGACTTCATGACCTTGAGACGAATTTGCTCCTTCCACCGTTGGTTTTTTGACTGGGGTGGGTTTTGGCTTTCTTGACTACAGCCAAGAAATAAGTCACAAGGATGACTAAATTCATGACCGATGAAACCCAGAAGCCAGCAAGGAGATGGACGGATCGTGGCTGACGTCAATAGCTTTTTAGAAGTGGTCGACGCGCGCTGGGAGGGAGTGGAGCTTCACGGCATCGACGCGTGGCTCTTCAATGGACAGAAACTGGAGCGCGCCAGAGATGGGCCTGCATGCCACGTGGATTCTTCCCGTTGGTGGGTTTTGAATTTTGGGCCTAACGGTCAAGCAATCCCAGCCATTCATTTCAATCAAATTTGCAATCCTACGGCTTAAAATTAACATGTATATATATATATATATATATATATTTGTAACGTTATGAACGGTAATAAAACGGTAACAAACGGTAACAAAGTAAATGTTAAAAAATTCTAAACATTTCTCTATAAATACCTAGCATTTATTTTACAACTCACACCAAAAAATTTATCTTTCATAGTAACCCAATTTTGTGCTTCCTCCTCTTCATATAGCTCTCATCTACCAAATTTATTTATATCCAATATGGCTGAAATAAGGGGAAACACAGGTCCAGTGGCCGGACAAGAGGGAGATCAAAATGAAGATGATAATATCCAAGACAAAAGGAGATGGACGGATGAGGAAGATGTTCAATTGTGCAAGTCTTGGAAAATTGTTGGGCAAGATCCTGCTGTGGGCACAAATCAGAAAAACAACGACTTATGGATGCGTGTGAGGCGACACTTTGTCGCAAATTGGCCCCAGAGCCGATCAGCTTCCTCTTTGCAAGGAAGATGGAAAATTTTGAAGGTTGAACTCTTTGAGTGGCATTGTGCATTAAGGCAAGCGAAAAATTGGTATAAGAGCGGTTCGAATGCGGTTGATGAGGTATGTATTTTTTGATAAATCATTTAATTTGTTGATACATTAAATTAAAATATTACATGATAATAATGTAGTTGATAAATAATGATGTAATTACAACGATGTTTATATTTGTACTAATTGATTTTTATTGTAAAACGGGATAGATACTTTTTTATTAAAATTATGACCTTTATATTTGTTGATAAATCTTATTGATACATTATAGTAAAATAGTCTTGATAAATAATGTAGTAATATAATATCGTTTTAATTGTAGTAATTATTTTTCGTTATAATTAAAATATGTCTTCATTAAATTTATGACCTTTATATTTGTTGATAAATCTTATTGATACATTATAGTAAAATATGTCTTGATAAATGTAGTAATTATAATATCGTTTTAATTGTAGTAATTGTTTTTATTTATTTGTAGCGAGATGAAGCACATAAATTGTGGCATGCCGGGATGAAGAGAAAAAAGAAGCCAAAAAAACACAATTTTCAGAGTTTTGCTAGTTACGCTATTGTGGAGGGTTTTCAACAATTTAAAGACATTCCTAGTCATACATATGGAGGAACATCAAATGAAGGAAATCAACATACGCCTACACAACCAATTCCTGGAAATTCTCCCATCAACTTGGACATGGATGTAGATGAGGTAATTGCAGGTGAAACTGCAAATCCCAATGTGTGGCCTCAAGGAAGGAAGTTTGCCAAAGAAGCAATACGGAAAGGAAAGAAGGCAGCGAAAGATCAAAGTCCTTTGTCAAACAGTCTCTAGAGTATAGCGAACAACCAAATAGAGGCAACCAAGGGCAAGAAAAAACTCGATGACGAATTAGCTCGAAGTCTCCAAGAGGAAGAGAAAAGAGCATGTATCCTCTTGCAAATCGAAATACGAAAAGAGCAACTCCTATTTCAAGAAAGGCAAGATCGAATTAAAGAGAGGGAAGAGCGTATTATGGAGATTGATACAAGTAAAATGACGCCAAATAAAAAGCGTTATTGGTCAAGAAAACAAAAGAAGATAGCGGAGAAAGAAGATCTTGACGAGCAGCCGCCACCTTCTATGGGTGGATACTATCCGCAACCAAATTTTGGTGGTGCATACCCACAAGCACCTTACCCCGGCGCATACCCACAACCACCTTACCCTGGCGCATACCCACAACCACCTTGCCCCGATGGATTCCCACAATCTCCCTTAACCGGTAGATTCCCACCACCTCTCTTCACCGGTGGATTCCCACAACCCTCTGCTTCTATGGGTGGATTCCCACAACCCTCTGCTTCTATGGGTGGATACTATCCGCAACCACCTTACCCCGGGGGATATCCTACACAACCACAATTTTCACCTTTCTCTACGGATGATTCCACGAACCCTAACCCTCATGATGACCATTCAAACGCAAATTGGATGTCTAGAGAAGATGAGGATTATGATTATGATTTGAATAATTAGTTGATTATGCATGTTGTTAATTGTATTGTACTTATTCATAGTTTTTCATTTATGTAAGCTACTATTTAATGAAATAAAAGTTGTATTTTAAAATTCCTCTTATTAAAGCACATTCCTCTTATCAAAATCATAGCACCTAATAAACATAATACAAACCAAATAAAATTGCATAATTATGACATTAATTATCCATAAATCCATGTTAATAGCATCAAATATATTTTATTAAAAAAAAAAAACCCAAAAAAATGAACAATGAACAGTGTAGAATTCAGACTAAAAACTCAAATGAACAGTGAAATTGGTGAACAGTATGAATGAAAAGTGCCCACAATGAACAGTCTTGACCGGTCAAGAAAAACAACGGGTGCTAACCCATGTCCAGTGGCAGTGAACAGTATCTTGACTGGTCGAATGACTTCTGACTCTTGATGATGATTCTTGACTTCTCGACTCTTGACTACTACGGGTGAACTTGCTCTTAGAGGGGGCGCTAATGCTCTATTCATACTATTTTTAGAGTTCGTGTGAAATTTGTTAGCCGGACCCATCTCTAACTCAAGCACTACATTTCCATCAAATCAGCTAATAAAGTTATACTATTAAAAAATTGTTCTGTGTGATGGGCCTTAATTATATTGTCATTAATCCATTATATTATTTGTAATACTTTTAGTTTTTCTCTTTTTCCTAAATTTACTGGATAATATTCATTTTATGAGTTTCATTCTGGACTTCCAGGTCTCAGTTGATAAGTTCCTACATCGATCTTCTGTTAATTTGTTCATCAAAGTC
The DNA here is from genome assembly GCA_024704745.1 of Rosa lucieae. Classification (NCBI taxonomy): domain Eukaryota; kingdom Viridiplantae; phylum Streptophyta; class Magnoliopsida; order Rosales; family Rosaceae; genus Rosa; species Rosa lucieae. The sequence goes on along the minus strand of CM045497.1, from coordinate 20,349,151 downwards.
TCACATCTGGTTGGAAGATCTTCAAAGTCTCATTCTCAGATCCCAATGGATATTGTAACTGGCCACAACTATAAACCATTAATCAAGAAAGCAAAAATATTTGATAAGAACAAAAATTAAACCTAGGACTAAGAAAAAAATCTTCAAGTTAGAGGAGTCTTACATCAAGCAATAGAACTCATCTATTCCCCAGGTAGCATAAATTTGTTTCATATGTGCATCAGTGCATAGGGGTTTGTAAATCAAGGGAACTTCGCTGGGAAAGAACAAAGAGTTAAATCTTGAAGAAAAAAAGAAGACTCATTTTAGAAATATTACCTAAATCGTAGACTAATATTCTCATACAGAGTCGCTAGCTGCGTGAACTTCTGGAAGAGAAAAAGATGATTTGATGATGGGCAGATCTTTGAAGATTGAAGACCAAAGAGCTCAAGAGATTGAAGAGAGAATAAAGAAATTCAAGCAAGTATGGATTCATTTAACATCTATGTGAACAAAGTCATACGGTTTTACAGTATCTTTTAGTTTTGAAATAAAACACACATGTCCGTGTAGAAAGCTAAAGACACACATATATGTGTCAATTGTTTTACGCATCTTTCAATACAACTGTTCATCAAAATCACACACTGATATCAGTAGGAGAAGGTAATTACATGAAAACTGTGTGAGCAAGTCTGAAAAGGTTCTGCAACATAGTACAATCAAACTTATCTCACACAGATCTCTGTATGTGTTACAAGTCAAATTGATTTTTGTGTGTGTTAGTATAGTTAAATATTGTTATGGGACCCAACAAAGCTTATTTCACACTGAATTCAGTGTAAATCTATAATTCACATGATTTCTCAGTGTAAGTAGGCAAACACAGATCATCTATGGTATTAGCCCTTCATACAGAAATTATAAAATCAGTGTAATCATAATCCATATGAAATACTTGTTTTACTAATAGTCAATGGATCCCCCCACAGGAACATTCAAGAGGTGGAACCCATACGGCCTGCGTTTGAATGTTGGGTTGCTTTAGTATTATTTACTAACTTATACACATGGTTAAGGAAGGGGTTGTGTGATTACCCCAAAGTTCGTTATTATTTTTCGAGGGGTTAAGGAGTTGACTTTTTATTCGTTGAGTTTCTCTAAAAACATCATTCACAAAAGTCGTAGAGTGGGTTGATATGAGTTCGTGGACATGCGGCACGAAAAAAATCGGAATTTGTATGAGAAAGTTATTGTGATCGGAAGTTTCTACTATTTTGAGAAATTACTATAAATAAAATTTTCTGAATTTAGAAAATCAGTTTTCATATTTTCGGAAAGTTTCCCTTTTTAGAAACACATTCTCTCCGTTCTCTCTCTTTAGAAAACCCTAGGATCCGGGGGAAATGTCTGACCTAACCCAACTTTTCTGGCCAATTCCGGCGTTCTCTGGCCATGACCACATCATTGACCCAGATCATTTCATTTTCTCCTCCTGGTCCTTCCTACGGTGGTGGCTTGCACCGATTCTCATCCATAGCGGCGGATCGAAGCTCCAAAGTCAAGCGGCGGAGCACCCGGTTGTTTCTCGGTGCTCCGGCGACAACAAGGCTCAAAACCGGTCTCATTTTGTTGTTGGAAGCATCCTCGTTTGATCCTAGGAGGTTTGGTTTATCGATTTTCACCGGAGGAGCTTCGATTCTCAGTGAACAGTGGAATTGGGCTTGAGGTGGAAATCTAGGCCGAACCAGCCTAAACCCCAGGTATTAAGGTTAATCCTTATGCTGAGCTCTCTAAGTTGGACAGTCGGATCGAACTGGTTTTGAGTTTGGCAGGGCAGCAAGTGGGTGCACATGCAGCCGTCTGTGGCGGCGCGTCCGGCCATGATTGGGGCAAGTTCTTTCACCAATATCATATACTCGTCGATACGAGCGTTTTGATATGTGGTTTGTAGCATTTGAAGATCATATGAGCATGTTAGGGTTCATAGCGATTTCGATTCGATCGGTTTTCGATCCGTGAGGATCCGACTGTTGGATCGACTTGTTGTTTGGACACACTAATCATAGAAGTGTTCCAAAGACTTTGGGAGCTCTCCATTGAATTTTCTTCTCGATTGTCGTTACTTTTGGGTTTGAGTTCAAAATAGGGTTTTGAACTTTAATGGCTTTGTGTTTCGTGTAGTGAGTTAAGACCATATGTGATTAGGTACGTGATGAAGTTATCTTGGATAGATTGTTGAGATTTTGTTAGCTCGGTTCTGTAGAAGACACAGTGGGATTCTGAGGTGAGTAATCTCACAATGTTCATTTACGAACAGAATTACCTTATCATTTTGGGAGTTATTTATTTGACTACAAACTATAGTTGGTATTAATGGCATTCCTGAGTGAATGACTGTGTGTGTGTGTGTACATGAAATATATGCGTATTGGTGATTTTGTTGTGATACAAGCAATATGTGTGAGTGGGTTCATTTATTGTTTTGGGGTATATCTTTCGGGAAACAATATATTGTGGGAAATGATATGTTCTATTGTTTTGAAACATGTTTGAGGATTTGGGAGTCACAAGTTCTGATGTCTCCTTTGAGTTTTGGGTAATATTTTCAGGTTCAGTGTGACCATTTTAAATGTTTTGATCTGACGATCAGTGGTTTGAGGATTTGGAAGTCACAGGTTGTGATTTCTTCTTTTGAGATTTAGGTAACATTTGGGTCCAGTGTGACTAATTTGATGTTTTGATCTAAGGGTCAGGTTTGCCTAAGGATCCGGTCATCCGGGGTTGTAGGTTGTGACCTTAGGCAATATATTGGGAATCACGCCTTTGGCTGGGTGAATGGTTACAATCAGTTAGAGCTCTAATTTGTCTGCCATCGTATCTCATGGGTCTAAGTAGGTTACTTACAACTCTTGGATTTACATTTTTGTTCAGGTTGGACTAGAGTATCATATTTAATTTGTTAGGTTAATATTTTATATGATTTTGTCACGAGTGACTTGCTGTATTGTCCTTTTGGGAAAAGTTGTTGAGTTTTGGAATGACTCATTACGTGAGTTGCATCTTTGAGTTTTATTGTCCAGGTTGGACCGGATTTTCATATTGATTTGTTAGGTTAACATTTTATATGATTTTGTCACGGTGTGGCTTGTATTGTTTCTTTTGGAAAAAGAATATTGGGGTTTTAAGGAATCATGGTGTGTGTTTCATTCCTTGAGTTGAAAGGTTTTCCTCGAGATTTGTGTCTGTTGCTTCCTTAAATTGAATCGGTGGATTCCTCGTGATTTTGGTGTGAGTTATTTTCTTCGAGTTGAAAGGTTTTCCTTATTATTCGTGTGAGTTATGTGGTTTTTTTGTCTTTGAGTTTACTTATACAAGCTTTCAAAAGGTTACCAGGTTTATGGTGTGGCAACCCGGTGCACTTTTCGATGGTGTAGGGGTTAATCCTGCAGATCAGGGTAATGGTGGGTGTCGTCCGGACCCCTAGCGGATTAATCTCTGAGCCTCGAAAATCTTTGAAATATCGCAAACAATCCGAAAAGACGGTGTGAGAGAAAAAAAAAAAAAAAAAGGAGCAAAGAGAATCCTTGAGTAAAAGAACCTTAGAACCAGTAAAGATCCGAAGGAGAAACTGACATTACCATTGAATCCTAAGAAAAGGTCAATCTTTTGTGCTTGTGAGCCAAACCCTACTAGAACCTTCAGAAATAACATTCCCTGTAACTTAATAGACAAAGCAATTAAATGACAACATAAATATACTTCCCTTTTAAAAGGTAAATAAGAATTATGTCTTTTATTGTTCACCAATAAACTCAAAAGCTGTATCTGCATCAGTCTACTCACACAACCCAAACAGAACTATTACACCTACGAATTTACCGCCGATTAGAGATTTTATTGAAGTTTGAATAAAAATTACAAAAGAAGAGGGCGAAAGAGTAGTCCAAAACCACCTCAGAAAATTACAAAAATATGATGAGTGGATCCTCAATTCCAAATCACAAATACAAGAACCAACGTAGAGAAAACAGAAGTACAAAACAAGAAAGAAATCAACGCTAAGAGAACAGATCGACATGCCACTCTAGTAGAGAAATCATAACCAATGGATGAAACAAGAAAGGGAGGAATGGAATCCCACCATGTTTTACCTATATGTACATAGTGCACCATATCTAGCCAAAATATCAGAAGGGACATTGTCCTCCCCATGAGAAATATGAATATGAGATTGACGAGCTACGTACGAGACGTTCATTTAGCTATGTATTATGCAACCTCCAAAGAATGGTCAAACTATTTTAGTAATCTATACCTTCGTAGGTTTCCCTCCATATGAATGAATTATGAATCTAATGTATTTCGCTGAAGAAAAAACAGAAGAAGATGTTTTTTCTTACAAAATAATCTTTAAAAAGAGAGTGACTTGAAAAATGAAAATTAATTATTGTAATTTGGTTTATTAGACTTTATTGTGGCTATGTTTGGTTGATAGCCAATTTTTCCTTCAAGAATAAGGTGTTTTTGTTAGTTTATATTACTTGGTTTTACGAGTTTTGCTATGCAATATAAGGGTGATATTTGCCAAGAGTGAGTGTTTCAGATGAATACTACGTATGTACATGATGCCAACATAAAAGAGATGCCATAAGTTTCTATGTTTCATTTGTTGGTATTTTAAAAGATTTTAAAATCTTTAATTTAATTTAATTTGATTTTCAATTTACAATTGTAACTTATGCTTTTAATCCTATAATTATTTGGGGTTATAGGAGTTTCAATTTGGATTTAATTTTCTGATTTTATGTTGTGTTTTATGATGGAGGTTACATGAGATAATTGGAGCCTATAAAGGCAACAATGTTTCCCAAGTTGTGTACAACAAAAGGATTATCTCTACTCCTCATTTACATACTACCACTTCGATTACTACCTTCCATATTTTACTATTATTTTGGGCAACGGTTCTGTAACTTGGAGATTCTATCCGACTGTGAACGTGCTCATAGCGGACTTTTGGTTGCTTGTATTGGGGTCGTATCTTGGAGTCTGTAGACCGTCAGCACGTGCACGTAGGGAGGCTACAAGGCTTTAGGATAGCGTCTTTGACGTGCTTCACCATACCAGGCTTGTGTTTCTCACTTTAGTTTTACTAGATATATATATTAGCCTATCTATTTTTATCTTAACTTTTCTTTCTTTTATTTTACCAAATTTATTTTCTATTTTAATCAATTTTACAAAGGAAAAAAAACCCAAATTTTTACAACAATCTAAAGCCTTTGTACGTTAAGTTTCTTTTAACCGATTGTAATCAACTATCTACTTCACTTTAAACCTTTAAAATTGCTTTTACAATTTTATACTTAATTGATTGTTTTGCTTTCTACAATCAAATTGACAATTCGTTAAGAAAATAGTAATTATTGTGTTTGTTGCTTTCTATTATATATATTCAATCATTTACTATCAGCTTTTATTGATATCATTGTTATTGTTAGCTTGAATACATATATTTTCTATTAAATATTTTGTCCTTGATTCAAGTTAGGAAATCTCAAATAGACTTGTATTTCAATTTTCAGAAATATTCGCATCTCTTTGATTGTTGGAATTAGAATGGATACCATAGAAACCAAGGTGGAGTTCGGTAACGTTTTCAAGTCATCTTTTTCATTTTATAAAATGAAAATGGCTTGAAAATATGTTCGTTGGTCTGTTTTCAAAAATGCAGAAAATAATTTTTGAAAATATTTTTTTATTTTACTCGTAAAACAGGAAAAAGAAAAATAGACGTTTTCACCTTTTCATTCTCATATTTTAGAAAACACGGAGATATATTTTCCAAAAAAAAGAAAAAAAAGAACGTGCTCTCTTCTTCCATATTCTCACGTCACTATCTTCTTCTTAGGTCTCTCTCATCTCTAGTCGCCATCTTCTCTCGTTTTTGAAAATTGTTTTCGGAATAAGCTACCGGACACATTTTCGGATCTCAAAAATCCAATCTTGTTTTCTCGTTTTTATTTTCAAAATCGATTTTTGAAAAATCATTTTTAAAAACTTTACCAGACAAGCCCCAATAGTGTGAAACCTGAAAAATTTGATGGTCAAAACTTTAGGAGGTGGCAAAAACAAATGAGGTATTGGCTAACTGTCTTAGGGCTAGTTTCCGCCTTAGAAGATACAACTAGTGAGACTCCTTCAAAGAAACCACACTTACAATTTCCACTCCCACTAGTGAAACACAAAGCTCAAATCCACCTCCTAAGATGACAAAAGATGAGAGAATATCATTGTCACAATAGGATTCTTAGCGCCCTTTCTAATGATCTCTATGATGTCTATCGTGATACCACTAGTGCAAAGAGCCTTTGGGAAGAGTTAGAAGTTGAGTATGGGTTAGATGATGCAGGCATAGATCGTTTTACTGTGTCAACCTTTAACAGCCACAAAATGGTTGAGGAGAAAACCGTGAGTGTGCAAATCCATGAGTTTAAAGACCTCTTAAGAAAAGTATCATCAAAGGGAACTAAGTTTACCGAAGAATTCAAAGTGTCTTGCCTCATAGATAAACTACCCCCTAGTTGGTCAAACTTTGCCAAGAGTCTTAGGCACAAACAAGGAGAGTTGACCTTAACCAAAGTGTTTAACAACCTTAGGGTAGAAGAGAAGCATAGGTTAGAGGAGCAGATTGAAGAAGGAAAATCTAAAGTGAATCTAGTGGAGAATTCAAACAATAGGAATAGGTTCCAACGTAGAAAGAATTCCTTCAAGAGAACCAATAGAAACAATTCCTTCCACCAAAACCAAAATTCCTTTCGTCGAGACTTCAACCATAGGTTCCATTCCCACCCAAATAGGTCCCATAACAATTCCAATGACAAGAGAGAGCAAGCATGCTTTGTCTGTAGGAGGACCAATCACTTAGCAAGGGACTGCCATTTTAAGAAGACAGAAGTCTACAAGCCTAAACCCAAATGGAACAAAGGGCAAAATGGTCCAAAAGCTCAAGTAAATATGCTTGTAGATCAAGATGATCAAAATGATCATATTTTGAGGTATAGTTCTAAGCCCTTAATTAATTTTACACACTCTACTAGTGATTGGTGGGTAGATTCTGGAGCAAATTTACATGTGTGTTTTGACAAAAGTTTTTTAAAAAATTATCAGGACTCAAGTGGAGGAAGTGTAACCCTAGGAAATAACACTGTCGCACCAGTACATGGAGTAGGAAACATAGAGCTGAAAATGACGTCTGGGAAGACCTTAATTCTCAAGGGGGTGCGACATGTTCCAAAAGTGAGGAGAAATCTTATTAGTGCTTCATGTTTGATGAAACAAGGTTTCAAAATTGTAATGGAGTCCGACAGAATTGTTATTACAAAGAATAATGTTTTTATTGGAAAAGGATATGTTAGTGAAGGTTTAATTAATTTGAATGTAGCACATGAAATGAATAAAATTTCTCCTCAAATATTTAGTGTTGAATCTTGTGATGTGTGGCATGGAAGGTTAGGACATGTGAGTTTGAACAAAGTCAAAAAATTGATGGACTTAGAGTTAATACCAAAGTTTAGTTTAGATTTTAAGCAAAAATGTGAAGTGTGTGTTCAAGCCAAACGACTCAAGTTATCCTATAACAAGCTTGTAGAAAGAGACACACAAGTTTTAGAACTCATACATAGTGATGTATGTGACTCAAATAGAACCCCTACTAGAGGTGGAAACAAATACTTTGTGACATTTATTGATGACTACTCTAAGTATTGTTATATATTTCTTATAAAAACAAAAGATGAGGGGTTTGAGAAATTCAAGGTATATAAGAGTGAAGTTGAAAACCAATTAGATAAAAAGATCAAAAGACTTAGGTCTGATAGAGGTGGAGAGTATACCTCTAATGATCTTAATACGTTTTGTGAAGAACATGGAATTATTCACGAAGTCACTCCACCTTACTCACCTTAATCCAATGGTGTAGCAGAGAGGAAAAATAGGACTTTGTTAGACATGCTCAACTCCATGATCCTTAGTAGTGGAGTACCTGAGAATTTGTGGGGGGAAGCAATGCTGACAGCTTGTTTCATACTTAATAGGATAACTGTGAGACATAATGACAAAACTCCTTACAAGTTGTGGAAAGGAAGGTCACCCAATCTCAAAATCCTTAGAGTGTGGGGGTGTTTAGCAAAAGTACTTATACCAGATCCTAAGAGAAAGAAAATAGGTCCCAAGACCGTAGACACCATCTTTCTAGGTTATGCCAAAAATAGCAACGCCAATAGGTTCTTAGTATTCAACTCTGATGTTAAGGAAGTTGCAAACAACACTGTCATAGAATCTAGAGACACTACTTTCTTTGAAGATATCTTTCCTTTCAAAACCCTAATTCCAAAGGAAGTACATATTAGAGACAAACCTTCCAGCTCAACTACAATTGAAAATGCAGAACCTTTAGATCCTAGAAGGAGTAAAAGGGCCAGAGTAGAAAAGAATTTTGGAGATGATTTCTACACTTTTTCAATAGAAGGAGAACCCACAACTTATCAGGAAGCCACTTCATCTATAGATGCACCTTTTTGGAAAGAGGCAATAAGTGATGAGTTTCAATCTATTATCCAAAACAACACTTGGGTGTTAACAAACTTGCCTCCTGGAAGCAGAGCAATAGGTTGCAAATGGGTGTTTAGAAAGAAATTGAAACCTGACTGAAGTATAGACAAATACAAGGCTAGGCTAGTAGCTAAGGGGTTTACACAAAAGAAGGACTTAGATTACTTTGACACTTATTCACCTGTCACTAGGATTACCACCATTAGGACTTTAATAGCCTTAGCATCCGTACATAATCTAGTCATTCACCAAATGGACGTGAAGACCGCATTTTTGAATAGAGATTTAGATGAAGAGATTTACATGGAGCAACCTGAGGGATTTATAGTTAAAGGTCAAGAGCACAAGGTGTGTAGGTTAGTTAAGTCTTTATATGGCCTTAAGCAAGCTCCTAAACAATGGCATGAAAAGTTTGACAAAGTGATCCTAGATTATGATTTTAAGATCAATAGTTATGACAAATGTTTATACTCCAAAGTAGAAAATGGAGAACACGTGATTTTATGTTTATATTTTGATGATATATTGATCTTTGGGACAAATTTGGAGATTGTTAATAATGTAAAATCATATCTATCTAGGAACTTTGACATGAAAGACATGGGAGAAGCCCATGTGATTTTAGGAATGAAAATTGAGAGAAACCGTGAAGGTATATTTTTGAGTCAATCTAGCAACATTGAAAAGATGTTGAAGAAGTTCAATTATTTTGAGGTCAAACCTGTGTCGACACCTTATGACTCAAACGTACACTTGAAGAAAAATCAAGGAGAACCTTGTTCACAATTGAAATATTCTCAAATGATAGGTTCATTACTTTACATTGCCAATAAGACTAGGCCAGATATTGCTTATGAAGTTGGGAGACTAAGTAGATATATGCATAACCCTAGTAAGGAGCATTGGAATGCTTTGGAGAGACTCTTTAAATACCTTAGAGGTACACTTAATTACTCATTGTGCTATAAGGGATTCCCTAATGTGGTAGAGGGTTATAGTGATGCAAATTGGATAGCAGATAATGCGGATGTGAAGTCTACTAGTGGTTATATATTTTTATTAGGAGGAGGAGCAATTTCTTGGGGATCAAAGAAGCAAACTATAATCACTAGAAGCACTACACAATCATAACTTGTAGCTCTAGATGTCACTTGTACTGAGGCTGAGTGGATTAAGAGTTTGTTGACGGAAATACCTTTAGTAGAAAAACCCTTATCTGCTATACCTGTACATTGTGATTGTAACGCAGTGATAGACTTGCTAAAGCAATCTCACACAAACCAGAAGATGAACAGACATATACATGTGAGATATAAATCTGTGAAGGGCCTAATTAGAAAGAGCATTGTCACTTTAGACTTTGTAAGGTCAAAGAAGAATATTGCAGACCATTTGACTAAAGGTCTTTCTAGAAGCAGAGTCCTAGAATTGTCGAGGGGGATGGGATTAAGCCCACAAGGGAGTCACCTAGGGAGGTAAGCCAACTTCTGTGATTGGAGATCCCATGAAGGAAGTTCAATGGGTAGAAACAATCCATACTGCGTGACTCATTAAGCACTATTTTATATGATGGAGATATCCTAAATGAGATATTGAGATATTCTCCGCTCATCCCTATGACATGAGTGCTATATAATGTGACGTTAGGAAGGGACTTAAAGTATCCCTGAATGAGTTTCGAGGCGGGCAATCTCCCGCGGGGTGCAGGTCACATGTTCCCTTGGAGAACTCATCTAGTGAGAGTCGACGTGAGGCCGCGACCGTGAGAATTGGGCTATTCTCTAAAAACTCTCATGAGAATCAAGATTGAGCGCATGGCCATAAATAGAGCTACCCCGCATCCAAGTCTTAACCATACTATGTGTGTAATATGTTGAAGTTTGATCAAAGGGGCTGAGTTCAAGACTGTGTCACTCAGGTTCCTCAGATGGAAACTATTATCACTAAGTGTAGGTTCAAGCCCGGAAGGCACCTACACCTACTGCATAGTATTATGTTGCCCCTATGTATATATATTTTCTTTGCTTTTAAAGATTTTAAAACCTTTTGTGGGGATTGTTGGTATTTTAAAAGATTTTAAAATCTTTAATTTAATTTAATTTGATTTTCAATTTACAATTGTAACTTATACTTTTAATCCTATAATTATTTGGGGGTTATAGGAGTTTCAATTTGGATTTAATTTTCTGATTTTGGTGTGTTTTATAGATGGGGTTCATGAGATAATTGGAGCCTATAAAGGCAACAATGTTTCCCAAGTTGTGTACAACAAAAGGATTATCTCTACTCCTCATTTACATACTACCACTTCGATTACTACCTTCCATATTTTACTATTCGAATCTGTGACTTGGAGATTCTATCCGACTGTGAACGTGCTCATAGCGGACTTTTGGTTGCTTGTATTGGGGTCGTATCTTAGAGTCTTGTAGACCATCAGCACCTGCACGTAGGGAGGCTACAAAGGCTTTAGGACAGCGTCTTTTGACGTGCTTCACCATACCAGACTTGTTTTCTCACTTTAGTTTTACTATATATATATATATATTAGCCTATCTATTTTTATCTTAACTTTTCTTTCTTTTATTTTACCAAATTTATTTTCTATTTTAATCAATTTTACAAAGGAAAAAAAAAACCCAAATTTTTACAACATCATCTAGTTTGAGGCAGGAGACATACTGTCCACCTAAGCGCCTCCCACTCAAGGATGAAAAAATCGTTGCCATTAATGTTGTTGTTGGGTGTTAACATCAAATTAAACTTTTGTAGGCGCCTAGCTAATTGAATCGTTTCCTTAATATCTATAATAGATATCCCATTTTATGTTTTCTTTGGGTGAAACATTGGCCATGGATATTCGTCAAAATGTAAACCCCACTTCTAAAAATCAAGGACAATTGTAATCATTAGGATTGGAATTGTGATCAAGTAATGAATGTTGTATATTTCCTTTCTGAAGAAGTAGAGGCATATGATACAAATTAAGACCTCATTTTTAATAGAAATTCTTCTCTGCACCGGCGGTGTAAATGACTCAGTATTTATTAGATTATCTTAGCTATTGATATTTATAGTCAACAATTTTTTAATAACCATATAGTGTGTTTAATGTTATTTAGCCTTCAATTCATGTTGGTGCTAAATGCATGTCGGTGTTCAGAATCTTCCCTCCATTTTTAATATGTGATAGCAGCATATTAACTGATGTGTCATATTTGGTTTAACTAATAGCAGCATGGACGGTGATTTATCTATTATTAGCCTTATATCTGTGCAATGTACTTGTTATTGTTAAAAAATAAAAAAAATATGAAAGTTTTTTTGTACCAACTTCTTCAACTTTTTTATATTTATGATCTTTCGTTTTACCATAAGGGAGTATCTATTCATACTTCCAAAATTGGCATTTGAACATCTCCACTTAACAGACCTCCAACTTACTTTTATAAATAACCAATATGCTATTTACATCTCCCTAGCTTTCGCACAATACCCATCGTCCAATAAAATCAATAAATTTTTTTTTTGAAAGATGATAGCCTCGGAATCCTTGACCATGAATCAAAGTATGCAACTTAGGATTCGTGATGATCCCAAATTGGGATTCTTGGATTCTAGGCCGCTAGGCATTAGTAGCAAAATTGCTTCTTGTTTTGGAATGAGAGAGGCTCGCCGCTTTGTTCTTACATGCAGTTAAGATTGAAGTTTTTTGCTTTGACTGCAAGGCCGTCAAAATAGTTGGAATTTTCATGAATCTAAGAAGAGTTCATTTTAGTTGGTGTCGTTGGTTCACTTCAAGGGCGGATAAGACTGTCAATTTTGACACGACCCGATAACACGACTCGAAACCCGCACGAAATAAAGCTGGTTGAACCCGCACGATTAAAAAGCGGGTCGGCCGTGGGTTAACCCGCCATGACCCATTTAATAAATGGGTTGGCCATGGGACAACTTGCCAACACGAAGTGAACCTGTTTAACCCGATTATACTATATTTCTTCTAGAATATTTGGATGTTGGGAGTATTTGATAGGATTAGACAATTTGAAATATTTTGCTTTATAATAATTGAGTTTAATTATTTATGAATTATATATAATTTTTAAAAGATTTTTTTCTCTTTTGTTTGTTTTTTTTTTTCCTTTTTTTGATTGAGCAGATGAAGAGTTTTTGATTGAGCAGATGAAGAGAGGTTTTGTGTTTCGGATTGATTTGGTCCTTTTAAGAAATTTTGATGTTGAAGGAGAAGAGAGGTGAAGAAGAAGAGATAATAGAAAAGGAAAAAAAAAGATAAAAAAAATAATTAAGAAAAGAAAAAAGATGAACTAAGGGTATAATAGACATTTTAATAGAGTTTTTGACGGAATTGACCTATTGGTTCAAAATTGAGAGATGAGGGAGTAAACGTGTGAAATTGAAAAGGCAGGGACGGAACTGTTATTTCCCTGAAAGTTCAAGGAGTAAATAGTATTTAACCCAATTATTTATATTCTTCGTCTTGTGGAGTTTTTAGTGAATTTAATCAATTTGTGCATTTTTTTAGTTAAATGGGTCACATGGTTAACCCTTAAATGATCATTTTGTCTAACACGATATGACTTATTTATTAAATGGGTTAAGCGGGTTGGAAACGGGTAACCTGTTTAATGGTAACCTGTTTAATAAATAGGTTGGGTTTGGATTTAAATTTTTGACACGATTATTAAATGAATTGGGTTTGAGTTTGTATCTTGGGACACGACAAATACATTAACCCGACACGAACCCAACCTGATATGACCCATTGGGGCATTGTGGGTTCCGTGGCCCAGTGATATTTTGTTATATATATATAACTAGTTTCATCTTTAGCATTGAATATTGTCATGATATAGTGGTTGAGGCATATATTTGGGTGTGGCTGGTCCCTAGTTCGAATACTGTTAGTAGCAATGTGCTAATTTTTTTTTCTAAATTCTTTTTTTTTCATTAATACTGTTATTTCTTTTCAATGTGCTAATATTTTTTTTTTAACATTAATATTTCTTCTCAGCAAAAAAAAAAAACATTAATAATATTCTTTCATATAGTTTCAAAGTTCAAAGATAAATTATATTTCCATTATGAAAAATTGTCTAAAATCTAAAAATATTAATAAAAGGGATCTTCTATTCATATCTCCAAAATTGGCATTTGGACCTCCCAACTTAATAGACCTCCAACTTACTTTTATAGATAACAAATTTGCTATCTATACCTCCCTAATTTTCCCACAATGCCCATTGTCCAATAAAATTAATAAAAACTTCTTCTTTTACGTTCTATTCATACCTCCAAAATTAGTAGTTGAACCTCGTTCAATTTTTGAAGATTTCATAATCCTATTTTACACTTCATACAATTAAGCTGCAAAAAAAAAAAAAAAAAAAAGTCCAGTTGGTAATCAATACAGTATTTTTCATTAAATTAATTGAATATAGAAGCATGTTGGTATACTGCTATCTGAGATGTTTAGATATTACTCCCAATTCTCAAACTTTTTAATTAAACTGAGTTTTTGGATACAAAGTTTTCATCACTTAATTATGATTTACGTACAAATGCCCGTACTGAAAGTGGTCATGGTGTTCCAAAGCTGGTCCAACATAATGCTGCTTAGCTTGGAGAGAGACATATATTTACTAATTGTTTCGAGTTGGAAAAAAAAAAAGCAAGCAGCAATATAATAGGCAATGCACAGCTTAGAATTTTGCGAATTGCCTCATCGAAACATACTGTTTGTAAAGGTAAGAAGAGACCTTTTTTTTTTTTCCTTTTTTTTTTTTTTCTGTGAGCTGTGAGCTGTTGGTTATCTAAGATAACCAATATCGTGGATGTCACAGTTTTAGATCTCACTGACATCATGGGAGGGGAGGAGTGGGGTGGGGTTAAAAAAGAATTATTAAAATCTTTTTTCCCTTTTTTGTGTCTTTATTGGTAATTTGGCATGAGTTGACAAAGTCAATTATAATTTGGAAAAAGAGAGAGATTTTATTGGCATGACTTGACAAAGTCAATTATAATTTGGAAAAAGAGAGAGATTTTGAAGGTATAAATAGAAACTCCCTTACCAATTACCATAATAATATTTTTGAATGATTTAGTATGAGTTTTTATTTTTTGTTTTAAAGAACATTATAGACAACTCATATTTGAATACTTTTGACATCAAAATTCTTGCCTCAGTTTTACAGTACAGTACAAATAGATAGATAATGGTTATGATAATGGTAATGTACCATATTGGGTAATTGGTTATTGGATAGGGATTAGATTACTCAAGCATTCAATACATGTAACATGCATGTTACCTTACAAGGATCACATGGATTTAAATGACAAAGAAGAGTACTCTTGGACCACATCCAGTCATCCACTATATATTTTCTTCATTATATTACTATTTTTAAGAACTACGTTCATTTTAAAGGAAAAGAAAGAAGAGAAGTACTATAGAAGGCTGTAGCACCACTTGTGCTTAACTATAGTGCAATAAAACTAGAGAAAAAAAAAAAAAGACAATGATTCTGTAAATTTGCATGTAATCAAAAATGGGGATCATGTTACAAATTTCTTCCTAGAATATAGTAATTAAAATAAATTTGGCATATGCCCATTTCTTATTAAATTATGTTTTATCCTAACAGGAGCTACTCAGTTATATTCAATTATTATTAAAATAAATTATTAATAATGAGATAAATAATCTCATTCTGACCACAACTTTTTTTATTGGATATAAATTCAATGACAATTGAGCATAATTAACTGATAAATTAATTAAATGGGTAAATAGGTTAATATATTATAAATACACATTCACCTTACTTATACGTTTACACGTAAATGAACTTTAAATATATCCTACTCTTGCCCAATTTTAAATACACACCCCTAATCACTTAATACACATCCCTATTACTTTATATTTCAAATTAGATTTTGTAGGTAGGTTAAATGACCAAAACAGCCATATTCCGTTTCAAAAAAAAAAATCATATTTTCCTTATATTATTC
This sequence comes from Rosa lucieae, assembly GCA_024704745.1. Taxonomy (NCBI): domain Eukaryota; kingdom Viridiplantae; phylum Streptophyta; class Magnoliopsida; order Rosales; family Rosaceae; genus Rosa; species Rosa lucieae. Next base: position 20,333,515 of record CM045497.1, on the reverse strand, counting down.
TATTTATGTATAAATAGTTAGATAAACACAAAAAATTTCTATACATGGCCTCCCAATTTAATACAAGAAAAAAGTTAGAAACTATCTAATTTAATTTTTTCTTAAATAAATTGTAATTAAATGACGTTAGAAACCATAATATTTAGAATTTCAAAATCAATAGCATTAAATGTTTTTAAAACATATTGCTTCACTCCCATTTTTTAGTTAATTTTCTTTTTTGTTCTAAGAGTTATGATTAATCAATTTATTTTCTAATATAAAACATCACAGGTGAAAAAAATTTGTAATTGTTAATTTGTTTGGCCCCTCTAATGACAACTTTTAGTTCCTCAACTGTGGAGAAACTATTGATATAGTTTTGGTTGAATATTCAACTAATAATTTTATACTTGATTAACATGGTGTTTGGTGGATGAGAGCTCAAATAACACAAAACCTATGTATATGCATCTATTTAAAGGGAACAATAATAAATCTTTATGAATTTCTCAATAACTAACACAAGTAATCAATATGGTCATTTACAAACTGTCAATATACTAGAATATACTAATCATATTAAATAATATCCTTAATATAGTAAAAAAGTAGGATATTTCATGATTTTTGAGATTAAGGATATTTTAGGTACTTTGGGTTGTGTATTTAGTAAATTATTAGAATGAGAAATTAAATGGCTGGTGTATTAAGTATGGAGTGTGTATTAAGTAATTAGGGGTGTGTATTTAAAACTTCTCTTGTTATCTTTATGAGCAAAGCTTTTGGTGTTTGAGTCTTCTTTTATAAATTATATATAGGGGTCGTCGTGACCACTTACCCAATTTTAACAAAAAAAATTGCTCACTTGCTCCACTAAGAGTTTTTTACTCTCATTTACCCAATTTAAATACAAGTGACATTTTTATCCCCAATCTAATTAATAAATTACAAACTTCTCTCTCTCTCTCTCCCCCCCCCCCCCCCCCCCCTCACTATTTCTCTGTCCCCGTTGACTCGGGTCTCTCCTCCATCCCCAGAATCTTTATCCAGCCACCTGAAACCTTACAGCAGTTGCAGCCCACGACCCAACCCGACGCCCAACCAATCCCCACCATCGACCTCTCCGACCTCCACTCCGATCGCCGCTCTGCCATCGTCGACCAAGTCAGCGGCACGTGCAACAACTTCGGTTTCTTCCGGATCACCAACCACGGCATATCGTCGGTGGTTCTCGACCGTACGATCACCGCCGTCAAGGCCTCCCACAAGCAGCCCAAGTCCTGCGAAGCTCAGCGAATTTCATCTGAGCAGAAAGGAAAACGTATTTGAGCGGTGGATTGCTTCAGCATTCGGAGAATATAGTAAGTAGTGTAGGCATTGGTTTTACCTGGAGTCTCTGGTTCCATGGGCTCAGCCTCTGGTATAGAATTGCATGTCAAACTCAACAGAAGAAGAAGAAGAAACAAGAAAGAGGTGGATGGGTCAGGGCTGACCTTATGGGTAGGTCTAGTTCATATCGGCCAAGCCCAAGTCATGCATATTGATAATTTTGTTTGAGTTCGATCCAAGAAGAAAGGCCCACTATCGGGAAGAAATCGAGCCATCATGATTCCGCGTTTGGTTAGACTGTTTGACATTGTTTACATTGTTTGACATTGTTTACGTTGTAGTCTGATGAGTGACACAATATCTATTCTCAACCCACATTATTGGAGGGTAATAATATGATTATTGGGGGGCAATAATATGATTATTAGGAGACAATAATATGATTATTAAGGGGCAATAATATGTTTATTTGAGACCAATAATATGATTACTGGGCATTATTAGGGGGCAATAAAATCAAACGCCGGAATCCGGTCACCAGTCCGGTACAATAATATGATTATTGGGGGGGGGGGGGGGGGGCAATAATATGATTACTGGACATTATTAGGGGACATTATTAGGGGGCAATAAAATCAGACGCCGGAATCCAGTCACCGGTCTCTGGAGTCCAGTCACCGGAGTCCACGGCCGGCCACTGGTCACCGGAGCACAGCAAGATGGAGGATGACTTCTCTCTCTAAGTGAGAAAGAAGGAGAGGGCAAAAAAGTCCCAAAAATAAATAAAAAGAATTAATTTGGTATTAGGGAAATAATCTCTTAGAGTGTTTTGGGTAAATGGGGTTAAAAAACTGTTAGTGGAGCAAGTGGGCAATTTTTAAGCTAAAATTGGGTAAATGATCATTTCCCCTTATATATATTTGCAAAAATACAAATTTATATAAGGACTAAATTCAGTTTAGTCCCTCGAACTTTAGGCCTAAAATCACTTTGGTCCATGACTTTTTTTTTTTTAATCAAGATGGTCTCTGCACTTCCAATTTCCATTAACCTAGTCCAAAATTTGCCTTTGACTCTAATTGTGACGTCATACGCTGAGTTGGCGCCGACAAGCATGGCCCACGGTTCAGTTTTTGACTATCAGTTTGGATGAAATGTCCAAACTACCCCTTAATACTCTTTTCCTCATCTCTCTTCCTGAAACCCAAGAGCTCCTCTCTCTCTCTCTCCCTTTCCCTCCCTCCTCCACCACATCTCAACCCAAGTCCTCTTTGGCCTCAGATCACGACACAATAACTCCAACCCACCTCTATAACCCGTAGCAGGATCTCCAAGATATATCCAATTCGAAAGCTTTACCAGCTTCCCACCTCGCCGAAATTCCTCATCATCGAGGAGGCTCGCTGCCAGCACACAGTCCCAATGGCCACTCTAGTATCTCAACCACCCCACCTCCACCTTCCGCAGTCCAAGACCCAAACTCTCTGCAACAAGCCCAGAAAGAGCGACTCAGTAGCTTTCAAGGAGAAGAAGCACTTCTCCGTCGACTACGACAGCGGCACTCACCACCTCTCCACTCATATCGGCGACTTCAGGAAGCGAGACATCCCCAAACACCACAGCTTACGTGATGAAATGAAGCGTTTCCAGAAAGACTGGGCCGTCTCCGACATCGTCAATCGGATCTATCAGCTCAGTCGTGATGACGACATTGACGGCGTGCTCAATCAATGGGTCGGACGCTTCGCCAGGAAGAACTTCCCCATCCTAATTAGAGTAAGCTTCATTCTTGATGAGAATTGTTAGTATGTGTTTGCGATTGGGTTTGTGAAATTGGAAATTGTTTTGGCTTCAAATTTGCAGGAAATGACGGAGAGCACTGTATGCAAGTGTTCCGGTGATCCCACAAAGCCAGAGCTCAGTCGCTGTCCTCCACCGTTGATCTCATCTTCAAGTTCCGCAACCTCCGCATCTTCGAGACCCACGTTGGTGGTTGATCGCGAGGCCGCTTGACGACATCGTTTTGCATGTCGGGTTTGAGGTCAACGACGAGACCATGAGCTTGCCGAAGTCGTGGGAGGGCTTCCGAGCTTGGGTGATGCCCAAGAGATAGCGGGTCTAGTTTTGGGTCTGGTTGTGATGGGTTTGCCGCTTGCTGATTGAATTTGTGTGAAGGGGTTTCAAATTTGTCCATGGATTGATTCAGAGAAGGTGAGAGTGAGATACTGAGATGGAAAAGAGAGATTTGATCCTCATCCATCCAATCGAGGCCAAAACTTGATTGTGGAGATGACTATTTGACATTGCACTTCTTCAATTTCGTTTGGCTCGTCTTCTAACTCTTGTTGTGGTTGTGATGGGTTTGCTTCTTGCTCCATTAAAGAAGTTAAATTTGGTGGAGGAAGAAAGCGAAGAAGACGAAAGGGAATAGAATCGGGGAGAGGAAGAAAGAAAAAGGAAAAAAAAATCTGAAGAAATAGGGGTAATTTGGACATTTCGTCCAAACTGAGAGTCAAAAACTGAACCGTGGGCCATGCTTGTCAGTGCCAACTCAGCGTATGACGTCACAATTAGAGTCAAAGTCAAATTTTGGACTAGGTTGATGGAAATTGGAAGTGCAGGGACCATCTTGATTAAAAAAAAAAATCAGGGACCAAAATGATTTTAGGCCTAAAGTTCGAGGGACTAAACTGAATTTAGTCCTTTATATAAAGATCTAATTTCATTTAACCTCGTTAACATTTACAAGTTAAATTCTTTGTACCTCAACATTTCTAATTTTGTCACATGTACCCATTTATATATACTCACTAGTTTTAATCAATCTTACCAATTATCAGCTTTATTTTGTTAATTGCTGACGTTGCTCTAGTTTACCATCTTTTGTGATGTTGTGAACTTGACCTTCCCTGCAAAATTACATTAGATGCAAGAATGGTTGATAAAATAATAAGGTCTGTTAGACTACATTAATTAAAATTGGAGAGTACAAAACGCACTTGTGATAAAAGTAAAAATATAGAGATACAAGTATTTAAAGTGTAAAAGTCAGAGAAATAAAATATTTACTGTGATGCTGAATACCAACTTAATAGTACTAATATGATCATTTGGTTCACAAACATCATAAGAGGATAAAAAAAATGCTTAGGTTACTCTCTCTGAGAGGTGGGCGGAGGCCGTGGCCTCTTGGCAGCGGTTCTGCAAGTTGGGCTGGAGGAAAGGGGATTTCCCTCTCATCTGGTCGACGGGGGATTGAAGGCGGCAGGGCTTTCGTTGTTGGCTTCTCAAAATTTTGCTTCTTGTTTTCTTGTTTGGGGTCGTGTGTTTTGGCAGCAGCGATGGTCGTTTTGGGCCGCACAAGGCAGCAACGGTGGGATGTGTTCCTGGGCAATCTGGATCGGTGATGGTCCCAGGGTCTCGATATTTGGTGCTGTCTAAGTAGGAAGATCTGGCGGTCGCGGCCGGTCGGGGTGCGGATTGGAGCTTCAGGCGGTGGCCTGGGCTGGATTCTCGTCCCCTGTTGCTGGCAGTCGAGGATTGTGACGGAGGTGGCGACGTCTACTACTTTGGCCTGGGGTGGATTGAGGCTTGGAGCTGCGAAGGTTATGGTGAACTGTTGGATCAGTTGTGGACAGGCATAGTTGCAGGGAAGAAGACTGATGCTTGGCGGCTGATGACTGGGGTGCCCAAGGGTAGGTGCCTCATCAAGTCCAGCTGGGCTTGGTACTCTTTTGGGCTTCCATCTTCTAGGGTTTCTTGTTTGGGTCTGGGCCTATTTCTGTGGGTTTGGATTTTATTTATCTTTTACTATTATTATGTTGTAAGGACTCCATTTCCTCTAGGGAAGGAGTTCATAGGAGAAATGTCGCCAAAAAAGTCTGTAGCATATGTGCCCCTTTGATTCTCATGGATGCTTTAGGGTAGTTTTGGCTGAGCTTCATGATCTTTAAAAAGGTTGAATTACTTAGATAGCGACTCTTTTGACAGTCCCACATGAATGAGTCATTATGTGTAATTTCGCTGATCAATGCAATGAGTTGACAATTTTCTAAAAAAAAAAAAACTTAATAGTACTAATTAATTAATATTAACCGATCATAATCGGCATCAACTCCCAATCTTTTAAGTTATAACATGCAAAATTTTATCTCGATGTCGATTTCCTCCATCACATAACAGGCCTACACGCACTGTGATACTGTTGCGCATGCAAATACAATGCGTGAACGCCACCAAGTGTCAAAATAGTGCAGTCACCTGAAGATCATTACAGATAGGGAGAAATATCACTTTGGTCATCGAACTATGGCTCGCTCGACACTTTGGTCATCCAACTTTTAAAAACTTCATTTTGGTCATCGAACTATATCACCGTATATCACTTTGGTCATTCCGTCAGTTTTCTCCGTTTTCTCTGTTAACTCCAGGGATATTTTGGAGATGAAATGTTTTACCCGCCATTTTTATAACTTAATCTAATTTTCCCCGCCTAAGCATAAAACTCCATTCAATTTTGCCAACTTTTCCTTCCTTTATTCATGCATTCATCATCAATAATCAAGCATGCAATAAAGAAAAATAATCGAGTCAGAGAATGATTCAAAGTGAGGGAATATAATAGGAAGAAAAATATTGATTTAATAAATTGAGGAATTATAAAGGAGGGAAAAGTTGGCAAAATTGGTTAAAGTTTTATGTTTAGGCGGGAAAAGTTGGATTAAGTTATAAAAATGGCGAGTAAACCTTTAAATCTCCAAAATACCCTTGGAGTTAACAGAGAAAACAGACAGAATGACCAAAGTGATATGTGATGATATAGTTCGATGACCAAAATGAAATTTTTAAAAGTTGGATGACTAAAGTGTCGAGCGAGCCATAGTTCGATGACCAAAGTGATATTTCTGCCTTACAGATATGGTATCCACATTATAATCTTGCTTTTTTGCTTTTCCAAATTCATCATCATATTAAACTCTTAAACCTACTTACGTGTAATATAAATATATATTAGTCATCATGTCCAGGACTCAAGGTACAATAATTAAACAAAGATAAGTACCCACGTGGCCACGTTCAATATAATTACTAATTTATCATGTTCGTTGTCAAAGCATACCTTAATCTTCCCAGCAAAATATATATATATATGATTTTCCTCAGGTACGGACGTACGTACTGAAATTTCGGTATGGATGTCTGATTTTCACCTACTTTTCGATCACATATTTTAATTTTAACCGTTCTATTTTTAGGTCCTAATGTATAGATCATCTCTACAAAATTTCAGCCAATTTGGTGATCGTTAAGGCATCAAAAACTGCAATTCACACGAAAGAACTGAATCTGTCGAACCGGAACCGTTCGTGTACATTGTTGTAATTTGCAGTTTTGGATGGCTTAACGATCACCAAATTGGCTGAAATTTTGTAGAGATGATCTATACATTAGGACCTAAAAATTGAACGGTTAAGATCAAAATATGTGATTGGAAAGTAGGGGAAAACGAGAAATCCGTACCGTAGCCGGATTGTATACGCGCACACACACACCCTAATCTTCTTAATTAATTTATTCTGTACGGTCGAGTTAATTGCTGCCAAGATAGTATATAACAATGTAGGGAAGTTTTATGGTTTATTAGTGTACCGTATATCAAGTAAACTTAATTTAATATAAAGGCCTAGGTTCGATTCTTACTACCTACTTTTCATTTCTTTTTTTTTCATTTCTAATGAAATAAGTTAATAACTCATACATTGGATTTTTCTGACTTATCATGGCCACTGCTAAGATCATGCCCAAGCTTTTTTGCGCAGCAAGCCTAGCAAAAAAAATCTCTACATAGATATTCAATTATTCATCCAATCATTCAATTCATATACTTTTATTTTTTTATTTTTACTCTTATTCAAGACACATTATTTTGTTTAGTTATTTGTGTGTGTGTGTAGGAGACCACATTTTAATTTCTCGCCTCAGGCCTTCAGAATCTGAGGACCAGCCCTGTAACCTGGGCAAGGTAGTGCATTATTTGAAGTATTATTAATATATGCTTGGTGATGGAGGGTTCTTATTCAGTAACTCGATCTGTCTCTAGTATTTAAAGCTGCAATCCAAACTGTCAAAGGAATATGAAATGCGTGCGTAAGACCCTAGCACAGACTGGGATCTGAATCAAGGATTCAAGGCCACTAACTAGCAGCTAGTTGATCCTCTCTGGGATTATATATTATAATCTTTCATATGGCTAGTCGGTTCATGCTTACTCGACCACGTTATATCTCAATTAAGCTCTGTAGGATCCATAATTATGTCTATTTAATACTAATGGTGCTTTACAAAACTGCATATTATAAGCAAGAGGAACCAAGGGAAAATGATAATCCTGAGATTACTATAATATAACACAATAAGATTACCAAGATCCGGTCAGAAAAATAATATATTATCTCTCTAGACTCTGTTAGGGTTTTGTCTCGCAAGCTAAAATCAACCTTCTCGTCTCTCCGATCTTTGTTGGTCCTGATGTATGGCAAGTTTTGCGAAGTTGTTTGCTCTATTCTTGGGTCTGATGGGATGGTTTTTTCGCCTCCAATCAAAGCTAATAGATTGGAAGGATGGATTCTCCCCCTACGCTCAGCCGGTGGTGGCGGCTTTAAGATCTAGCTAGGGGATCTCTAGCTTGTTTCCAGCGCTTCACGTGGCTAAGTTGGTGTTTCATGCAGACTTACGTGTAGCTGTGGATAGGGTTTCGCTGGGTGACTTATTTGACCATTCTCAAGCCTAACTTTCGCTGGCAGGAAATAAAATGGATTAAACTCGCATGCATGATTAAAATAGGGGTAATTTGAGGGCCAATGTTGACACTGAAGTTTGTCCATCAAAAACACTGAACTTCCAAGTTAATGTTTTATACACGTTGATGAAGCTCCAGGGTGTGTTTTTAAAATCCTAATTGTAGTACGCACTCATGTATCGATCAATGTTGCTATTTGTTAGGGATCATTGTCATGAATATGTTTGAATATTTTGCGCGTGTTTCATCAGAACGTAGTCATTTCTTCACTATTAATCAAATGATCATTCAGTTAATAAGGATTATAGTAAAATAAGAATACCATAGTGGATTATTTGATGGCGACTTTGATTTTTATTTAAGGTGCAATCTAATATAATGGAGGGATTATTTAAGTTGAAGATGGTGGAATGGAAGGCCTTACGTATACTGTTCTGTAGTCAACAGACTGTATAACATCGTAGGACCAATCATCAAGGATTTCCTTTCATCATCAACATCATTGAACTTAACAAAGGAGAAAATAAAGCAAATATGGTCAGTCCTGTTAATAACAACATATATATATGCTCCACCACATCCCAACAACTTGTGAGGAAATAAATCTCAATGAATTAAGTGCCCCAGGAAAATAAATGCATAAAATCAAGAGCGAAATGTGTCCGATGCAAACTTAACATCATTTTTCTCATTGCTAGTCTTTTGATTGGTGCAACTTGACATGTTGGGTCCCTATTTTTTGCATTGTAAATTTATGACTTATTTTATACGACAATGAAGATTGTAGAAGTAATGAAATTAAAGATGGAACGTAATAAGGGGGAGGATTCAGTGCACCGACGTACACTTGCACCGATAAAAATGAATAGTTAGATTATATTAAATACACTCTTAGGTTATTAATAAAAATATTAATTATAAATATCAAGGGTTAAGATTAGGGCTGTCAATTTCGACACGACCGGATAACACGACTCGAAACCCGCACGAAATAAAGCGGGTTGAACCCTCACGATTAAAAAGCGGGTCAACCCGCCATAACCCATTTAATAAATGGGTCGGCCACTGGTCAACCCGCCAACACAAAGTGAACCCGTATAACCCGATTATGCTATACTTCTTCTTGAAATTTTGGACATGAATTGGGAGTATTTGATCATAGGATTAGACAATTTGAAATATCTTGCTTTATAATTATTGGATATAATTATTTATGAATATATATAATTATTTATATTCTTTGGGGGGTGTATTGTATATGGAATTAGTGGAACTTTTAAAGAAATCTATGGAATTTAAAAGTTTGGGTGTATTCAATATAGACTTTTAACAGTCCATGAAAGTCTTGAGGTATTCAATTAGGATTTTTAAAGACTTCATGAATTCCACCAAAATCTATGGGTATTCAATTAGGACTTTTAAAAATGAATAAAATTACAGAGGTATTCAAAATATCATTCATACTTATGGAATTAGAAAATCATGGATAATCATGGATTTTGTAGTGTTAACTATACATACCAAACTCCAATAATTTTCCATCCTCCAGACCAAAGATTTCAAAAAGTCTATCAAAGTTTCCTCTTCAAAAACAAAAAAAAAAGTCTATCAAAGTTCTTCTCTCTACCCACGAAGAAGTTTGTCCTTCATCATCTCTCTTTCTTAATTTTTTTTGTCTTTTCTCTAATCTTTTATAATATCAACATTTTTTGATACTCAACATGTTCATTGTAGTTGTTGAATGCGATTCTTGTTTTTTTGTTTTTTTTTTTTTCAATTGTGATACTACGAACCCTAATAGCAATAAAAATGATTTATGAAACCCTAAAACTCAAATATTGTGGTCTAACCCTAAGACCTTGAACCATAATAAATTTTATCTTATTAATTAATTATTCTCATTAATTTGAATTTATATTATGGTTCAAAAAAAGGTTGAACAATTGAATTTCAATTAATTGATTATAGATCAAGACATTGACCAATATTGCTACAATATATGTTAATCGGCGAAAACAAAATTGATGAGAATAATTAACTATAAGCATCAAGTGATTTATATTGTATATTTATGTTGTTGGGAGATTAGGAATGAGAACAAACTCGCTAGACATACTAACAATCATTTATTTGAGTCAATTTCTATTAGAAGATACTGGAGCATTGAAGATACAACAAGTTATTATTTTGTTTTGTGTTTGGGCTGCATTTGTTTTTTTTTTTTAATATTTTGTACATCTTAGGAAATCTGTAGAAATCATTCATAATAAAGTATATATATTTTCATGAATCAATAAAAGTCTATTTCTAAAATCAATGGTTTTAAGAAATCCATAACAGTCTATCAACTTTTTAAAGAGTCTGTGGACTTTTCAAAAAGTCTGTCATTTAAAAAAAGTCTGCACAAATCCAAATACAATACACCCCCCTTCGTCTTGTGGAGTTTTTATTGAATTTAATCAATTTATGCATTTTTTTAGTTAAATGGGTCACATTGTTAACCCTTAAATGGCTCATTTTGTCTAACACGACACAATATATTTGTAAATGGGTTAAGCGGGTTGGAAACGGGTAACCCGTTTAATAAATAGGTTGGGTTTGGATTTAAATTTTTGACACAATTATTAAATGAGTTGGGTTTGAGTTTATATTTTGCGACACAACAAATACCTTGACCCGACATGACCCATTGACAGTCTTAGTTAAAATCATCTTATAAGTGTTGGGTCCTTTGCACCGTCGGTGCATAAATTATTCTATGCACCCGTAATCAAATAACAAAGATTTAAACTCTTATCTATTGCCTTCTCTACCTCTTTTGTACAAAAATAATTCTTAGGTTCACTCCTGGAGTGAATGAGCATATTCACCATTATCATCAATTAATGGCTTAACGCATAATAACTTTATAATTTAGAAATATATTAGATGGCTGCTCCAAGTAGGAAAATGATCGAAGACATTATTTGGAAGTAGAAGCGTGTAGTCTTGAGTCTTGTGTCTTGACTTTTGACTAGATGGTGACACATATAGGAGCCGACATTTAGAAAAAGAGCATGCAAATGATGCAAGCGCACTTAGAAAACCATTGCGGCAAGTGGTCATCTAGTTGAATATAAAGATAGTGGTTGACTGACTTGCTAATTTGGACAACTCGGGATAAAACGTACCCAAATGCCAAATCCATTACATCAGTTTATTAACTACGCGTACAAAACTAGATAGTGCCCTTCTCCACTGGCTATAGGCTTTTTTAGAAGCACCATTCGGAGGTCAACAACATATTTTGGCTCCACGCGTAATCGGAGCCAGATGATGCCTTGCTTTGCAAGATAGATGAGAGTTTAATTTGGCCAAAATGCCAAAATGTATATTTGTTATTTTCTACCGTCTTTTATCACTTGAGTGAACTCCGAAGACCTTGCACTATCATGAAATAGATATTTATGAACCATATATGTATGATTCTTTTTTAATTTAACAATCAGCAAGTCTAAATAAAACGTTAATCTGTAATATAATTGACTAGTTTAAGATTTTTTTGTCATGCTTGTGTATGAAAATTTATAAGTGTGAACTCGTGATAGCCTGGCATTTCAATTTAATTGGGTTCCAACCGTCATATTTTGAAAATATCTATTTTAGTATCTAATTGACTCTTAAATCCTTATACGAAAGGAATATGCTATTGTTGGCTCAAAATCTAATTTTGGCCATGTGGTGTCTGGTGGATCGTCAACCTGATAAATGTTCATACGACCCAACTATATGCACGAGCTTGCCAACTAAAGTAAATCGAGACGAGATTTAAGGTGTTGATTGGGGTTGTGTTTTGAATCTATTTTCATTATGAAATTGTGGCCACCAAAAATGGGGAAGAATTCAAAATACCTATATACATTTGCGCCAACATGAATGAATGACTGAATTGCATTAAATTTACTTTTTATTTATTAGAAAAAATGATGATTATAAATATTAAATATTAAAATTTTTCTATAAATATTTGATCACTTGCACAAACATTATGTGATCATCCAAAATCTCTAGGTCACAGATACTCATATACTACAGTAAAATTAAAATCGAACTTTGAATGTCATGAAGTTTGGGATGGAAGCGCACCACCGTGGGTATAATTGTTTGGCAGAAGTGAAAACAATAGTAGGAGGCGGTGGCGACTGGATTAATTCCCGGCCCTCTCGGGCTATTATTACTGGTAACTGGTACTATTGTCTCTGACAAAAGCTGATCGTAACAAGACAAAACACAGAGTCTTTCTTTTGACCACTATCCACTGTTTTGACTTTTGACTCCTACTGAGTCCTTTTCGCGGTCCACACTTGGATCAATCGATGACCCCCTTGAGAGACAAAAAACAAAACAATTTTTTTATTCTCTAATTAATTGACAATTAACTTATGTATTGAACTTCAAACATGAGAATTAATTTTTTTTTTTAAGAGTTCTGTTAGAATTCCTCAAGGAAGTAGGAAGCATGGTGGTGGCACTCGTTTGAGGTTGCAATCGCTTATTGAGGCTCTGCTCTGTATGTTTTTTCAATTAAGTTGGTTCTAACATCACTGTAATCACATCGTTCAAGGTTTGGCTGACTTGATCCTAGTCTTTGGAGGATTGCGTTACATTTCTCCTCATATGGAGTGCACATAGATTATGGGAGATGACTACAAGGTGGATAGGTTTAGACTAGATTCTCGCTATTATCAGGGCCGGCCTTGCTGCTGGGCAGCATTGGCGACCGCACAGGGCACAATAAAGACGGGGCACCAGATTTTTAAAATAAGATTTAATATATATATATATATATATAATTATATATAAAAATAAGTAAGGAACTTTAAATTTTTTTTTGCAGATTTCTAGATGCAATTATTCCAGCATCTTTTCTTCTTTCTTTTTCTAATGGCACGCACGATGCCATTATTCCAGCGTCTCTTACTCTCTCCCAAACCTTGAAATCAAGCAAATTCTCTTTAAATTGGTTTCAATGGTTGTTCAATCCTTCAATTTCTTCTCATCATTTATCATCACCACTCTTTCTCCTCTCTATGCTTATGTTCTTCTATGGTGTTCATATGAATTCTTCGGGTTTCCATCAATGTAGGCTGAGGTACAAATCAAAATACGTATTAGGTGTTTTTCAATTTTGATTTTGGGTTACTTGATTTCTGGGTTCTGTTGATTGCTAATTCGTTTTCAATTTTCAATATTAGGTGCAATTGGAAGTTGGAGTTCCAAGTCAATCTTGAGCAGAAAAGGAAAAATAAGAAGAGCAAAGTTGATTCCACGTTTTATTGTTCTATGCTCAAGTATTTACATTCAAAGTTTAGTAGACTGATGTTTGGCTTCTCTTTATTAGAGATGTCAATTATTGAAAATTTCTTTTTTTCATTTCATTTTATTGATGTATATATATTTTTCGCCCAGGGCCTTGAAAAACTTAGGACCGGCCCGGGCTATTATGTTTTGTTGTGTTTGTTTTGTATGTAATTCTATGTATGCACTTTCTTTTATGTTTGTGCTGTATTAGAAAATCTGTGAAATTATTGAAGTGATAACTCTCTTAGCTATCTTCTTGAGAATAAACAATTATGTGTAATATATATTTAGACTGTTAGGAGTATTAATTGCTAGAGCTCGATCAAGTTCTAATTCTAGAAAGTCAAATTATTATTTCAATGAGTTATCCATTTTGACGCAGGACCACTACTCTTTGTGAGGTAGCCTATGTAGTTGTTAACCTAGTATCAAAAGTTGTTATGTGTTTGTGCGCTAGTACATGAAATTATAGGTAAAGACTTTTGAGGCCTAAAATGAGTTGAATGACATAGAACAAAGAAGCATGTAGCCAACAACTTAACTGAATTAGCAGTACTTCATTATTCCGAACGGTGGGGGAAAAATTGGCATTGAATGCAATTGAAGAGAGAATTAATTGATGCTTCTTTGCTTATCAGCAAGGGGGAAAAAAATGAAAGACACAGTTCATACTTGATAGCGACTAGAGAGTAGACACTAGATATAATTTTCAAGAGACAGATGAAATGCTATGTCAGTTTTACTGTTATTGTTAGCTCTCTATTTATCGTCCATTGCAAACTGGAGTTAACTAGTAGTTCTTTTTTATTTTTATTTTTTTTATTTTTAAAGGAAGTTGGTGCGGCTGCTCTGAAGCCTTAATTAATGAAATTGCAAAATATAAGAGGGGGATGTAGAGCCTGAACCCTAAATTACAATAAGCATAAATATAACATCTTGAAATAATACCAGGATTCTCCACAAAATCTATGTATTTTAACAAGCATCAATTCGCAAAGAATGCATGAATGACTACTCTAGTTCCTCTGACATAGCGGTAGATAATTATATTACGAAGAAGTATCATTACAAATAGCACAACTTTCTCACTATGTTGCCGCATGGAAATAAATCTCACGACACTCAATTTCATCCTGCCACTAGGAGGGTGCGTCCATTTGATCAAGTAAATAGCTCGTCGCCTCGCTAGGCCAGACAAGGCACACAAAGTGTGTATACTGGGACAAATCCCACATTGCCCTATCCAATAGTGGTAGGGACTTATTACCAGCATAGTGCTAATTCTTACTAAAAGTAAATAATAATAATAAAGTAAAGCAGAAAAATAAGTTGGGTCAAGAGTCAAAGACCAGACCAATAAAACATAAAAATGAAAAGAGTCAAGGGTCAAAGCCCAGACCCAACGTTCAAATGGCCCAAGCCTAGATCGGGTGGAAAGATCACAACGCGTCGGCGCCTCCCCTGTCGTCCATCGCCGGCAGCAGCACCATCGTCACCTACCACCTTTCGGCTAGCCACCCGCCCTTCCTAAGATCGGAGCCAGAACACCCAGCCCAGTGATTGATCTGATCTAATAAGATCGGGTCCAATTGATTTATCTACTACCAGAGATTCAAAGTGACTTCGTCGTCCGATCACCTCCCTCAAGCGATCTCCAATCCAACCACACCACTGCAAAACACCCCCTATGGTTAGGCGACATAGGCCCCGACTCCCATCCATCAACCCGCCGTTATCCTTCACCGTTAAATCCTCCAAATGCCTTGGACAAGAACGACGCCACCTTGTTGCCTTCTCCCTGACTAGACCATGCAATCCTGAACATAAGGTCCCTTCTTAGCCCGGCCGATGACACCGCCGCAAGGGCGTGCCGTCGGACCAGGCATACAACTTGAACAAAAGACTCTCGCTGCCTAGGGTTTTGGAGAGATTTTTTTTTTTTTTTTTTGCAATTCGGCTCGCAGTTAACTAGGTTTACATCCTAGAGAAGGTAAGTTTAAACCTTTTTTTTTTGGATAAAGTGAAGTTAAACTCGGGTCCATTTAAGAGCAGTAGTATCATCTCAGGTTTCAGAAATTTCACTAGCTAACACCTAGCACCCGGGTGCTATTAGTCAATATTAGCTTTCAGCGCTTTAACTAACCGAAATAGTAGTTTTACTCAATTACTCTACATAGCACTATTTTTATTGATGAGACATATCACTATTTTTATTGATGAGAATAAATTTTATATCAAGCGATCATACTGGTCATTGTTGGAGCATTACGTATCTTAGGCCTTACTTTAGTCAAGAGAATGCATATGAAAGCCAGACAGACAACGAAGACTCGCAAATAATACTAGCATCACATACTAACTAATAATACTGACTCATTGATATTGTACACTGTCATTATTCTACAGAAATCCAAAGCTACTAGCGAAGACATTGAATTGGGATAAGAGATATCCTGGATCAATAAAAGGAGATTGCAAAAGGCAACAATGAAATAGCTCGATCAGATTGGCTAATGAAACCCTAGTTATTTAGTTTGAGCCCATACTCTTAAGGCTCGATGAAATAACTTGTACACCCGAATTAAGGAAATAACAACTTGTTGCTACTTCCACATTAGCTAGGCTTGTTGCTACTTCCACGAGGCTTGTCCATAGGTTGTTTGAGTTCTGTTTAACCACCATCACCTCTCTCGATTCTCAAACACTGTGATTCTTGAGTACGTAGGTGAAAGACAAGAAGACTTCATTTTTAGGAATCAACGCACTACTAGCAAAAAGAACAACCCACACAGATTTTAAACACAATGACTCTCAGACTGATAAAAAAATCAGTGGGTTATACTTGTAGATACAGACATCCGTGAATGATTGGGTCATACATAAAAACATGCTCACACTATTACTCACTTAAATCAGTGTGACTATATTTTCTCACAGATATCTGTATGTACTAAATATTTAACCTATTATGATATCTGTGTGAATTATTTATACAAAGATATCTGTTAGTAATAACAAAATTATAATTTGTGAAATAATTTTAATTCCCACAGACATCTGTAACATTGAATTTTCACGCTGTCGTCTATGTGAATGTCGAAATAACACTAATATCTGTATGTTGTTTTACATGTTTATCTGTAGCAATTGCTACTTTCCCACTAAAATCAACGTTAAAGTTTGCTAAAAGTGACATATTTGCATCTCACAAGGATATCCGTTAGTATTATTGTTGTTAATACACACAGATATCAATGTGGCAATGTGATTAAAATGATTGGAAACAAATCATACTATCAATGGCGGAGCTAGAATTTTAAAATCGGGTGGGCTAAAAAAAATATTTTCTTAAAAGTTTGCTAATGCTTTCAGATTTTTTTTCCTTAAGTTTTACAAGTAATATGTTTTATTCTTTTCTTAAATTAAACTACATTATATATTAAATACATATTAAATAATTAAATAGCTAAATGACCCAAAAAATCAACATTATAACTTGTGATAGAAATTCGATAATAAAAGTTTAAGATAAAAGAACACACCTACTCAAATTGAAGGATCCGGCTCCTCTAAAGTGAGGAGTCTATAAATTTACTTTAATTTCATAAAATTTTGAGACTTCACGTGATCTAAGGGTCCAAATAGTTAACACCTCACTCTACCACCAATTTTTAGAATTTTAGTTTAAACACCAATAACTTACTATTAACTGTAAAAAAAAAAAAAAAAGATTTGACGTGATCTTATGCTTCAATTCTTTCTCTGTGCTGAAATACTGCATTTGCTCTTTCCGTGTGCTTCCATGGTTGAAGAAAAATCTATACAAAATTATTGATGTGCGAGTCTTAACGATATACACAATTATGAATTCATAATTATAGAAACAATTGAGGTAGGCAATGTGTTAGGGGCCGCACTTGTAATGCCGCAAACAACCTTGTCCAGGGTCATTAGTCAAGCCTTTGGTTGGTTTGCTTGTGTGCTAGGGGTGTTTTGGTAATTTACAAATTATGTAATTTATTTTATTTAGCATTTAGTCTCCTGGGCCTTTTTCATGTTTCCTCCTGTCAGGTGCATGTAAGGCCGATATGCTCTTTGGGGAGGGGTTCCTAGTCGGCATATTTTGGATTACGGAACTAGTATAGGTAAGTACTTGTACTTTTGCCTCCCTTGCCGTCTTATCATCAATAAAAGATGAATTATTCAATCATCTGTGTCTCATGAGATTGCCCTTTGATCTTTCCTTTCGATTATTCATTGTTCTTCGTGGTTGCCCAACGTTTATATAATTGTGTTCTTGCTTGTTGCTAGCACTATTTTAATATCGTGTGGCTTTCATTGTTCCTTGCAAGGTACTCACTTGGCTGACTTGCTTGCTAGAAAGTGCCGCACGGTCCGCTTTGCTCATTGCAAAGTTCGACCCGTGACACAATGCAAAGTGCAGGTTACTGCAAACCAAGGATTTCACTTTAGCGAGAGGCTGTGATCAATATGGGGTTTCATAAATCTTTTGTTATTGATAGAAGTGGTTTGTTACAACTTTGAAAAATTAATTTGAGGGTTTAAAGTTTTCTTATTGGGATTTGAAACAGATGCAATTGCATAATTAAAGCTTTTCTTTCACTACCCACGGACATGTTTCCATGGAACCACATAGAAGCAGCAAACGCAGGTCTAAAGAAAATAATTTTTTTTTCCCAAAAAATCTCGTAGAATCTCTAATTTTTTCGTACACAGGCAAAGCATGTGATTGCAGACTAAAAGAAAAGAATGTTTTTTCCCAAAAAATCTCGTAGAATCCCTAAAAAAAAAAAACAAAACATTTTTATACACATGCAAAGCATGTGATTGCAGACTAATGTATGACTAAAACAAAAAAAGAAATAGCAAATAAATTTGAGGTGGGCTAATTTTTAATATTTAATCTGTTAAACCATAATTAAGCTACAAATTTATGTTTTTTCAAAATCTGGGGTGGGCTGTAGCCCAACGAAGCCCGTGTGTAGCTACGCCTTTGCATACTATCATAGTGATCTTCTCCCTCACCTTTGCAAGTTTATTAAGATAATAAGGGCAAAAGAGATAATAATAACGAATAAAAAAAGGAAAACTTGAACAAAAAAAAAAAAAAGAGTGGAAGGCACACTGACTTAAAGTAGCCATTTATTAATAATAATAATAATAATAATAATAATTAATTTTCTTAAAGCTGGTCAATTAGGTCTACTTCACAGTTCACTTGCAAATTCTAAATATAAAATTGTTTGCACCTGTTTTTTGCAGGTCGACCTACTAAGCTCTCGCTGTTTGATGAGAGAGAATTTTGGCTGAGATTAAGTAAGGGCCAAGAATGAAGTCACTCGATCATTCGACCAAGAATGAAATTAATTGGCCACTTAGCTGAGATGAGGAAATTAGTCAAATAAGCATTAGGTCAACCAAGAATATAGAGTTTAGGTCATATGGCCGAAATGAAGGTATTGACTTAAATAAGAGTTTCTCGGTCACTCGACCGAGATTATAGTTTTGAGTCGTATGACTGGGGGTTGTTCGGTCACTCGACCGAGATTAGAGTTTTGAGTCTGAGATAAAGACATCGTTCAATCACTCAGCCAAGGTTTAAGATTTTGGGTCGAACAACCCAAAAGATGATGAAAATAGATCACACGGTTTCATGGTTGGGAAATCCAAGTTCAAATGAGTGACTACGCAGATGGGCTGAGAAGGAACTTAGATATGCTCGACCAAACCCGATTGACAAACATTGGCTGAGAAGTCCATTCAAGGAAGAAATACTCACAAGGAAAGAGTTCAAATCAATTAAGGATTTCAATTGTGAAGATTCCAGATATCAGTCAAATCATAACATTTATGGACGAATCAATCTTAAAAGGAAGGAGAATCCTACTTAAAATTCCATGGCTTGGAGGACAAGTTAGCTAGGGTTTTGATTTGTATATATAGCAGCTTATAACTCATTGTAAATGGTCCTGAACCACACAAACAAATCAATATACAACTTTTACTCACAAACTTGTCTCTTACTATCTCTTAGGTACTTTGCCTTCGATTCAACTTTTACAACTTGTTTTTCATTTCTAGTATCTCAGTTTCAATTCAATACTTTACGTTCAAGCACTTTACTTTCTTATTCATTTACTTTATATGCACTTTACTTTTCACACTTAGGAGTAGTTCATAATGTAGAATTATCATCCATTGATCTCTTTCGGCCAGTCCAGATTGGGTTGATGCGATTCGCTATTCACACACACATAATCTCACAACGCTCTGACAACCAAGTCCACTTCATCTTCATCTTCATCTTCGTCGTGATTTGCTAGTACCTTCACCAGATAGATCTCTTGCTTGTCACCAGAACTTTTGAGTTTACCAAAGAAGTAAACGTGATAAAAGATCCCGGTCAGGATTGATGCCTAACCGAAGTCCTTGCAA
The DNA here is from genome assembly GCA_024704745.1 of Rosa lucieae. Taxonomy (NCBI): domain Eukaryota; kingdom Viridiplantae; phylum Streptophyta; class Magnoliopsida; order Rosales; family Rosaceae; genus Rosa; species Rosa lucieae. The sequence goes on along the minus strand of CM045497.1, from coordinate 20,313,609 downwards.
CAGAGACATTAGAACCTAGCGGCCGAGAAGGTTCCTTCCTCAGCCTACAATCTTTTGAAAGCAGTTAGATACAAGCACAAATCAGATCTGAACCTTGTTCGGCCATTCGGCCTCGAGTTGGCACGTCCGCGCTATTTCAAAAGGATGATTCAACCACAAGTCCCTTGGCCCTCATTTTGGCCAAGACGAATTTGAGGCAAACGAAAATTTAGTCACTCCCCATTTCTCTCTCTCCTCTCTAAAAGCTAGAAAAAGAGAGAAAGTAGATCTCGCTCAACACCGCTTCCTCCAAACAAACCCACATCGCCATTTCTTCTAAACAACCCAAATTGATGTTTCTTGCTTGTTGCAACGAAATAGGGTAATTCTCTCAACCTCTGTTCTAAATCTTCAAATCCTTTCATGTAATTGAAATTGGTTATCTCTTCATTGAATCCTGTGTTTCAATTGGTTACAGGACATCATGTTCTGGGAGAACCTAGTTTGTTGATGAGTTGATTATAAGCAAAATTGATTTTGGTGTTGGAGGTGAACTTTCTCTACAATATTGTTGTTTTAGTTGAGTTAGTATATTATTGTTTCTTGATGGTGATGAAAAATTCCATAGAGGATTTTGACTCACCAATGAATGCAGACTGGAGCGGGAGCTAACCAGGATTGATCGAGAAGCTTTCTTTGAGCGTTGACTCAAAAGTTTGAAGTCAGCTCGAAAGGGGGGGGGGGGGTACCTACAAAAAACTCTATGATACTTAAGTCAGTACGTTTTTGAGAGTGTAGTAAAAAGAATTAGAATGGGATCCCTTACTTAGCTGGTGAGTCCTCTATCTATAGGTGGAGGCTTACTTGGTCGGTAAGTCATCAACATTGCCACACTTATAGCCGTCATGATTATTGCACTTATGATTGTCATGATTACCGCATTTACTGCTGTAATTTTCACCGTAATTATGGATACAATCATTACCTCATTTACGGCGATCATCATTACCGTACTAATGATCGCAATCAACATTGCATTAACGGCTGTCATCAATTTTACACTTATGACTGCAATTATTTCCGTATTTATTTCCGCATTCATAGCCCATTCTTTGTCATAATTACATGTCAAAAATGGTTGACTACTCCCACATTTCTCTCTTCTTTCTTTTAACTCGGGTTTTTGGTTTGTGACCATATAAATTCATTTCATTTGTTGAAGCCCACTCCTAAGTCATTTGTTCTAAATGTTGAGTGGTTTTGCTATTTCTAGATCTTCGATGATTCTGTCAGGCCATCTTCAGATCTTCAACCGCGTTTTAAGAGTTCGCAATAATAACAGGTAATTGCCATTAATCTGTCGTTAATGATACAACCAACCAATATTCAATTCACAATTACAGACGAAATGGAAACGTTTCGATTGATTCCCTATCTAAATTCACAATAGTAGGACAAATTAGATATCTTTAGTTCATATATACTAATCTGTCGTGAAATTATGTTGTTTGGATGATAATGAAGATTGCCAGTTATTTAGGAGTGACATTTTCCTACTGATTTGGGATTTGATGATAATGAAGCAAATGATGCTTGCTGATGAACAGATCTGGAGATTATGACTAGAAGTGATTATTATCAAATGGGATTTGACTCATAAAATTATTATCATTAAACTTTAATACTGCATCATGTAAATTAAGAAAAAACACAAATGTTGTAATTGATTATTTTATTTGTAAAATTTCATTAACTCACACAGATTTTAAGTAGTAAATATTTTAATAGCACATGGTTGCATAGATGGGTCTCACTAAAAGACTCACGCTGAGTGGGGAAAGACCAAAGACTACCCCACCAAATACAATAGACATAACATCTATGAGTGTAGGGTAGCCATTTGGCTTCCCACACAGATTTCAGTAGCTATTAGGATTTATACCCACCGATTTCAGTCAGTGTGTATAACTCTTTTTGCTAGTAGTGGCGATAGCCAAAGCACAATGAGTTCTCTTAGGTGGTGTTTGTTACATGGGATTAGACATCCTTATCTAGTCTAATCCCAGTTATTCCATGTTTGGCAACAAGGAGGACTCTTTTTAATGAGGCTCCACTGTCTCAAAAACACCCCAACGCCTTCTACCACAAAAACCATGGGATTGTGGAATCCACTCTCACTCTCACTCTCACTCGATCTACTCTTCCCTTCCTTTCATCGTTCTCTCATCATTCTCAACCTGCAATTCAACCTCGCCTCATCTATTACTTCATTCCCACACCCCTATGGCTGCGCCGTTACTCACCACCCAACCAAACATAGCTCCCACGTAGACTGAGTGATGGAAAACCTCAGAAAGGATCCCGAAATTGAGCTCTCAACAGTGTGAGGTTCTCAGTCACCGATTAACTTCTTCAAGTACCGCCGTCGTCAACCCGAAACCACCACCACAGACAGTGTACCTGACGGTGGCTGAAAACCTAGAAACCAATTCTTCCAAAACATAATCAAATTCAAAAAGCATGTAAACTAGCATGTAGAACACAAAGAGTAGATCAACTTTCATACCTCATGCACTTCAAAACATTGTCGGAGTCGCCAGAATTTGTAGAGAAACCGCCAGAGACCTCAGCGTTCGATTCTCTCTCCACACCCACCAATAGGACCAATTAAGGCTAAAGGCACGTCGGTGACCAGAAGACAGATCGAACCCAACCGGTGGGCCGCCCGGAGGTGGCCTGAAGGCGGAGTTTTGATCAGGTCACCGTTTGGAGCTTTGCTGGTTTTGCAGGTTGGTGATGTTGAAGGTTTTAGTTCTATACTTAATCCCGCTGGCACCAAACGTGGGTCAAGGCACTCTATAGCATAAGTCTGGCTTGAGGAGTGCATGTCTCTAAAAGAAATTAAGTCGGGGTAGCACAATCCCCCCCTAACAAACGCGGCCTTAGGTTCAAGTAGTTCTTGTTGGCGTTGCAGTCCTACAACACTTACCATAGTCATGAACTATGAAGAAACACGCTTCTCCACAATTCAATATCACGTTGATAACAACAAATCACTAAGATTAAAATTTTTAGTCCTTAGAAATGACGTCATAACTATGACAAAATAATACAACCTGACCGGGCTCGAAAACCCTAGCTCAATGAGTAGAGCCTTATTACTTCTTAGACCCAAATAAACAAACAAAAGAAAAAAAACTAGAACATACGAGAACGAACAAGATAGCAAGTAGCGTAGAAATTTCAGTACTTGAAACTATATATTGATTTTTATATTTTCTTTAATTTTGCGGAAAGGAAACAATTGAAGACATTGAATTGTGAAAGTTTAGTTTAACTTAAGAGCAAGTTTGTCTTTGTTCCTAATCAGTTCTGTTGTTTGTGCTAAGAAAGAACAGAAAGGAACAAAATTCGGCAAACCTACCAAGATCTCACAATATAACTAGAAAAAGAATCTGGATGGGCCTCATTGGCTCATGTCCATTATCGGTAGCGATATGGCTTTAGGCGGTGTTTGTATTAGGGACTCTAGTACTTCTCCTCCTATTAGGGAGGCTCTTGGGAGTACATATGTTCATTCCAATGGTTGTAATCTTGTCAATTAAGGAATAAAAGTCTTTCCCTTCTAAAAAAAAAAAAAAAACTAGAAAAAGAATCTGACCAAATCACCAAAGTAGTAAGGTCATCAGATTATTTCCCTCAGTTTTGCAATGGACTGTTGATTGCCAGATAATTGAGATACTCATTTATACATTATAATTCGTTTTGTTTGTGGATGACCAATTTATGAAAAATTACTGTAATCATCCATAACTAATTTTTTTGCTTCATTAACTTTGGAATGGCCATGCTTCATTTTCTGCAAGTACTATAATAATGCAAAAATAGCCAGTAAATTGGGGCCTATTGGTTATTTGAAATTATAGGTCCCACTAATATTATGGAATATGTACAGTGAGGTTAAAAATTATCATTTATCCTAAAAAAGAAGAAGCAAGAATACATGTTTGTTGGGTTCATTGTCCGAAATAGTGTTCGTTTCTTTTGGTTGAGGAAAGACATGTATAGATTGTATGGTCAAAATTTCTATTATATTTATTTCTCAGAGTTTAGGCATTATGTATTCCTTTGTATTGTTCTTCAATGAATAATATGGTTGTGAGGCTCAACCTCCTAATTTATTTCAGTTCTAAACGCCAATTCAAAAATATGTTATTGTTGAAGGAAAACCTAATTTGTGTTTGGCCCAAACTCTAGGTTACTTGACCTAGTGGTAATAGGATTTAATTGGAAGGATCTAGAATCCTAATCAATGTAGAATTACTTTCCTTGTATGATTGAGATTCTATGCATTGTAATCCTCTATATAAAGAGGCCCCTATTATCAATGAGAATACACAGCAAATTCCTCTCAAATTCAGTTCCTCTACAACACGTTATCAGCACGAGCCCTAACCCTGAGACCCTATATTCGTACCCTTCAAATACCAGAAACCTCCGCCGCCCACCTTCAAGATCTCAACTTCAGGAGTCCAGAACCGGCGGCCCCACCCCCAGAACAGGCCGGTAAACCACCGAACCGGCCACCGGAAGTATCGAAAGCCCTTCTGCCCGGTTCGATATTTTCCTCCCAGTCAACCGTCACCAAACTCCACCAGAAGCTGCAAACGGGCATCAGACCACCGGATCCAAAAGACCACCACCGGAACCGGTCTAGATCGACTCGAACCGGCCGCCAGAACCAACTGAACCGCTGAACCGCCGCCTGCACCTCCTATCTGTGCTTCAGTCAACCGAACCCACGTTCGGTCAACCCTAGGCCCAGCTGCGATCAGCCCTAGCCCCTATAGCAGAAGTACTCGGCCCAGCAGCCTGAAGCCCACTTGCAAACCCAAGCCGCATAGCCGCCAAGCCCAAGCCGCCGCGCCACCAAGCCTTCTGCCACGTCAGCTCAGACCTGCCACGTCAGCACGCGGACCTGCCACGTCAGCAACCGGTCAACGACCGGTCAACCCTCCGGCCAACGACGGTCAACATTTTCCGGCGACTTTTCCGGCCAACTTCCGGCGACTTTTTCCGGCCACTTTTCGGCGATTTTCCGGTCACTTTCCGGACACTTTTCCGGCGACTTTTCCGGTCAGCTACAGTAACTCCGCAGCTACAGTAACTTCCGGCTGCTACAGTGATTTTCCGGCGACGATTTTCCCAACCACCTTTTAAGGTAATTTTTTCTAAAAGTTCCCGTTTTTGAAGTTTTTTTTAATAATTTCTTCTTCTTTTCTCGGGGACTTCCAACATCCCTTCTTCTACCCCCCTTTCTTCTTCATAGGGGAGACCAATAGCCGAACTGTGGGGGTTCGTGCTCACTCCAAGCTTGGAGCTTGTAGAGTCCTCCAAACTTAGAGTTTGTTGAGAAGAAAACGATCGACCACATACATCGTCGTTTCGATCTAATCCAAAACCCCTCTTGGAATTGGATTTTCTTGGAAGCGACTACGCTCAGAAAATCCCTAATTTCTTGGAAGCGACTACGCTCAGAAATTATATAGTTTTTCGTGGTAGCTTCTACGCTCCGAAACTAACCCTATTTTCTTGTTGTTTTTCAGGATGAGTAACCTGAACAAGTTGAGCTTCACTCCACTTGAGACAACAGGCGCAGGATACCATAAGTGGGTCCGTGATGTGCGCCAGCATCTTAAGGCTGATGGGATCCTGAGTACGATCCAAGAGCCAAGTCAGGACGTGCTTACTCCTCAACAAGCTGCTGCTTTTGAAGCAAATAGAGCTACGAGAGAGGCTAACGAAGCAAAAGCCATCATTCTCATGACAAGGCACATGAATGACGCGCTCCAAAATGAGTACCTCAATGAGGAAGACCCAAGAAGGCTATGGGTGGAACTCGAGCAGCGTTTTGGCAACGTCCGTGATTCCCTGCTTCCAGACTTAGAAGTGAAATGGCATAGCCTTCGCTTCTGTGATTTCAAGTCTGTACTTGACTACAATTCGGAAGCACTCCGTATCAAGTCTATGATGGAATTTTGTGGACAAGACATCACTGATACGATGTTGATCGAGAAACTCTCTCCACCTTCCCCGTCTCTGCGTTGATGATAGCCAAAAACTATCGGATTGATGTCAATGCTAGACGCATCACAAGATTTCATGAGCTAATTGGTGCCATGAACGTAGCTGAAAAGCACGACAACATACTTGTGAAGAACTATAACTCTAGACCCGTGGGAACCAAGTCAATTCCGGAGTCTAATTATAGTCGCGCCCCCAAGGGAGGACGCAAGGAGCGAAACCCTAAGAGTAGGGATAATTCTGGACGTTCTGGTCCATATTCTCGCCCTAAAGAGGAAGGAAATCGCCAAGATAGGCGTGCACGGAACCGTGGAGGTAAACGTGTGAAGAGAGAGAGAGGCCAAGCCTCCGGTTATGGTAATAACGCCACCAAAGGTAATAACCGTCTACCAAACGCCCCAGAGCGTCTCGATCAAGGGAATCTGCCATAATGATGCTTGTCTCAGATGTGGATTAAATGGACATTGGGCAAAGAAGTGTACTGCATCCCAGAATGTTGCAAACGCATACAAGATGTATCGTGAAGCAAGGGAGGCACATTACATGGAACAAGAAGATCAAGATGGAGATCTCGATCTAAGGGTAGAAGACTACAAGGATCAAGAACCAGAAACTGGCGATTTTGATTAAGTCTTTTTATTTTCCAAGAGATGTAGGCAATTGCCATATTACTTTTGTAGTAGATGCCAATGATACTAGTCTTTCTTCAAAGTAGGCGTACTTAATGTAAAAGTGATGTCTAGAAAGGTTTTGAGATTAAGTGGTTCTTAAGCGAGCTTTGCTCCACCGACATCTCTCTACTTAACTGGTCACTTTACATTGAAATTACCGAAAGAAGATGGGCCACTACCATTGTTTTGCATTAACTAGTTTATTGGATTAGATTTACTTTGGTTATGAGAAACGATGATGTAATTCCGTTTGGCTTATTAATAAAAGTTGAGTTCTTTTCTTTATAACTCCTTTTTAATTACGAGCTCTTTCTTTTAGGAATGGATGAACTTCAATGTCTTGCGGATAGTGCGACTACGCACACCATTCTACGACATAGGCAATTATTTTTAGAGATGTTGCCTACATATTCATCTGTGACTACGATGGCTGGGCCATCAAGTTTAATTCAAGGACATGGAATGGCCCAATTCCTTTTGCCCAATGGCACCTTGATCAAAGTCACTGAAGCTCTCTACGCTCCTAAGGCAAATCGGACCTTATTGAGTTTTAAAGATATTAGAGCCAACGGATTCCATGCGGAAACGCATAATGAGAACGGAATAGAATTCCTTTGCATTACCTCTAATGATTGCGGACGAAAGCGCATCTTAGAGAAGCTTATGTGTCAATCTAGTGGACTTTATGTCACTACAATTCGACCTATTGAATCCAATAATATCATAAGAGAAGATCTCTTGGATTCAGACACATATTGGCTTTGGCATGACCGACTAGGACATCCTGGTCGTGATATGATGCTCCGTATACTAAAGACTTCACACGGACATCCATTCTTCAGAGTGAGAAGAAGCAAGAATCGAAAATTGATTCCAGGACTTAGCAAGACCGCAACCATTGCAGCTCTGGAACTGCAGCTGTCTTGGGGCGCCAAAGGCCGCCCACGTCCCAAGTGATGACGCCATTATGGCGCCAACCATGAGCATGACACCATGGTTGTTCCTCCCAGTAGCCATGACGCTACACACACCACTTTCCATGGCTCTAACGCCATAATGGGAGATGTAGTCACACACTTTGCTTCTAATAGCGCTACGGACGCTCGGCCCAACCAAAATCCTCATTGGTTGCTTCTAAGGCCCCTCGCTCTTTCTGCAAAGCCTGTTCCTTCGGGAAATTAGGACCGAGACCGTCCTACGCAAAGGATCCCAAAATACTTATTCCGTTCTTACAAAGAATCCAAGGGGATATCTGTGGACCAATTCAACCATCATGCGGACCTTTTAAATACTTTATGGTATTGGTTGATGCGTCGACACGCTGGTCACATGTCGCGCTACTGTCCACTCGGAATGCTGCTTATGCAAAACTCCTCGCCCAGATTATCCGTCTACGGGCTCACTACCCGGACCACCCTATTAAGTCAATTCGACTTGATAATGCTGGGGAGTTTACATCGAAAACTTCGATGACTATTGCATGTCACTGGGGATTGATATGAACATCCAGTTCCCCATGTTCATACCCAAAATGGTCTCGCAGAAGCCGCTATCAAACGACTACAGATGATAGCCGGACATTGGTTATGCGCACCAATCTCCCTGTTTCTGCTTGGGGATATGCAATATTGCATGCAGCGACTCTCATTCGTCTACGACCCACTGCAACCCAATCTTACTCTGCGTTACAGCTAGTGACTGGATTCGAGCCGATATCTCGCATTTACGCATTTTTGGGTGTGCCATTTATGTGCCTATTACGCCGCCACAGCGTACTAAGATGGGTCCACAACGACGAATGGGCATTTATGTTGGATATGAATCTCCAACATCGTCCGCTACCTTGAACCCTTGACAGGCGATCTCTTTACCGCTAGATTTGCGGATTGTCACTTTGATGAGACAGTCTTCCCGTCGTTAGGGGGAGATAAGAACACAGATGTTCAACAGGAACGACAAGAATTGTCGTGGTCTGTCCCCACTATGTCTCATCTCGATCCCCGTACCGCACAGTCCGAACTTGAAGTGCGAAGAATAATCGAGCTCCAGAACGTAGCAGACACTCTGCCTGATGCGTTTTCTGATGTTGCCAAAGTGACAAGATCACACATACCTGCTGCAAACGTGCCTGCAAGGATCGATGTCTCAAATACTGGACATCACGCCACTCCTGTCACATCAGGAGATGGCGCCATTGCCCAACATGGCAATGATGTGGCATCTATGGCCGCAGGTCCCGCAAGAAAGCGCGGTAGACCAATTGGTTCGAAGGATACTCGCCCTAGAAAGAAGGCGAATGAGGCACAAACAAATCCTTTGATCATCGATACTCAAAATCCGTCCCATGAGAATGTTCCGGATTATGGTTATGTCCAAGAGACATCATTGGGGGACGCCTCAATGTCAGAACCTATCCCTGAGAACGTAGAGATCTCTGTTAATTACACTAGTGTACTTGGGACGTGGGAAAGAAACTCCATCATCATCGATGATGTATTCGCGTATTCAGTGGCGCGTGAGATTATTGAGACCGATGACATCGAACCACGCTCCGTTGCTGAATGCCAGCGTAGCCGATTGGCCAAAGTGGAAAGATGCGATTCAGGCAGAACTTGATTCTCTAGCGAAAAGAAAGGTATTCGGACCAGTTGTGCCAATACCGCCCAACACCAAACCAGTTGGTCAAATGGGTATTCGTTAGAAAGCGTAATGAGAAAAACGAGATTGTAAGGTACAAAGCTCGCCTTGTGGCGCAAGGCTTCTCACAACGCCCTGGAATCGACTACGAGAGACCTATTCTCCCGTAATGGACGTTATTACGTTCCGCTACCTTGTCAGTTTGGTAGTTTCCGAAAAACTGAATATGCAGCTTATGGATGTGGTTACTGCGTATCTATATGGGGATCTAGATACAAGATATACATGAAGATTCCAGATGGAATTCAGTTACCCAAATCAAGTGGCTCTAAACCACGGAGTGCGTTTGCGATTAGATTGAAACGCTCACTATATGGATTGAAACAATCCGGACGGATGTGGTATAACCGTCTAAGTGACTACTTGATTGGAAAGGGATATGTCAACAATGAACTATGCCCATGTGTGTTCATAAAAAGGACAAGTTCCGGATTTGCAATAGTAGCGGTTTATGTTGATGACATGAACATAATTGGCACCCTTAAAGAGTTAAGGGAAACCGCTGAACACTTGAAATCCGAGTTTGAGATGAAAGATCTTGGGAAAACACGGTTTTGCCTCGGTTTGGAACTTGAGCACCGTAGAGATGGTATCTGATTCATCAATCAGCTTATACCCAAAAGATGCTTAGGCGTTTCAACACTGACAAGATTAAGCCTTCAAGCACCCCAATGGTCGTCCGTAGTCTTGATCCAAAGAAGGACCAATTTCGTCCAAAAGATGACGATGAAGATGTGCTAGAGGCGGAAGTGCCCTACCTAAGTGCAATAGGCGCATTATTGTACTTGGCACAATGCACAAGACCGGATATCTCATTCGCAGTGAACTTGCTAGCTAGATATAGCTCTGCGCCAACACGACGCCATTGGACTGGTGTTAAAGATATCTTTCGATACCTAAGTGGTACGATCGATATGGGCTTGTTCTATCCCTATAGAGAGATGATGGATTCGGACCCATCAAGTGCCAGGGACGCCACACATGGTGGACCGCGTTCCCTATCCCCAATCCAAAACGATATAAGTGTTTTGGAAGGTTTTGCTGATGCTGGGTACCTCTCTGACCCACACAAAGGTCGCTCCCAAACTGGTTATGTTTTCACATGGGAAAGACCGCGATATCTTGGAGGTCTACGAAGCAGACTTAGTCGCTACTTCTTCGAATCATGCAGAGATTATTGCTCTTCACGAAGCAGTCTCGTGAATGTATATGGCTTCGATCCATAGTTACGCATGTTCGAACAATTGTGGTTTGAAGTCTACCACAGATGAGCCAACGAGCATTTATGAGGATAATGCTGCTTGCATTGAACAAATGAAGCAAGGCTACATCAAAGGCAACAACACCAAGCATATATAGCCTAAATTCTTCTACAATCAGCAACAATAGAAGCTTCTCAAGATCAAAGTGAACCAAGTTCGATCTGAGGACAATGTGGCAGACTATTTACTAAGTCATTGCCCAAATCCACATTCGAGAAACATGTGGCAAGAATTGGCTTGCGGAAAGTTATCTAAACTCCCATGATCGTAGTCATCAGGGGGAGGTGCAGACATCAGGGGGAGATGTCTACATGTTCGTCTCGAATCGTGAAGGGTGTGTTGTGCTCTTTTTCCCCTTCGACCGAGGTTATTTTTGTCCCACTGGGTTTTTGTTACTCGGCAAGGTTTTTAACGAGGCAACGAGAGAAGCACCGCGTTTGGGCAACACAAGGGGGAGTGTTGAAGGAAAACCTAATTTGTGTTTGGCCCAAACTCTAGGTTACTTGACCTAGTGGTAATAGGATTTAATTGGAAGGATGTAGAATCCTAATCAATGTAGAATTACTTTCCTTGTATGATTGAGATTCTATGCATTGTAATCCTCTATATAAAGAGGCCCCTATTATCAATGAGAATACACAGCAAATTCCTCTCAAATTCAGTTCCTCTACAACAGTTATAATATGAATCACCAAATTATTGACTTATTGTAGACATTCATTCCATAAACAAATGATGAGAATAACAATGAGAAAATTAAAATTAAATAATTTGATCAAACCCTGTTGGAGAACTGGAGATGATCAAGCCATGACACAGATCACAGGGAGATGCCCCAATTGATATAATATCCGTGATTGATGACTCATTGCGCTATCCCATAATGCTAAACCTTCTGTCACATAAATTGTGGGATCATCATAGATGGTTTTTGTAATGATAAAAGCTAAATTACGACAAAGAATGCTTAACAATGTCAAAAGTTAGTGAACTCGAGAAGTATGTGTGAGGTGAGATATTTTCTCCAATAAATTGCTGATAGACGTACACTATCACCTCAAGTATGTGAAGAGTATCTGTTTCAATCCTAGAAGAGACGCGCCTAGAAAACTCTTGAGTTCAATTTTTTTTTTCCTTCAAGATCTAAGGCACCAAACAACCATATATGATTCATCTCAATCTTGCATTTCCAAAATAATATAATGATGTGGTTAATTATTTTCCTCAAATTTATTTTCTTTGTGTGGTGTTAACTGGTTAGAATCTCTCAATCACCCAAAGTAATAATTCATACCTAATCTCATTTAGTTGATCATATTCCATTGATTCGTCCCCATAAAATATGTAAACAAAGCAACCAAGATATTTATTGTGTAATCATAATCATGCAGATAAATTTCTGCACTGTTATCGATAAGAATACATGCCCTCTTTTTGTGTGTGTATATGTACAGATAGATTTTAGTTAATTAACGACAAATTTATAGTCAAGAGAGAAAATACAGACTAATTGAGGTAATTAAGGCACAACGGAAATGGAGAAATTTATGACTTAACGCCGGACTGTCGGGCAAATGTGGTCCGGATGGTACTTGATTGGTCATTTCCCTTTGATTTTGTTGTGTTTTTCTGTTTTATTGTTGGGTGGTATTTATCATAATACACTCATGCCATGTTTGATTCGCAGAACATCAGAAAAACATTTTTTGCGTTTGGGATGCAAAAGGAAATGAAATCATTTCCTGAAGGAAGAGAAAATAAAGGGAAAAGTGGTTCATTCCAAACCCCAATGGAATGACTTTCCCTCATTCATTCTTTGCATTTATTACTTACAACATATTATTTTATTACATTATTTACAAACTTTTTAACAATTTTCTTAATAACTTTTCTTACGTTATCAAACATCGGAATGGAAAGTTATTGGCAAATTTCATTTCTCTTTCTATGGGAAAAACAAAAGAGTTACTTTCTTTCTTTTCCGTGAACCAAACGAGACCTCAATGTATGTTGTATTGAACATGTATAGTTTTTCGTTTGGATTCTCTGAGCAACAGGCTTATCGGATTAGCGAATAAAAAGTCGTCATATATGTAAATAAATAAAACCGTACAATTCAAATACGTCAGCTTTGTACACAGAATTATAGAAATATTTTTAATCTTTTAAAACTTATCCACGTGGTTTCTGTTCACTAATCTAATGACTTTCGGGCGGACCGCCTAAAGACATTCTATTAGATAAAATTACAATGCGGGTGTCTTTTAAAGCTGACTTTTAATTATCCGATGACAATGATAAAAAAATAATTAAGATACGATAAAACCGTAGAAAACTGAAGAAAATAACTAAAACATAATTTCAACCCACACACAATCCGTGTTATTGTTATTGTTATTGTTAGTCAATCAGTAAACCATGAATTAGCCTTAAAATAAGAAATCTCACTCACAACTGCTGGGTAAATTGTTGGGTGAAGCAGATTACCAAATTCAAGCCGCCCCCCCCAACACACATCAAATTTGGTCTAAAAACTCTAAATCATAATCATCTCCCTAAAATGAGAGAAGCTTTAAAACCAAGGAAACAAGGAAATGATCATGTACGGCCGTCTCCTCACTACCACCGCCCCCTTTCACTTTTTGCACAAAAAATCTTTTTCCGTGGCTTGTTCCTAAGTTAGACCGTCCATTTCTGGCGATGACAGCCTAGAAATGAAAGAAGGGCCTCTTCAGTAAATTTCCCTAAACAGTGTTGGGTCGTAATAACTCTCAAGATTTCTTTAACAATTATTATTATTATTATTACAGAAGGAGGGAGGGGAGGAGAGGAGAGGAGAATTAGGAAAATGGTGGATTAGGTGGAAATGGGCGGGATTACCGGAGGTCAAACGAATCCCACAACCGGCGCCGGACCCTGTTCAGTCCCTGTCGGACCCGATCCAATACTCCAGACCCGACCCGGGAAAAAACATTTGTAGCAGCTCCGACCAGTGTGACACTTCAACTTTCCATCACTGTCTGTCCCATTAGGAAAAAGAGAAAATCAAGCCTTTTCTTTCTCTCTCTGTTTTTTCTTTTTCTTCTTCTTCTAATACTTGAGCAGAAAGAAGAAGCGGAGTAGTTGTTGATAGTCCACTGTAGGGGGGTTTGCTCTCTCTCTCTCTCTCTCTCTCTCTCCTCTCACAGTCACAGACCAGGACCCCCCTTTCTAGAATTATTTATTTATTTTTGTATTAAGAATTGTAATTTAAATGGGTTTTTCATTTTCTCTCTGATTTGTCAACTGAGGGAGGGAGAGGGAGAGAGAAAAGGCAGAGAAAGCAAGCGAAAGTGGAAAACTGATTTGTCTGCCTCCCCCAACATTTTCAGTGAAAGATTCAAAAGCGTGTGGATTTGAGGTAAACAGTCTTCCATTTCGTCTTGTTCATTTCTCTTTTTTACTTATTTATTCAGAGAGAGTTTTGTTTAGGAGGAGAAATGCATTGTTAGTTATTATTGTTATTGCTGGTTGTTTGTGTAATGGTGCTGCGTAATTCTGGGTTGCGGTTTCTCATTTTGCTTTGATCACAGTTAACAACAGGCCCACGTAAAAAAACAACGACCGAAGACAGATTGGGAGGTTAAGAAACATGGGATCTTTATGAGAGCCATGGTGGATCAAAGGAGCATGGTATGGTGTTTCTTGTTGTTGTGGGCGGTGTTGGTGTTTGAGCCCACATTTCAGCAACCGAGTCAGCAGCCACTGAGTTCACACGCCGACCGAGTTGCTCTGGTTCAGCTCAGATCGTCTTTGGGTTTGAGGGGCAGGGATTGGCCCATTAAGTCGGACCCTTGCTTCGTTTGGAAGGGTGTTGAATGCAGTAATGGTAGAGTTGTTGGGATTAACGTTTCTGGGTTTAGAAGAACTAGACTTGGGAGTCAAAACCCACAGTTTTCAGTCGATGCTTTGGCCAATTTGACCCTTTTGAGTTCTTTCAATGCCTCCAATTTCTTGCTTCCGGGTTCCATTCCTGACTGGTTTGGCCAGAGGCTCGGGTCTCTGCGTGTTCTTGATCTCACTTCTTGTTCTGTGAATGGTCCTATTCCATTGAGTCTTGGAAATTCTACCAATCTGACTGGTCTGTCTTTGTCTCGTAATAACCTTAATGGGACAATTCCTGCTAGTTTGAGCAACTTGGTAAGCCTTTTGGTCCTTGACCTCTCTCAAAATCGGCTTACTGGATCCATTCCCACATCTTTCGGGAATCTTGGGAACCTTTCGGTTCTTGACATTTCTGGGAATTACTTAACCGGGTCAATTCCTCCGGGCATTGGGAACCTCTTGAAGCTTCAATCTCTGAATCTTTCCAGCAACATGTTGTCTTCTTCCATTCCTCCTGAACTTGGGGGCCTTGATACCTTGGTTGACCTTGATCTCAGCTCCAATCTATTGGTAGGTCTGCTGCCTTCGGGTTGAGCAACTTGCAGAGAATTGTAGTTGCGGACAATTTCTCAGTGGTTCTGTGGATGTGCTCTGGTCAATGCCTCTATTGAGTTTTCTTGATGTGGCTGGAAACAATTTCACTGGTTTGCTGCCCAATTAGCTCGAATACTAATGCCACTGCGGCAGTATTCAATATTTCTCTAAATTCGTTTTATGGGCCTATTACACCATTAGTTGGAAAGTTTGGTGTCATTGATCTTTCAGGAAACTATTTTGAAGGTGAGATACCAGGTTATGTTGGCACCAATGCATCTCTTGACAGCAATTGTCTCCAAAATTTGAAGAATCAGAGGACTTTGGCAGAATGTCTCATCGTTTTATGCTAATAGGGGTTTGAGTTTTGATAATTTTGGGCAGCCAAACTCTACACAACCTCCTGCAGCCGCACCACCTGGGAAGAAAAGTAATAAAAATGTGATCATATTGGCATCAGTTTTAGGAGGATTTGGTTTGATTGTGGTTTTGGTCTTGTTTTTAGTAATAGTAGTCCTATGTTCACGCAAGCGGGGAGCTACAACTCAAAGGGGGGTTGGTGTGGGGTGTTCCTGCAGGCAGCAGTCCCCCACCAGCTGGAGCATCGGTTAACTTTTCTAGCGTAGGAGATGCATTCACATATCAGCAGCTGCTTCAAGCTACAGGTGACTTCAACAATACAAACTTAATGAAAAATGGCCACACAGGGGATCTCTTCAGGGGTGTCTTGGAAAATGGGATCCCTGTGGTTATTAAAAGGATTGATTTACGTTCGATTAAAAAGGAAGCGTACTTGCTGGAGTTGGATTTCTTTAGTAAGGTGTCAAGTACAAGATTTGTTCCCTTTCTGGGACACTGTTTAGAGAATGAGAACGAGAAGTTCATGGTGTACAAATACATGCCAAATGGGGACCTATCAAATTCTCTGTACAAGAAAACCAACACCCTGGATGATACTTTACAGTCATTGGATTGGATCACTAGATTAAAGATTGCATTAGGTGCTGCGGAGGGTCTCACCTATCTGCATCATGAGTGTGATCCACCCCTCGTGCACAGGTACATTAAAACTTACCTTTTTATATTTCAAACTTTAATTGTTCCCTTATATTTTCTTTTATTCTGCATGCAATCAAGTTCAAGTAGTTTCTTAATGCAAGTTAGTAAGTTATGAATTATGTAGAATTCGTTTGAGATGGATATGTAGATATGTATATATTGATTTTTATTGGAATTTCAGTGTTGCAACATTTCTAAATAAAAGAAGTAAATTATGATTCTTAAGGATCTTCTGCAATATTTAGAGTCATAAATCATTTGGATGTGCAAAAGTTGAGTTCTAGCAACATCCACTTGATCATTACAATAGCCATAATGTTAATAAGCTAATGGCAGAATTGATTTACTATAATATCCTTCCATTCATATTCTGCAGTCTTAAGAAATTGCTTATACATTGTTTTTAGGCTGCATTGGACTGCATACGTTACACTATCCACTAAATTCCTTATTTAGCTACCAAAATAAATAAAAACGAAGATCACCAAATTTGATGAAGATACTTCTGTGACATCAGTCTTGAAGATTATAAAGTAAATTGACAAGAAGATAATGCTTTTATTGTTTTTGATTAGAAAATAGCTGAGCCTCAATAATTCGGTCTGAACTTGTAAGAGGTGGTTATATTATCTTGAGGCATAAAGTCAGATGCTTGAATGAGTCTAATGCCAATTTGACTTTAGACTAATCTTCATTAGGTTCAATGTCAGAAGGCCGTTGGACTGGATTAAGTAATGGAGTTTTGCATATTTACAGTATAAAACTGAAGGAAATTATTAAGTACAGTAATGTATTCCTTTGACTTTGTACTCAAAATGAAGGTCAAATGTTCTACCAAAAAAAAAAGGTCAAATGTGGAAGCTAAAAACTTATTCCTTGCGGTCCCTGGTAATTACTCTATGAGTTAATGATTTCAACTGGGACTGATGATTGTGACATGTAAGTTTAGTAAGAGTTTTCTTAAATGTAAATTAGGTAGAAACAGAAGTTAATTTAGCAAGATGTGGAGCAAAAATTGCAGCCATTTGTTTGTTGATTATACATGTTTATTCTTTAAAGAGTGAACACTTATGTGCTGCATATTTTGCATTTCAATCAACAGCAAATGTACTTTTCATTAGAGAACGCAACTTGTTGTTAATTTTAGCATTCTTGAATTGGTGAAATCTTATCACCAGGTTTACGGCATAGTATTTATACCTAGTTGTGCAAGTAGTGACATAGTTTGTTTTGGTCATTATAGAGATGTGCAAGCAAGCAGTGTACTTCTTGATGATAAATTTGAAGTGCGGCTAGGAAGCTGAGTGATGTCTGTGCTCAAGAAGGAGATACTCATCAAAGCAGGATTACTAGGTTGCTGCGGTTGCCACAGTAAGTATCCTAATAATAACTGAACCTACTCGAATATTTCCCAGAATAACATTTTCATCAGTTTATAATTTATATTTTTTTATATGTTGCTTGTTCTTCAGCTATATATAAAAGCGTATAAAATCAGGATTCGGTTGAGCTTTTTTAGTAATTGATTTCTTCAATTAGCATCTAGGCTAAATGAGCTCTTTCTGTTTCTTATAAGATCTGCATTTTTCTTTGGAAAACCATTCCGTGCGACAAATGATTGGTTCCTTTTCTTACCCCACCATTTTGTATTGAGGATTCTCATTTGTATGTTATCGTCTTCTTAGCCGCACTGCCTTACCGTCTGTCCCAATACATTTTTATCCTTTTACTGTATGAAGGAATACTCTGCATAATAAGGTGATGATAATGCTGGAGAAGATTAGTCATTTTGTGTTACCCCCATATAAACTAAAACCTGGACACGGTTACAGTGAAGTGATGTTAAACCAAGAATCCCTACGAAAATATGTATCTGTTTACTTTTAGCTTTTCTGAATTGTGCGTTTTGACCTTATAGTAGATTAATTTGACTTATTTTATTATCCTGTAAAGATTAGATGTATTTGTTTGTATGAGGTTTTCTTATCAGTTTTGTTTTGAAATTGCAGGTCATCCGAACAAGGTGCTTCTGGTATGTACATATCTGGAACCTGGTTATACAATTCTTATTAAATCTGCATAAGTTTCATCTCATTTTAAGTTTTATATTTGGCTGTCCTGTTAAAGAATCTTATAGGACTAAAAGAAACAAGTGCTCTCATTGGGTGTTTTATACGTATTATTTATTTTCAAGAAAACTTTTATGAGGCATATCTCATCGACTTATGGATCTTTGAATCATTACAATGTGACTGGCATTTTAATAAATATCTTATGCTCCATTTGTTTTTACAAAAAGTGGAAAGCTTTTTTTGATTTCTTATGAGGATAGAAGTCATATATACAATAGGAAAATATGCAATGAAAAGTATCGTGTTAGACCTACCAAACATGACACTTTTTCTTTGGAAAAAATATTATATTCTGTAAAGCTTCAAGTTTTCGAAGATAGATTTAATCGTAACCAATGTTTTACTATTTGCTTGCATTAGCATGTAGATTTGTATAACAGGCTTATATAGCATGTAGTTATACTTCAAAACTGAAAATCACTGCTGAGTTTTATGTTTCTCTTGAATGACCAGGTTCATCGACAGCATCATGTGCCTATGATGTTTATTGTTTCGGGAAGGTATTACTTGAACTGGTAACAGGTAAATTGGGCATCAGTGCTTCCAGTGAATCCCAATTGAAGGAATCGTTGGATGACATACTTCCCTACATCAGTATATATGACAAGGAACTTGTGACAAAAATTGTGGATCCATCTTTAATTGTGGATGAGGACTTATTAGAGGAAGTGTGGGCTATGGCCGTCGTGGCCAGGTCCTGCCTAAATCCCAAGCCCTCAAGGCGCCCGCTAATGAGATATATTCTCAAGGCTTTGGAAAACCCTGTTAAGGTAGTAAGGGAAGAGAGTACTGGCTCTGCAAGGCTCAGAAAAGCTTCTTCTCGAGGGTCTTGGAATGCTGCTGTCTTTGGTAGCTGGCGCAGCTCATCTGAGGTAGTGGTTATTCCAGGAGCCTCAGGTACCAAAGCTGAAGGAGTGAGTGGTTTGAAGCATTCAGCAACCACCGGTTCGCAGGGAAGTGGCCAAAATGGTGGGGGTGAACATTCATCCTCACGTAGACGGCATTCTAGGGATATTTTCCCTGAACCATCTGGTGTACAAGATGTAGAGAGATTTGACCAGGACTAGATGATTAATGTTCATTGTTCTCGATTCTTTATCAATAAAATACAGCAGGCTTATTTGAGTGCCTGTTGTTGGTACCGCAGCAAGCTCTTCTTGGTTTTGAAGTGAAGTGGTGTTACAAGCAAATTTTTGTAAATTGGGGTTGCTGCATGGTTCACAGCTTTTCTAGAGGGACACTAGCTAATTTAGTTTGAGCCTTGAGGATGAATCTGGATATAGAAAATTTGGGAGGTGAGAAGGACTCCGGGGTGCCACAGGCGGATACAGTTAATATTTGTTCGAGGGCTTCTTTATTGACAGAAGCATGCTAAAATTTATGTGAAATTGATTCATTGTCTTCTTGTTTAGTTTCTGGTCCTGTGAAATGTAAATTGCAATTGTCAAGGATTTCTTCATTCAAATCAGATCTCACATTTTGGTTCAGGAAAGCACAGCACCAGAAAAGGCAATTGAACAATATTGCTTTACATATACTGACGTTTCAGTTCTTATTGTTTATCTTCCATTACAGTCCATTTATAAGAGTTGAAGATTTCATGTTAGTCATCCCACATGATACTTGATCTGTATTAATGAATGATTGAGCAACCAGCAACTATTTTCAGCCAGCTCTCTTTGTTTACCAATGGAAGTGGAAGTGTTCAAATCTATAACTAATCAAACACCGGTACAAACCATATCAAGGCTACTGACCTTTGTAATGCTTTTCGAATGATCTAGACAGGTTCTATGCAATGTTTGAGGGGTGGAAAAGGTTGTGAATCCCTTCATCATGCTTTTGTTAGGCTGCAAAAGAAGCAGAACTGTTCCTGATGCTAATTGGACTGGCAATGTTTTTTCATGCCCATTTTCCAGGCCTGTAAAACTATGTCAAAAGTGAGGTTTGATATTTGCTGGATGATCTGGAATGACAGGAATAATGTCATTCATGGAAGACGGATTGAAACACCAAAAAGCATTGTGGAAAAAGCCATAAATCAATCTTCAAAGCTCAAGTACCTAGAGGAATCGATCAAACTGATATGGTGTGCATTGGTCTCCTCCAAATGAAGGTGTTTTCAAGCGCCACATAGGTGCAGCTGTTAAGTTGGCTAATGGGACTAGAAGTATTGCATTGGTGCAACTCTGAGGAATCATAAAGATGAATTGATGAGAGCAATGACTAAAGGATCTTCCTTGAAGCTCAACTGATGGCTATATTTAAATCCGTTCCTTCCTGTCCGAGTTGAGGTTGATTCATCTGAGGCAGCAAGGCTTATCAACGATACAAAAGAAAGCACAAAATTGGAGGTAATCATATGATCAACCCCGTGAATGTAATATAAGGGTGCAGCTCATGTTCTTGCTAAGTTTTCGTTGCTCGACTGTAGCTTTACATGTTGGCTAAAGGAAGGCCCGGAATGGCTCAATGATTGTATATAGATGATATGGCTGTAATAAACTTTTCGTTACTCGAGTGAATGAATCTTCCTTTGAGATAAACAAAGAAAGAAATGAGTTTAACTTTAACTCCTTGATCATATCTAAAAGACTGAAAGTAGGTAACTGGTATGTAATTGTTCACACACGAAGCCACACACCAAGAACATTCAGACATGGTTCACACGAAACCAGTGTACTAGAGCTACACTGAAGTGAAACATAGCCGACTCGATGTCAGAAATTTCTTGGACTCAAGGGGTGAGGCCTCAAACAGGACTAGAAGATTTACATATCTGAACAACATGGTTGCTTTGAGTTGTTTAATACCCAACATAAGAATATATTTCATAGGGCATTTTTGGGGTGGGATTAGAGGGTTGAAACAACTGAATTAACCCACCTTGATCTTCCTTCAGTATCCTTCAATGGGTATTTGAAAAAAAATTACAAATCGAGCTTCCAAATAGACCACAACCTCCCTTGAGAAAAAAAAATAGACCTCAAAACCCCCACTTAAGTTGATAGAATAAGCTGGTTCTGTGTCCCATATCAAACAAATGCAATGCGTTCTCTAGTTTAAATAGTGGAAACGAGCTCCTTAATGCGCCGAGCCTGGTGTTTTGACGCGAGCTTATGACCCATGTGGCCCCGTGGGGGCATAAAAGTGTTGGGCTATGCGGTTTGGGCGAAGGCTCTGGGCTTCATGGTGTTCCTAGAGAGGAGGGCAATGTTTGAGGCTGCCTGGTTTCACAAAACAGCGATCACCTCCCTCTCTTTGCAGTGGAAGCATAACAGGTACGGATCCACCGTGGCCCGCCTAGGGGCTTTTCCATCCGAACCAACACTTTTTTTTTTCTTATTGCCCCAGTGCTTCTTCTGTCATTTATCACTTCTATTGGTTTGCGTAGTTATAAAATCTGTTTTCAGCAAAAGACTCATTGATACAAAATCGGTGTTAACAATCATTTTGTCAAGCCTTACAGTGAACTTTTAGAATCTTGTGTGTTTTATGTTACGACCAGCAATACAGAGTATTTACTTGGCGTGTTCTTGATGAGTTTAAATGCACTTTAGTATCAAGTCATTTCTGATCTGCTAATTTGTTGCAGAAAAGAGGGATTAATTTAGCATTTTACAGTCTCTGATACAGAGTACAGTTTTTATTGGTCTCGTCAATCACGAGTTTTTTTAGAATGAATGTTTGCACAACTCTGCATTTTGGAGATGTTTGCTACATTGTCAGCCAGATAGCCACAAATAAGAGTCTTTGTTCCCTGGGAAAATCCATTATGATTTATGTGGTCGGTATAAGGAACTAACAAGGTGGAAGGTCTGCAGGTGGAGGCAACACAGATTTATCTGAGCCTTTCCCATTTTCTACCACAAATGCCATCTTCAAACCCCAGCTAGTATGCAGCTCCAAGTGACAGTGCATGAACCACACACCTATACATTAGCAGATATTGTTCATTGGGTCAGTAATGATTAGTTCAATTAGTTTTCTAATGTTTGTAGCTTTGAGATTTGAAGTTTAAGGGAGCATTCTATTTGGTTATATGATGTATTTACCTGGATTGTCAGCCCTGAATCTTATGGCGGCCCAACCACCGGTGGGAACCCCAACTGTGTTTCTTTCAGGAGGATCCACCAAGTTAAACTCAGCCGGGTCCTTCTTGGGGTCAAAGTTCCCAACTCCAGTCCCAACAATGAAAAAGTTGTAACCATGAAGGTGGAATGGATGGGATTCCGCAGTGAGCAGATTGGTATCTTGTAGCACCAACTCTACTGTCGAGTTAAAGGTGATCTTACTTAGCCGGGTGCCTAGTTTGGTTCCAAGGTTGGCAGTGAGTGGTGCACCTGTATAATTGAAAGGTGTTGGAGGACGGTCAGGGAAGTCTGTGGTAAATACCCCCTTGGTGTTGAAGTAATGAGCTTGAAGCAGCCCGATTTGGGGCATCACGAAAGTGATGTTGTTCAAAGAAGCAGTGAGCTGTGTTCCATTCTGGCAAGTAGTGCATTGGTTGATTCCCAAACCAATTGTGTAGAAAAGCTGTCTATCGACTTTAAGAGGTACATTTGCTGGGTACATTGCGGTGTTTAGGCTTCTCAGCTTCCCGTTGTAGCTCAGGGCAAAAGCTGTGTCATTGAGTGCTGGAAGTTGGGAAAGGACTGGCTGCACAGAATTGGGGATGCCTTTATATTGCAGGATTGCAGTGGCAGTCTTATTGTCTATGGAAAGAGGTGCATCCATGAATGGCCTTGCAGCCATGAAGTATCTGCTAGGGACATTATTTGCCTGAACAAGAACATTTGTGGTCTGGCCTGGTGCAATTAGTATTGCCTGAGATGTAAATGGTTTGGTATAGACTGCATCAACTTCTACCACTGTCAAGTTATGGCCAGCGATTGCGAAGAATAGCTCGTCATTGAGTGCGGCATTGATGATCCGTAGTAGGTAAGTCTTTCCTTGTTCAACCTCCATTGCAAAGGTATCTGAGATGGAAAAAACGAGAAATGAGAATGCAAAATGAAATTTTGCAGGTCTAAACAGTCGCTGTAAAATGATGTCAATTTCATATTTCCAATCTATAATAATTGATTGTTTGCATTCTTGTTGAATGCTTGGCCCAGATTTGCAGTGGTAATATAGCATGGATGGCTTGACTTACGTTTTTCAGAGCATGGAAAGAGCGGCCCTGGCTTCCCATTAATGGTATGTGCATCTGACATATTCGGAGGCAATCCCAGTCTGTTCCCTTGTTTAACAACCTCTTCAACATCGTTATTCCACCATTCTCCTATACCATTTACAAAACAACATTGCAATGCAATTAGATATATTGGCATTTATCTACTAGTACAAGAAAAAGGTGCAAGGCACTACTTATGAGAGATTGATAGCTAACAAGAAGTCAAAAACTCAAACTCACCTAAGATAAGATTAGTTTCGCTGTAAGGCTGAGGAAAAGGAAAGCCAGTCCCTTGTTTGGGCAGAATGACAATAGCTCCATAGACAGTGGCTCTTAGCCAAAAGATGTGAGCATGCCACCATAGAGTTCCTCTTTGCCCTGTGATTGTCATATTGTAGGTGTAACTGTTTCCTGTCTTGATGGGACATTGTGTTATATAAGCAGGTCCATCTGCCCACCCATTTCTATATTGCTTTAGACCATGCCTGGAAAATAAATCCACCAAATATTTCATTACTAACAAATTAAGGTTGTGTTCATATATGCAATCCTATCATAATACCTTATGCCTTAACACTGTAAAGTCTTACCAATGAATTGACATGTTATATTGTGCATGGTTGGTAACATTAACTAAAATTGTGTCGCCTTCTCTAGCATAGATTGTTGGTCCAGGGAACATCCCATTTACTGTAACAATTGGCTTAGAATGGCACAACCTGCTCACATTCTTCACTTGAATCTGCAAATAAATGAAATGCATGTAAGGTTTTGTTAAATTCTAAGCAAAAGCAGTAGAGGAAGCCCAGGTGTTCCTGCAGCACTCACATCGAACTGGTAGGTCTTCAATGCAGCTTTGGCAGGAATAAAAAAGAACCCAACTAAACATGAGAAGAGAAGTACGGAAGCCCAGCAGAAGTTGTTGTGTTTTGCCATTCTTGAAGCCAATTGTACTTGATTGTATGTAATGTCAAATATGTTTGGTGTGACATATTGGTCAAGGTCTAGTGATTTTATAGGGCTGGGAAGAATATAAAACGTTAACATACTATCAGTTTGTTAGATGGAGGTGGTGCTATCAACAGTAGGTAGAAATTACAGTACGAAAGCTTGCAAGCAAAATACTCATTACTGAGATAGGGACTTAAAAGGGTATTAAGCTAGCTTGAATAGGGGAAGAGAAGAACTTAATATTTATTCTGGATTATTTTTTATTTTTTAAAGTTTATTCTGGATTGTTTAAAATAATATAGGTATAAGCTTAAGAGAGCTACGTGAAGTTAAAAATTGTACAGCTAATCTCAACTTTATCGTTAAGTTAAAGGAGAAAATTTTTTGTGTGCTCCCGTGTAAGCATTGAAAAATTGGTTATGAGGTTATCAATTATTATTTTGCAGAAAAAAATTCCTACTCGTTTCTCTCTCTATCTCTCTGTTATTTTTTATATATTTATTTTTCCTTCATTTCAGGGACATGCCACATGATTCATCTCAATTTTCTCAAAAGGTCTATTACATCCTAAAACAAGCTTAAGATTCAGCTGATAATCTGCGAATTGCAAAAAAAAACAAATAGGTACTTTTTGATGATTTGCTAGTAGTTCAATATCTTGTACTACAAGCAATGCTGAAAAATTCTTATTGAAAACAGAGGAGGTAGAGACCTACAGAAAACTGATGAAATTTTCAAGACCCCTGCTCAAGTTATGAAAATGTTCAAGGCCATTGATGGTTCAACCAACAAAATGGTTTGTTTGATCT
This sequence comes from Rosa lucieae, assembly GCA_024704745.1. Taxonomy (NCBI): domain Eukaryota; kingdom Viridiplantae; phylum Streptophyta; class Magnoliopsida; order Rosales; family Rosaceae; genus Rosa; species Rosa lucieae. The sequence goes on along the minus strand of CM045497.1, from coordinate 20,288,331 downwards.
CGTAGCTATACTAGTACCTTACATTGGAATCATTTTTACAGCCATATAGTTTGTACGTAGTTTACAGTTACATTTTACAAATCTATGTAGTTCACCATTAGTAATAGTCATCAGTTATCTCATAACCATGAAAAGTAAGCAATAGCAGGACCTTGCTTCTAAGTGTTGTGATTATAGGCTTCGCATGAGTCATGAGAGAACCTATGATATATTGGTGTAGTTTACAATTAAAAGATTTATATGAGTCATGTCCAGGTTTTCTTTTCTCCTCTAGTTTTAGTTTTATGTATTTTTTGATTCACCTTTTCTTCTCTCTCATTTCTCATCTACTATCCGGATTTGTTTAATATCTTCCTTGAACTTGGAATATATTTCTTTTGTTAGTAACCCATGCCTCTTTAGTTAGACTGAAATTATAACGCTTTGCGGAAGAGCTGAGGACATATGATAATATTGATGAGACTAATGGCCATACTCAAGGGCACAGTAATGGCTCAAACATGATGGAACTCTCTGACATTGTCCTAGATGATGTGCTCGACTCAATCAAGAATGTTGACCATGTCTCCAGCTTGATCAATCTTGATGATGATGTTGAGAATATATACATCCCACATGGAAAAAATGGGACCTTGCCTTGTGGGTTTATAAGGGTTTGAGCCACTCCATCTATTGTAATTAATTTTGAATGTGAACCTCAGATTACTTTATCAGATAGTCCACAGCCAAGATAGCACATCCGTGGGAGTAAAAGCTAGCTTTCCGAGTCTCGAAAGAATTCTACAGGACTCTCTTTTTCTCTCTCTCTCTCAACTCCACATGAGGGATTGATGAATTGTTTCAAATCTATAAACCATTCGCGAGTGTTCATTTTTTTATTATTTTTTTCAGGACACTGAATGTTGTGAGATAAGTTCTTGCATTCTCAATAGCCGCAAATGCAACTTGAGCTGATAAGCTAGCTATAGCTTATATCTCACTTGTGATGTAGTTTCCTTTTATAAACAAGGAAAAATCAAATGGAACAGTCAATAGTGTCACCTTCTAATTCAAAAACATGCTTACGACCGTTATTCTGTACCCTATCAGCAATTATCTAGGTTCATTGACTTAATTGGATTTGAAAGATAGGCTGATATTTGTTAAGATCGAGTTAGCGGTCTTCCTAGCTTGCTCTTTTTCAAAGTTTTAGGCAGTTGATGTAAGCTCCTTGCGCTGGCATCAATGGAAACTTTGCTCTCAGTTGGTCTCTTGGCCAATTCAGCTATCTTCATGGAGTCTGGTATGTGCACATTTGATCAATGCGCATCACTAATTCAATTACAGTATTTATAAATATGGATTGAAGATGTTGTGCTTATAGAACTATTTTGTATCTGAATCGATGATCTTTCATAAAGTCGTTCAGCTCTTAAGGGCATTTTTCGTGGTCTAGATAGTATGTTCAACTAGCTAGTTTATCAGAAATTTTGGTGTTAAGGAACAATACAGAGAGACACATGCATGAGTTAGTTTTGTAATCTTATGTATCAATCCTTAATATTCGAAAAATGTGTAAGGAGATTAACCAACAATAGTTATGGACTATGTCTCGAGCTTGCAAAGAAGCATCAAAGTCAAACTTCATAGCAGCAAGGTGAACACAAATCCCACATCCCGAATATTAAAGTGGATGAGCTGTTTATATAAAGAAAACAATCTACATGCATCGCCGAGCTTGGTCACGTGAGCTTATAACCCAAAGATGGGGGCATCAAAGTGTTGGGACTTTGGTTCAACATTAGCGGGTCGGGTTTGGCATGGCTATATACTGACCCGCCCGTTCCAAGCAAGGAGTTGGGCTATGTGGCTTGGGCGAAGGCTCTGGGCCTCATGGTTCCTAGAGAGGAGGACAATGCGTGAGGCTGGTTTCACAGAGCAGCGATCACTTCCCTCTCCTTGCAGTGGAAGGATAACGGGTCGGTGCCTTCCAGATCCACCATGGCCCGCTAGGCTGTCCCATTCGAACCAACACTTTTTTTTCGATTGCAATAAGTTCAGATGAGAGGAGTCCCACCGTTTCTGTTAAGTTTTTGCTGATTCTTTACAAATTACGGCCTTGTTTTCCTCCTCATTCTGTTTTGAATAATGTTGCACATGACAATCCAAACATATGTCACATTCCCTCTGGTAGGTACAATGTTTCCAGCATGACTCATTGATACAATGAGATTGACAATCATATGTGTTTATTGTGGGTTTTTTTTGCTTTACTAATGGTCAGTCTAGCTTATCCGGCCGCCTTTCCAGTTTCTATTATCATTTGTAGGATGCATGATCTCATTTCTGAACTTGATGAATTCTTCCATTTTCTCAAATTATTTTGTAAGCTGTTTGAGGCATTTAGCTTATAATATTTTGAACTACACCCAAGTGGTGCACAACGTTAATTTGCTCTCCAGTTGGTTTGTTTTTTCTTATTCTTTTACTTTCTATATATTTTGATAAATGTTGTATATGCTCATATTAGCAGCTGGCTTCTCATGCTATTGTTGTTCTTAGTAGAATGAAGATTCAGTAAATCACTAAATTGTATCATATGATCCATCAGTGCATTATTCCAGTAACGAAGTCAGAGAGCAGCCCTTCTGCTGAAGATAAGGGCATCATTGCTGATGGTCAACCTGATCTCAATGATAATGAAGCTGACTTGATAGATTTCTCATTCTTGGACAACAGTCTGTATCAGAATGGTTATAAATATGAAGAGAGGGCATTTGATGATACTCATAATCCAGGTGACTTGTACTTTATGGACCTCATCAACTTTGAAAAAAGTTATGGTCATGTAGTTAACAATATCCAGCTTGATGGTGGTTTATGTAATTGTTGAATATCCATATCCATGCATGTTGAAGGGAACAGTGCTGAAGCTAAGAACAAAGATGCAAGTTTGATATTAAAGAACTTACGTGTATGTGATCGATCAAAATGCCATTGTCTATTTTTTTAGTGTCTTACCCTTCTTAGTTACTTCTAATACAGTTTTAACTTCTTTTATCTGTAACTGAGAAAACTGACAGATGGAAATGTTGAATAACAATACAAATCTGTTGAATGGCTAGCTTTCAGGGCCCTTCTTTGAGGGGTATTGCTTGGGGCTTTGCAGGTTGGTCTTGGCTTCAGGTTCGGTGTAACATCTCTATGATGCGGTGGCTATGACGGATCGAGACTCGGGTTGCTGCTTCCTGGATCGACTACTTTCGGGGAACGTTCTCTTTCTACGGCGGCGTGGATCACAAGTGCTGGACTGGGCGAGATGTGGTGTTGCTTGGTGTGGCGGCACTACTTCGGAGGTGATTGGGTAGTGGCGGTTGAATCGTGGCGGCGGATCATGGTGGTGCAGGAGCAGCATGGTCGGCGGAGCAAAGCTGGAACTGGTGACGCTGGTCAGCGTGTTTGGAGAGAAGGCTGGGCCTGGACCTTGTCGGGCCTGTTGGGCTTTGGGTGGGCTTCTCTTTGGATTTGCCTTGCACTGATTATGGTGGGCTAGGGTTTTCTACCCAGGCCCATCTCTATGTTAATTTTGTCTAAGTACATTATTTTCTACTATTATTTTTCCTTGCTTTGGGAACCCTAGGCTTGTATTACTCTCTAATTTTGTTAGGGAACTACGCACTTTCGTGCCTCTAGCAAATCCTCTTGAGTAGTTACGACGGAGGATTCTCGAGACAAGGGCTTGGGCAGCTTTTGGTTCCCAGGTCTCCTTGCCTAGTACTTGAATTTGCGTCTTTACTACTTGCTTCTTAGTTCTCTCTAGTTGTACACCAATTGAGGTCTCTAGGTGACTGGGTTTACTTTTCAAAAGAGAGGTTTTGTAGTGAGGATTTGATCTTTGTATGTAGGCTCACAATAAGTGAGCGCATGTGTTAACAGTAAGGGTCACCTGTCATTTGCCTGGTAGCTTATACCATGTATGATTTTGGTGTAAGACAGTATTCGATGTACGTGCCTTCTGGCCATGGATAAATGAATGAAATTATCTCCTTTTCTAAAAAAAAAAAAAAAAAAAATACAAATCTGATGATTTTAAAATTATTTAACAAATTAAGCTGATGATTTTATGAAAACCACTCAGTTTCTCCTCTGGGATCTGTAAACCCTTCTCTCCAAACTTTGGTCTGTAGGTTGGTTGGTGTTGACTGAATGATAGGAATGTTAGAATCAACATGGACTTGTCACACATTAACATATAGTAAATTGATAATTAGCTTAATGTCAAAACTAGTTCAACATGGACACAAATTATAAACCTATATTGTAACTTAATGAAAGAGTGTATCAAAGGTAAGTAATCCTATTCTTGGTCTGCAAGAAAGACTACAATGAAGTGTTACATTAGGAATCTAACTAGAAAACCTAATCCGATATGGAATGCTTTAATGGGAAGCTTCTTGAGGTTTAAGTCTCCTATATATATGGATGAATTGGTCCCTATTGCCACCACATTTTGCATATTGTTCTGCCCATTGAGAAGGAAGTTGGTAAGTAACAGAAGGCCATATTCAATGATTAAGTTTAGCAGCTGCAGAAGATGGAATCCATGGTTGTGATTACTGAAGCTAAGTCTTTAGTTCTTTTATGATTGTTGTCAAGTTGATGCGCATATGTTGTGAGCATGAAGTTATGGTTTTACAATTGGTATCAGAGCATAGGCTCACAAATATGAATTAATTTTTTGCTTGGAATGAAAATCGTTTTAGGGTTTTGCAAAACAAACAAACAAACAAACAAACAAAAAGAAAAAAAAAAGGGTTTTTGCTTTACGGATCAAGTAACTGGTTAGGTAACTGACCAAGTAACTGATCAGATACCTGATCAAGGTAAGTTACTTAATCTAGGCCCAGTCACAGCACGCGGACTATCCAAGCCCAAACCCGACCAAAACATCAAGAACAAGTGACCGTTGTATCACAGCGGTTAGTTTTGATCAAGATGAAGGTTTGGGACTGGATTCGGAAACGTGCAAGATGTTTTCATCTCAGTAGGGGATTCAAAACCTAACTGCTATGAATCAAGAAGCCAATAGAGTCGGTTGCTGCATCTAGTTATCTAATTCACGCTTCCGTTGAGAATTTTTGCAGCAAATTGGGGAAAAAGCAAAATCAAGTTTTTCTGTGAAAATTGTTTTTGATTGTACTCAAGAACCCTAGTTGCATTCCTGCGTGCGTTAGGCTAGAGTAGATGGTGACCGGATGAAATTTACGATTTCTTGATTGTTCTATGGTTTCTTGGAATCGAAACAATTGTGCTTGAATTTGTGTGTGTGTTTTGATATGCATGTTCAATTGATTGATGATATTGCATTGTATCTGTGATTGTGTAAAACTGTATGAAGAACAAAAATCTCCCAGAAATTGTTTACACATTGTTAAAGTTAACAGATACAAGAGCTTGTTTTCTTACAAGGATGAATCTGGATAGAATATAAAGTAAAAGAGCTCATATATTTTGTGGTTTTCTGTTGGCATAAGTGATTATGATGCACAAAGCATTCTTCATTGATGTTGGCAGAAAACACTGATCAGGTACCTGACTAAGTAACTGATCAAGTAACTGTACCTGATCGAGTAACAAAACTGAAATTGTGTTTTGTGTTTTAAAACTATGCTTCAGTTTTATCTTCCAAAGAAGTAGTCAAGTATGGTTTAAGAATACAAAACAGCAGTATGCATGCTTGATGAAAATAAATACGGATACTTAGAAATTTTTCTTCTGTCTAAAGATGTGGATAAATTTCTTTGGATAACTTGTTTTCATTGAACATAGCATATTGATAAAGAACTCCAGGATGTTATGCTTATGCTCAAAAGTGTTGCTTAACATTGTTTTTTTGGTAATGGACTGATATGAATGCAAGTATGGGTTGTTTAGGTTTTCTGTATGTTCTTGTTTTGGTTGCTTAAAGCTTAATAAAACACAGAAAACTTAAAATTATTTTCTTTACAAATTGAGAAATCACATGAATTTTGTTTTGCTCCTTAGGTAACTCTTACATGAACTTGAATAGTGTCATCAGCTAACCGGAACCAACTATAGAGCTTGGCTAGATTCTGTAGAGAACTATATGGGAATGCATGAGAATATAGACTATTGCTTTACTGAGGATAAGCCCGCAGAGTTGAATGAAAAGAGCGCCAAGAAAGAAACTGATCTTTATAAGAAGCGGCATAGATCCCATAGAATGGCTAAGAACCTCATCCGAACATCTATGTCTAAAACTGTCAGGGGAAGTATAGAAGAGCTTGAGCTAGCATCAGATTTTTTGGAACTCATAGGTGCTAAGTTCAAAGAAAGTGAAAAAGCAGAAGTAGCTAGGCTAACCAAGGAGTTTCATGATTTGAAGTACATGGGCTCAGGGGGAGTTAGAGAGCATATCATGAAGATGATCAATATAAATGGCAGACTCAGGGAGCTCTTGATGGGGGTTAGGGATGAGCAGGTAGTGCATTATGCACTACATTCCTTACCTAATAGTTTTAGTCATCTAAGAACCAGTTATAATTCACAAAAGGGAAACAGGACTTTAGATGAACTTATATCCATCTGTGTTGATGTGGAAGCTAGGATCAAGGAAGAAAAAGAACTTGCTATAGCCATAAATCTCATAGAGAAGCCTAAAAAGAAAAAGCCCCAGAACAAACTCAAGCCCACCAAAGCCATAACTAAGAGTTCAACAGCTGCGGTGGCTAAGGAAAACAAGCCATTCAGGTTTAAGTGCTACTTTTGCAAAAGAGTAGGACACATGAAAAGGGACTGCACTACCTATAAGAATTGGTTAGCCAAAAAGGGTAAGATTTTTTCTAATACAGTTTTTTCCTTAGAAATTAATCTTATAAATGTTGAACCACAGTCTTGGTGGATAGATTCAAGCTCACCTATTCATATTACTAATTCTTTGCAGGGATTCATAAGGAGGAGAATCCCAAAAAGTGATGAAGTGAATCTGTGTATGGGTAATGGCATGAGAGTGGCAGTCAAGGCTATTGGCACCTTAAAGCTCGATTTAGGATTAGGAAAATTGTTAGTTCTGAACAATGTTTTTTATGTACCTTCCATGAGAAGGAATTTGGTTTCAGTTTCTCTTTTAGTAAAATCTAGTTGCAGACTTGTTATTGATAGTAATGGAATTCTTATTTCTAAAAATTCTATTCAAATTGGTTATGGTGTTATCTCGAATGTTTATTTACAGTTAAGTTGTTCAATGGCTCAACAAGAAATTTTACTTGTTGAAGATGACACAAACAGTACTAGCACTTTAACAGGTGTTAAAAGAACCAAACTAAATGAAAATTCTGCATTTTTATGGCATAGAAGACTCGGCCATGTTTCAAAAGAGAGACTGAAAATTTTGGTGAAAAGCAAAATCCTAAATGAACTTGATTTTTCTGATCTAACAGAATGTGTGGAATGCTTTAAGGGAAAAATAACCAATACAGGAAAGAAGACTGCATATAGAAGCCAAAATTGGCTAGAACTCATACACACTGATATATATGGTCCATTTAGGCATCAAACTATCTGTGGGAATGTGTATTTTATCATATTCATTGATGACTTTTCTAGATACAGCTATTTATCTACTTTCAGAAAAGGGACAAGCATTGAAAGTCTTTCAAATCTTTAAGTCTGAGGTAGAAAATCAACTAGAAAAGAAAATCAAAACAGTAAGGTCAGATAGAGGGGGAGAGTTCTATGGAAAGTACACTGAATCCGGCCAACAAAAGGGTCCATTTTCCTTGTTTTTGCAAGACAATGGAATTAAAGCTCAATACACAACACCCTATAATCCACAACAGAATGGTGTTGCAGAGAGAAAGAATAGAACTCTTTTGAACATGGTTAGATGTATGATGTGTACAACTGGCTTACCAAAATTTCTGTGGGGTGGGACTTTAAAAACTGCTAATTATATTTGCAACATGACACCTAGTAAGGCTATAGAAAAGACTGCTTTTGAGCTTTGGTATGGCAGGAAACCTAGTCTTCATCACTGCCATGTTTGGGGATGTCATGCAGAAGCTAGGATTTATAATCCAAGCTTGAATAAATTTGATCCCAAAACTGTTAGTTGCTATTTTATAGGATATCCAGATAAATCTAAAGGTTATAAATTATATTCTGCTCATCATTCACCTAGAATTTTTGAAACACATCAAGTAAAGTTCCTAAGTGAAAAAGTTCACAATACAAACTTTGAGGATTTAACCTCAGATTTTGAGGAAATTGTGTCAGATGAGAATATAAGTGTAGCATTGCCTTTAGAACAAGAAGTAACTGATCAAGTATCTGTCCCTGATCAAGTAACTGGTCATGTAACTAGTCAAGTAACTGTACCTGGTCAAGTAACTAGCCATGTAACTGATCAAGTACCTGAACAAATCCCTGATAAAGAACCTCAAAATCCTCCAGTAGCTCAGCCTAGAAGATCACAGAGAGCAAGAAAACCAACTTATGGGGGGGGGGGGGGAGTGACTACATTGTTTATCTGCAAGAAGTAGAAATTGAAATGGACTGTGCAGAGGACAATGATCCAACTACATTTAATCAGGCCATTGAAAGTAGTAAATCTCATCAATGGCAGCTAGCAATGGAAGCAGAAATTAATTCCATGAGTCAAAATGCAGTTTGGGAATTAGTTGAACCTAACCCTAACCAGAAGCCTATAGGTTGTAAATGGGTTTTCAAAACCAAAAGAGATGCAAATGGCAATGTAGAGAGACATAAAGCAAGGTTAGTTGCCAAGCGTTTTACACAGAAGGAGGGCATTGATTTTACTGAAACTTTTTCTCCAGTTTCTACAAAAGACACGTTTAGAATAATCATGGCTTTAGTGGCTCATTTTGATATGGAGCTATACCAGATAGATGTTAAAACAACCTTTTTGAATGGTGAACTAGATGAAGTGATTTATATGAGGCAACCAGAAGGTTTTGTGCAAGCTGGAAGTGAAAACTTAGTATGCAAGTTAAGAAAATCAATTTATGGCCTAAAACAAGCTTCTAGACAGTGGTACAAGAAATTTGATTTTGGGATTTCTATTTTTGGATTTACAAAAAATCTTGTGGATGAGTGTGTTTATTTGAAGACAGTTGGGAACAATTTTATTTTTCTGGTACTCTATGTGGATGATATACTCTTGGCTAGCAGTAACCTAAAATTGCTTAAAGATACCAAGAGCTTTCTGTCAAGGAATTTTGACATGAAAAACTTAGGAGAAGCATCTTATACACTAGGTATTGAGATTAAAAGAGATAGGGCATATAGACTACTTGGTTTGTCTCAACAAATTATGTTACCAAAGTTTTAAAGAGATTTGGTATGGAGAAGTGTGCAGCTAGAGAAGTTCCCATGTCCAAAGGAGATAAATTGACCAAGAAGCAAAGTCCCAAAAGTGATATTGAAAAAGAAAATATGGAGTCAAAGCCTTATGCTAGACTTGTAGGAAGTCTCATGTACGCACAAATTTGCACTAGGCCAGACTTGTCCTTTGCAGTAGGGATTTTATCAAGGTTCCAATCTAATCCAGGCCATGAACATTGGGTAGCTGGGAAAAAAGTGTTGAGGTATCTGCAGAGAACTAAAAGTCACATGCTACTGTATAGAAAAGTGGAGGATCTGAAACTTGTTGGATTTTCAGATTTGATTTTGCAGGGGATTATCCAGACTCCAAGAAGTCGACTTGTGGATATGTGTTCATGCTTGCAGGAGGTGCTATTGCTTGGAAAACCATGAAGCAGACTCTTGTTTCAACTTCTACTATGCAAGCTGAATTTATTGCAGTATATGAAACTGTGTGTGAAGGACTTTGGATTATAAATTTTCTCATGCAGACCAAAGTGTTAAGTCACATTGTGGCTGGTACACTTGTGATCTATTGTGACAATGAAGAAGCTGTTTTCTTTAGCAAAAACAGTAACCGATCAAATAATTCTAAACACATTGATTTGAAGTATTACAGTGTTAGAGAAAGGGTTAAGCATGGTGAGATAGCTATTTTGAGTATTGACACAAATTCACAGCTAGCAGATCCTTTCATCAAGGCCTTGTCAGTGGCTGCATTCCAGAAGCATACTGCAAGCATTGGAGTTTTGGCTAGCTTAGATGTTTAGGTTCAGTAGAGAGTTAGTCCAATTGGAGCATTTAAAATTCTAAGGCTTTTTGAGTTCTTGTATTTTCAGTTGTGATCTTTTGACTTTATTTATCACAACTTATTTGTAATGGCAGTTTATTATTATCAATAAAAAAATTTTGAGGTATTTTCAGATTTTGGTTATTGCTGCAGCTTTCATTGAATGTTTTGAAAATTGTCGATTTTGTACTTAAAGTTATACTTGCTATCAGATGGCTTAAATCATGTATAGCATGATGTTAAGGTTCAAGCAATAATTTTAAGCCATCAGTGTTCAGAAAAATTGCTTGAGTTTCTAGTTTATGAAACATAAAGTAGGACCTGGTATATGCCTTCTTGTTGATACACATTAGCATATCGTATCACTTCTGGTTTGACATATGTGGATTACAGGAGCTTGTGTTTGTGGTATTGAAACTCTGCATTTTGTTAAAATGTATATTGTTTCTTGCTATGCATAAGTAACTGTGATCTGACCATGTTGGAATGGATTTTTGGTTTGATTTTGTTGTCTGGCGCGCACTACAGTAAGTTGAATAGTTTCTGACATTTTCTGGTGCAAATTATCAAGCTTAATATGTGTTAGTCCAAGGGGGAGATTGTTAGAATCAACATGGACTTGTCACACATTAACATATAGTAAATTGATAATTAGCTTAATGTTAAAACTAGTTCAACATGGACACAAATTATAAACCTCTATTGTAACTTAATGAAAGAGTGTATCAATTCATTAAGGTAAGTAATCCTATTCTTGGTCTGCAAGAAAGACTACAATGAAGTGTTACATTAGGAATCTAACTAGGAAACCTAATCCGATATGGAATGCTTTAATAGGAAGCTTCTTGAGGTTTAAGTCTCCTATATATATGGATGAATTGGTCCCTGTTGCCACCATGTTTTGCATATTGTTCTGTCCATTGAGAAGCAAGCTGGTAAGTAATAGAAGGCCATATTTAGTGATTGAGTTTAGCAGCTGCAAAAGATGGAATTCATGGCTGTGATTGCTGAAAGTAAGTCTTTAGTTCTTTTGTGATTGTTGTCAAGTTGATGCGCATATGTTGTGAGCATGAAGTTATGGTTTTACAAGGAAGAGCTATACTATAGTTGTGGTTGGCTTCAAATCAAACTTTCTCTTAGCATTCTAATTGCCATAAATTTTAACTAATGACCAAAGCCTTGGGTTATATATACATAAATATGAGTTTCTTGCAGAAGGTCACTACTCACAGCTGTTAATCTAATAGACTTCTCCATATTGGTATGTGTTGTGTGTGTGTGTGTGTATTGCAAATGAGTGTAGTTGCACTCATGCTGGTTTTCAGGGGTTACTAACTATGCAACATCCACATTTCACTCAATTTTGGAGACAACAGTACAGACAAGTGACTCATTACAGAGCAAAAAAAGAATACGAATATGAAAATAGTTCATTCCGGTAGGAAAATTCTACAATGTGTTAACGTATGACATGCATACAATTGCCTTAAAAGTGGTAAAATTAGTCCTCAAAATAGTAATATTAGTCCTCAAAGTAGTAAAATGAGTCCTTAAAGTGGTAAATTTTCTTAGTTACCACATGAGTCCTTAAAGTGGTAATATTAGTCTTCAAAGTGGTATCATGAGTCCTTAAAGTCATAAATTTTCGTAGTTGACCATATGAGTCCTGAAAATAGTAATATTAGTTCTCAAAGTGATAGTATGAGTCCTTAGAGGGATAAAAATAGTTGATGTATGAGAAATGTTAACATACCATACCTTTACCCCATTCCAGTAATGTCCTATTAGCCTCAGCATCCGGCATTAGACCAGTATTCGTTCACGATATCATTCCACCTTTTACAGATTACAAACGTACAACCATGTAGATCAAAATATCAAATACAGAACACTAAGGTCTTGAGTGAAATAATACTCTGCTATGACGTGAAGTGCTGAGAGGTAAAGTAAGGCATTGTCCATCTATTAAGCAATTGACGTAAGGGATTGTCCATCTATAAATCAATATTCCCGTCCTTTTGTAATCAATATGCTTAACATAATGAGCAATTATGTAGGTTCACTCAGTTTCAAATAGAGGCGTGTGATTAGTGTTGGTTTGCAAAGCTGACAAAACACACATAAATTTGGGTTGCAATGAAAGCAACTCATCTTGCTCAAACTTGGGAAAATGACTGTTATTGAGAATACCGATTCTATTATCCTTTGCATCGATTGTGATCTGGAGAGTGTTCATATACAAATATCTCTGTTTGGTGTATGCTGCCAACAATAGAATTTCATCGAAGATTTTTTTACAGTGGGAACGTAAGTGACGGACAGTGAACCATCTCGTCGTTTTCGTACACCCACATTAGTAGGGGATTCTCTCCAGTGGATTACTTGTTTTCTATAAAACGAAATTGATCGAATCAGCTTCAAGCTTCACCATGATGATAATCGACATTGTTGTAAAATTTAATGCGTTTAATATGCTCATCATTTTGATTTGGTAATTTGATAACACATATATGAATATTAATCGATCAGCTGCTCTGGGAACATACAAAATTGCAAAAGAGATTGTTCATTACATAATGTGTACACGGTAAAATTAGTTTTTGACAAAAATAGGTATAATGGTTGGAGACTCCCATTATGCTCTTTCTCTAGATTCGGGAGTGTCTATTTTGGAGACTCCCCCTACCTGCTGTGAGCAGTTCTTGTTTGATGATTTGGTTGGGGTACCTAGACACCTTGCTATTTTGATGTAATTAGGGCTTCAGCACCCATTTCACCCAAAAAAAAAAAAAAATTCTTGAATTTAGATTGGAAATTTTAAATTTCTCTATGGAAAAAAACGAAGGAATTCATTATTTAAATTTCCCACTTCAATTTCCATCAAAATAGGTGTCATTTTTTCTTTCAAGAATAAATGAGACGCAGCCTTCTCCAAATTCTAGCGAACCCTAGCCGCCATGCCTGGGGATCAAAGCAACGCCGATCGGCGCAACCACCAAGCAAAATCTTCTCCGCCTCCCGCTGCCTCCTCGCGGTGACCCAACGTTAATCTCTTTTGACGAGCCCCCAACCAGCTGCTGGGAAGAAGGATGGTTTTGTAACCGCCGGACTCTCACGTTGGAGAAGGTTAACAGAGACGTTTTCAGTCAAGATTTTGGTCGAACCCGAGCAAATAGAGCGCGGCTCAAGGCTGGTGATGTGCAGCTTGAAGGCCAAATCGGCAGGGCTTGCAATTACAAAGCCAGTGACCACCGAGTCTGCTAGGACTGCAGCGATGATGAATCGATCTACACTACAAGAAAACTGATCATTCACGACGCTGAATTTACAGCGTGCATTAAATGCATGCCGTAAATGAGTTACAGCGTGCATTAAATGCATGCCGTAAATGATACTCATTCACGGCATGCATTGAATGTGCGCCGTGAAACTTGCATTTTTAAATAATAAAGCAAAGCGTATAGTGAAAGCATGCCATGTTTGTTGTTGTGCAAATGTTTATTACGACGCGTTTGGAGTATTGCCGTTTTTTGTAATCAAAGCAGCTACGAAATTTGGCCAAAAGTTAAATCTACTTCTCAGTCCATCCCTCACTCTTATGTTTCTCTCTCCATTGAAAGCTTGGAGAAATCTCAAATCATTACCAGCTCCTCCGCCAAAATCAAGTCACTCTCTGTCTCTGAGATCACACCCCCTCAGCTCTCCAACCTCTCAATTGTCAAATCCGCCTCCACCTTCGCTAGTGAGCTATCTATGTTTAACTCAAACAATTATATTAAACTAAATTAACACACAAAATACATAGATACAACATCATTACTGTAAAGCACTCTAACCACATATACAGCAATATAAACATATGAAGTGTTCTTGAAAAATCAACAAACCTGCAGAGGCCATTGAACTTCAAACACAAGTCTTCTGCACTGCTCACTAACCAAACTCTCTATGGGACAAGTATGTGTGTTGATCATGATAGTGAGAGTGCAGGGACCTGGTTTATATATGATTCATTCTAGGCTTGGCTCCCTCCCATAAAGGAAACCATTCAATGTTGAATCACATAATTTTAGGCGTACAACATTATCACTTGGTTTGATTTCCAAGTTTTTTGTTTATTTATCAGATTTCTCGCATTATCCATTTTGACACACAATGAATAAGCAATCTGTAATTAAGTCACAAGATTTCCATTGCTTATTCTGAAAATAGATTGACAAGTTGTTGAATGCTTGATTGAACAAATGATAATGTCCATTTTATTCTTACATTCTCCCACTTGGACATATCATAAAGTTCATTCAACAAGAATGCCAAGATGATCAGATATAGCAATAAGTTCCTTAGTGCACATTTTGAAATCAAGCGCTCAATAATCTGATTCAAAATTCTGTCAATTTGCAACTGCAACATAGAGCTATGAAAGAGCTTCAAGTTCAACAGAATTGAAGACTTGCATAACCACTGATGGAATAATCACAAACTACATGAATTACCAACAATGATGTACCTGTAATTGCATTAGAGTTCCAGAATGTATCAATATAGTTTCTAATGCTGTGGTCCACAAGAAACACAATTATCTTTAATAAATCTGCAGTCTAGATGTGTTTCTTAATATCTGTAAAAAGGATACTTTATGTTGTTTTGACAACCTCAACAACAATTTGACAAATAGTTATTTCATATGTTTGCATATCACATATATTCTTTCAATACATCACTCAATTGAACAATCCAATGACAATTCAAATGAATATAGTAAAGCTGCAGCAATGCAAAACACAATATGAGACTGAATTTGAAATTCATTCTTGAACAAACTGAGCGTCATGAACTTGACTGATGAAGCTCAAGGCTTCATTTACAAGTAGGAATGCTCAAAACCGAGACATACCAGAAAGCAACAAAACAAAAACAAAACTAATACAAGCTCCCACTGTTTTCAACAATCAAAACTAGCTAAAATCCCTATGTTGCTAATGTGCTTATGAAAAGCAATAATCTGCAAGACTTTAGTGAAGGGGTCTGCCAGCTGAGATAGAGTACCAACATTGGCAATCTCAATTTCCCTGCGCTTCACTCTCTCCCTAACCGAGTAATATTTCAAGTCTATGTGTTTTGAGTTTGTAGACCTCTTGTTGTTTTTTGTGAAGTACACAGCAGCTATGTTGTCACAAAAAATTTTGAAAGGTCTAGTGACTATAGAATCCATCACTTTAGTCTGCAACAGAAAGTTCTTTAGCCAGAGTGCTTGGCATACACCCTCATAGATTGCAATGAATTCTGCTTGCATGGTTGATGTTGCAGTGAGAGTTTGCTTCACACTTTTCCAAGCCACAGCTCCACCGGCCAAAACAAAAACATACCCTGAAGTAGACTTCTTGGATGATGGAAAATTCCCAGCAAAATCTGAATCTGTGTAGCCTGTAATTTCCAAATCTTCAACTCTTCTATAAACAAGCATGTGATGCTTGGTTTTCTGCAAATACCTCAGAATCTTTTTTCCAGCTATCCAGTGAGCATTCCCGGGATTGGACTGAAATCTTGCAAGCATCCCTACTGCAAAAGCGAGGTCAGGTATGGTGCACACTTGTGCATACATCAGGCTACCTACAAGCCTTGAATAGGGTTTGTTCTTCATTTCTTCCTTTTCCAAATCAGTCAAGGGACATTCCAATTTGGTCAACTTATCACCCTTCGCCATTGGGACATCTCCTCCCGAACAGTTTTGCATTTCAAATCTCTTCAAGACTTTTGTGATATAATTCTGCTGAGATAAACCAAGCAAGTGCCTTTTTCTATCCCTTTTAATCTCAATCCCTAGAACATAAGAAGCTTCACCAAGATCTTTCATGTCAAAATTCATTGACAGAAATTTCTTGGTTTCATTCAATAGGGCAAGGTTGCTGCTTGCTAATAATATGTCATCAACATATAACACTAGAAAAATGAAATGGCTGCCTTTCACTTTCATGTATACACATTCATCTACCATGTTTTCAATAAAACCAAAAGAACTCACTACAGAATCAAATTTCAAGTACCATTGCCTTGAAGCCTATTTTAATCCATAGATGGATTTGTTTAATTTGCACACCAGATGCTCAGTTCCAGGTGCAATAAAACCCTCAGCCTGCTTCATGTAAATCTCCTCCAAGTCACCATTTAGAAAAGCAGTCTTGACATCCATTTGGTGCAGCTCCATGTCAAAATGGGAAACAAGAGCCATAATCAGTCTAAAGGCATCCTTGGTTGACACAGGTGAAAAAGTCTCATTAAAGTCAATTCCCTCCTTTTGTGTGAAGCCTTTGGCAACTAATCTTGCCTTGTATCTCTCAACTGTACCATCTGCACATCTCTTGGTTTTGAATACCCACTTACAACCAATTGCCTTGTGCTTTCCAGTAGGTTCAACTAGCTTCCATACATCATTTTCATCCATTGATTTCAGTTCTGCCTCCATGGCTTCACCCCACTTTGTGCATTTTCACCCTCCATAGCTTGCTTGTAGCTCAGAGGATCATTGTCCTCCCCAAAATCAGTTTCAGCCTCTTGTAAATAAACCTCAAACTCATATGCATTTATTGCAGGTTTTCTCATTCTGCTAGACCTCCTCAACTCTTGTGGTTGTGCAGCAAATTGTGCTTGAGTTTCAGGTTGGATTTGATGCATTGGCTGAACTTGCGGTTCAGGTTCAGCTTGGGTTTTAGTTTCTGGTAATTGTCCTGCAGCCTCTTCTTCATGTTCAAGTTGATTTTCTTGCAAAACAGTAGGTAGAACTGGTGCTAAGGGAAAAACAGTATCTGATGGGACAGTGGAAGTGATTGGCACGTTGCTGATTTATGAGTCTTCTTGATACTCAAAAATATAATCTTCAAGGGACTGGTTTTGCTGCATTTCATCATAGAACACAGCTCTATTGGTTTCAATAACTCTGGTGGTGTGTGAAGGGCAATAAAATTTAAAGCCCTTGGACTTTTCAGGGTAACCAATAAAGAAGGCACTCACAGTTCTACTATCAAGTTTTCCAAGCTGAGGATTATAAGGTCTTGCTTCTGCCTTACAACCCCATACATGCAAGTGATGAAAACTTGGCTTTCTGCTATTCCACAGTTCAAAAGGTGTACTAGTTATGGCCTTACTGGGGGTTCTATTGGTGAGGTAATTGGCTGTCTTCAATGCTTCACCCCATAAGAATTTTGGGAGGCCAGAAGCACACATCATGCTCCTAATCATGTTTTGGTAAGTTCTGTTTCTTCTCTCAGCCACCCCATTTTGTTGGGGTGTGCCAGGTGTGGTGTATTGGGCTGCAATCCCATTCTCTTGCAAATATCTTGCAAATGGTCCCATGTGTTGGCCAGACTCATCAAATTTCCCAAAGTACTCTCCCCCTCTATCAGACCTCACAACCTTAATCACTTTCTCCAACTGTTTTTCTACTTCTGCTCTAAAAATTTTGAATTTTTCTAGAGACTGGCATTTATCACTCATGAGGTATACATAGGAAAATCTACTGAAATCATCTATAAATGTTATGAAATATTTATTTCCACAGATAGTTGTATCCCTGAATGGTCCACTAATGTCTGTATGGATGATTTCTAAAAGACTCGAGCTTCTAGTTGAACCCTTTTTTCTGTTGGAAGTTAATTTTCCTTTTATGCATTCAACACATGTTTCAAAATCTGTATAATCCAAACTAGGCAGAAGGTTTTGTTTTTCCAAAATTTTCATTCTTTCAATGGAAATGTGACCAAGTCTTTTGTTCCACAGAAAAGAAGAGTTTTCTGAAAATTTTCGTTTAGCTCCAACGGTTTTGTCAACATTTTCAACAGATTCTAAAACTAGTACAGGTTTAACTGTTGGATAAGAGCAAAGTAACTGAATGTAATCACCAATAAGAACACCAGAACCAATATAATTGGAATGCAGAGAGATTTTTATTTCAGAAATACTTAGCCAAAAACAATAATTCGTTCTTATCAAAAGACTGACAGAAACAAGATTCCTTTTCATAGAAGGAATATAAAAGACATTGTCTAAATCCAAAAAGTTTCCAGATCCTAACTCTAAACGAACAACTCCAACTGCTTTCACAGCTACTCTCTGACCATTTCCAACACAGACTCTTTGTTCACTCTTTCTTGGTTCCCTCCACCTTAGAAATCCCTGCATAGAATTCGTAACATGTATTGGTGAACCACTATCAAGCCACCAGGAATCTGGTGAAACATTTAGTAAATTAGTTTCAATAGATAAGACTATGTAATTACCTTTTTTCTTAAGCCAGTCCCTATACTTAGAGCAATCCCTCTTCATGTGACCTTCCTTCTTGCAGAAATAACACTTAAAGATAGTGTTTTTCTTAGGTTTCAAGGTGGTAATTGTTTTGGTACCTGAGGTGCTAGGTTTGGATGTGTCACTAGTGCTAGCAGCTTTCTTTCCTTTGAACCTCCAAGCTTTGCCATGATTTTTCCCCACAAGGTTCACAGTCACATCTCTCTTATGGAACTCTTCCTCCTGAACGCAAATGGCAATGAGCTCATTAAGAGACCATTTGTCTTTCTGGGTATGGTAAACAGTCTTCAGCTAGCTAAATTTTGAGGATAGTGAATTTAGTGCAATATGCACAATAAACTAGTCATCAATGGAAAGTTGCAAATCTCTCAGTTTTGCAGCTGTCTCAATCATCTTCATGATGTGCTCCCTCACTCCAGTTGATCCACTATATTTAATAGTGATCAGAGAATCCAAAAGCTGTCCAGTCTCAGCCTTTTCACTTTCCTGATACATCTCAGCTATTCTATTCAGGTAATTCTTGGCTGTTCCCTCATCTGGGACACTCCCTCTTACTATCTCACTCATGGTTCTCTTCATTCTATTGGCTCTCATCCACTCTTGGGCTTTTACTTTATCATGGTCAGGTGTTTGATCAGTGATCGGCTCAGGTGCATCTTCAGTTAGACAAATGTCTATATTCTGCAGTCCTAGATATATTTCAATGTCTGCCCTCCATTTCTTGAAGTTTGAACCATTCAGTGGTTCAATGGTGGCAAGGCTAATGCCTGAGGATCCCAAAACTGAAAATAAAAGAAAAGTTCTTAAGTGCTGTTGTTTTACTTAAGTCGCATGGGAATTATCTCAAACCAGCAAACACAAGGCTGAGGGCAAAAAGGAAACAAGCAGAACAATCAAGCAGACATTCAAAACTTTTCAGACTTCGTCCCTATGCATTCAATTCTATGTAATACCTGTAGTGGCAAAATAACATAGCATTCCTTATTATTATCTGTATCACAAAACCAAGTTAAATAAAAATGCATTTTGCAAAGGTCAGTCAACACCTGTAATGGCAAGAAGAAAAGACCTAGGCAACCTGATGCATTTAAACATAATTTGCAGTGTGTTGTTTATGCAATTTAAGACATAAAAGTTTAAACCTTATGTGTAAGATACAATCATGTACTAAAAAGCATAAACACAATTTTCCTGGTTCTTGTATCCACAAGGTTAATGAAAAGTTCAAAAGCATTTTGCTGTGTGCAACATGTGCCTCTGAAGGTTTCATTAACTTAGAACCAGTTGTTGGCTTCTTTATGATCATCAGAAAACTGACAATACACCAACTGTACCTGTGATGAAATTAGTTTTCAAATAGGATATAACACTTCAATCTGGGAGACAAATACACATATATTCACATCCCTAAACATTCATCTCAGATAACAAAATCAATCAACAACATTTGATCGATCCACAGAATTCTCATAGTTCATAAGGTATGAACAAGACATCAAGATCATAAATTATACTTGTAATTCTGAAGATAAAGCATTAATCCATTATCCCATAGTTCCACAAATGCTAGATTAAACGATCAATGATTGAAGAATTAAAGAAAAAACTGGAAATCTGTCAGGGTACCAAGAAAACTGACCCGATCGCTATCTCGCGCTGCATAAAACATGTTAGCGGAAGCAAGAAATATATTGCAGCATATAATCGAAGTAATCTGAAGGCGTAGAACATACCAATTCGATGTAAAAGTCAATTAACTCAAAAACCCCTTTCTGCAGAGATATATGAACCCTAAGCCCCGAAGTTTTCCAGAAAAAAGAAAAAAAAACATTGGCTAGCAAAGAGAGTCTGGCTCTCTTAATTGTATTTCAAGCTTTTGGGCTTGTTAGGCCCGTGTAAGTGTGTTTTAGTGCCAATTAATAGAGCAGGCCTTAACAAAAGGTGTATATATATATATATATCTGGAACCTTAACAAAAGGTATAAAACCTTAGAAGAAATGCATATGTAAAGATTTTTCCAGAAGAGCCATATTTGATCTAAGTCCTTCTGTGTGTGGCTCTGATACCACATGTTTAACTCAAACAATTATATTAAACTAAATTAACACACAAAATACATAGATACAACATCATTACTGTAAAGCACTCTAACCACATATACAGCAATATAAACATATGAAGTGTTCTTGAAAAATCAACAAACCTGCAGAGGCCATTGAACTTCAAACACAAGTCTTCTGCACTGCTCACTAACCAAACTCTCTATGGGACAAGTATGTGTGTTGATCATGATAGTGAGAGTGCAGGGACCTGGTTTATATATGATTCATTCTAGGCTTGGCTCCCTCCCATAAAGGAAACCATTCAATGTTGAATCACATAATTTTAGGCGTACAACATTATCACTTGGTTTGATTTCCAAGTTTTTTGTTTATTTATCAGATTTCTCGCATTATCCATTTTGACACACAATGAATAAGCAATCTGTAATTAAGTCACAAGATTTCCATTGCTTATTCTGAAAATAGATTGACAAGTTGTTGAATGCTTGATTGAACAAATGATAATGTCCATTTTATTCTTACAAGGCGGAGCTCCAGAAGTTTAGTGTCTCCGACGATATCAGAGACTTTGTCAAGGGACTTACTTCAGAATTTTTGGATTCGGTTCTTCAAATGAGCGCCGCTTCGATCGAATAGTCGACTCTCTAATCCTTGATGCTCTGCACTTCGCTCCTCGAAGCTCATCGGTCAGTAATCTAGGGGTTTCAATTTGAATTTTTCGTTTTTGAATTTGATCCCAACGATCATTCAATTCAATCCATATGTATACGTTATTTGCTAGATTTGGATTTGTATATCAGTTTGATCTGATTCTTGTTAATTGGATTTGATTAAATTTGCTGTTCCAGCTTTGTCTGTGATGGCGTAGATGGCCCCTGTGTTTGCAAATTCAATCAAGGTACAAGAGTTTCTGTACTTCATTTATATGTATATCAGTGTATGTTTATACAAACAAATTAGCTGATCCTTAGTTTAGTATCTCAGTATCTGTGTATATAGTAACAGTTAGACAATTCATGGTGTGAGTCTCACTCCATAATAGACACACACACGTATATGAGAATTTAATGGCTGCCTCATTTATTTGGTTCTTCTTGTTTTTGTTGATGCAGTGGGGTTGACAATTCGGGCAAGACTACGATTGTGCTCACGATTAATGGGGAGGACACCAGCCTTGTCACTCCCACTCTCGGCTGTAACATCAACACCCTCACTTACCAAAAGTAACTTCTTTCCTTTATGCAACACTAGTGATTTCGGTTTATTGAATTTGTATTTATATGATTTTGGTATATGGGATGTGGGGGGTCAAAATACAATACTATCTTATTGGAGAAACTATTTTGAACAAACTGATGGTCTTGTATACAATTCAGATCTTAATTAGAAGATTAGATGACTGCAAAATTGGAGCTCCATAATCTTTTAAAGGAGAGGTAACTATAGTGTAGATTTTTTCCCATTAGTTAACTGTGCACCGTAATGCTTTCAATTGCTATACCTAGTATACAATACGACTTGTGTGGAGCTTTTCATATCCTTAAAATGTTTTTTAGGAGTTCATCTGTGTCTCATCATTTTGTGTATGCTGTGAGGGGCTTTCTATGAAAGTGTTTATTTGTTGGAGCAAAATTCCGTGATAGCTCTCCACTTATGGATTCATGTTGTATATCCTGAAACCTTGGTGTATCTCGAGTATACCTATCAATTTGTTTGGCTATTAACCGATTACTTATATTGAGATGCACATTTGGATCTCCTTGCCACTTCAGTTAACCTATGATAATTCATAATGTTGCTGGTCTAAAATTCTGATACTAGTGTTGTGTTTTCCTTTTGTTTCTGACCTGTCATTTGTAACCACTATTTTAGTGAATTGTTCTAAGACGCCAACTTGTTTTGCTCATATGATAGAGGTTATCAGGATCGTCCTTATTGATACTAGAAAATAAGCAGGACATAAAAGGTGCCCTAACTCTAGAAGAAATTTCCAAGGTAAGGCTCTAGGCCAGCTTGTATTGACTAGTGAATGTAGCTTCTGTTAGAATGCATGTTGGCTTTTGTATGCCTCGACCCAGAAGCATTTTTGTTCTTTTCTGCCTATGTTTGCTTTGATTGACATAGCAACTGGTACAAATTACCACTTTGCAGATTGACAGCTCTTCTAGTAGTATGTTTTTAATCTCATGTGTGAATTACCACTTTTTCGTTGTGCTAATGCTTTTATTCGTATCACATACATTAGTTTTCCATCATGTGAACCATTACAGATTGTTGCTCGTTGATTATTACATAATTTATTTGTTACACATTTCTCTTATTTGTAGCTCTTGAGAAGTTGCTGAAGGATTTGCTAGTAGATTTGCTACTGGAAATGAAGTGTATATGGTCTCTCCCAAATTCTCTCTTATTTACATCCCTTTAATTAGCTTCACTCCTACCTAAGTCTTTGGTTTAACCAAAATGAACTGATAAAACTAGTTTCTAAGACACTGTGAGATGACATCAGTTAGTTGCAATAGTTCGATATCTATGTGAATGAGGCTTTTTGAAATTGCTTTTTCTGAAGCAATAGAAGAGACTTGATTGATGTTTTTTTTCCCCCAAACTATTTGAGCTCTTTAAAGCAAATCTGATCAATTAGATGTTTCTAATTGCAAACTGACTTGTTCTTAGCACCACAGATTGCTATAGCTACAGCAAGGTTCAATATAAACATGGCAAACTCTATTCCATTTCTATATTCTTTTCCGTGGGGTTAATTTGCTTTTTGACTTTAGAGCACCAATAGTTTCCTCCTGATATATATATATATATATATATATATATTTTAGAATTGAGAGCTTTGCATTCTTTGTAAATTCTATGAAATAACTTCAGGGTTAAACTGAAATAGTAAATTTTGTACCTCTTTTTATGTCATTCAATACTGTCCAGCTCCAACTTCAATGGGGAAACAAGAGGCATCCGTAAGTGTTGAATTTATCATGAAGATCCAAGTAAAGCTGTTCTTTTAAGAAACAAGATGTATTTGAAGTGGAATGTGGCAATGTGTAGTGAACGGTTGAGGCAATCCACCCCAGTGGCTTTACACTACCACTTTAGGTTAATTTTATTTGTATTGGTTTTGCTATAAGTTTCATTTGTTATTTGCTTCCACAACATTTGTTTGTATACTGCTCAACTTTTTATACAAGTGAATGTTCTCTTATGAAATTGCAACAAGCAAAGAATTAGACAAATTTGTTATTCTTTTTATTTATAGTGTTTCTGGGTTACATTGGAACAACAGAAAATTATTTATTTAAACAAAAATTGAATTTATGGCCTGCAAAGCATGCCTTAAACCAAAATTTACAGCATGCTTTTGGGTCATTTATAGCGCGCGTACTAAATTTTATGGCGTGCATACCAAATTTTACAGCGTGCTTTTGGGTCATTTACGACGATGTGTTTTGCACGCCGTAAAAAAATAAAAAAATTCCTTTTTTTACGACGCGGTCTAGAAGGGCGCATTTTTGCCCAAATATGCACGTCGTAAATGGCTTGTTTTCCTGTAGTGCTAGGTAATGGAAGGGTTCCCTGGCCCATAGCGGAGCAACTCTAGGGTTTCGATTTGCAAAGATAGAGATCCGATCTGATGGCAGCGCGATGGGCAGGGCCTTGATGGCAACAGCAGTGGCTGCAGACAATCTGAAAGGAGAGGTGATGGTCCTGTTGGAAGCTGAGATTGCGGCAGACGAGAATGAGGGGCTGCCCTCTCTTGAAAGGGTGCCCAATGCGAAATGGATGCCTAAAACAGGCTGGGTGCCGAAATTGGTCTTGGGGTCCGCACTGTTTGGAGTGTTTTAGGTGTCTAAAGGAATTGGGAAGGATACTGGGTGTATTGCCCAGGTTTGTACCCAATTGATAGCCTTTGGTGTTCTAGGGTTTCGTATTTGGGATCCCGAAGGACTATTTCAAATAACTATGCCTTGGTGGTTTTTTAGCCTACAGACTGTTGTTTCTTTTACATCTTGATATTGGAACCTTCTGGAGCACCGCAATTGAGAGCATTGGCAAAGGAAGTTTTCACACAAAATTATCTCTTTGTAGGGTAATGTTGTAGTTTGCGAGGCTCCTTGTTTAAGTGAGATTATGGTGCATGATTCCCTCTTCCTGGGAAATTTGTAAGTGCTGTTCTGGCCTGCGATTATCAATGAAATCTTCATTTACTAAAAAAAAAAAAAGTGTCATTTACGAAATCCTTTGCAGTATTCAATTTTTATTTCCAAAACAAGGCTTTTTTCTATTTTTTTATTTATTTATTTTAAACTTTCTTAATTTATTACACATTTCAAATTTTAAATAGATACAACCAAACAATAAAAATTGCAATTAATGAATTTTAGATTGATAGGTTAAAGATTCCATCATTTATAAATTTCTACGGATTTCATAATTTTCTCATCCAAACGCACCGTAGAGGAATATTCAGAACACACTTCCACCTTGTTTTGTTGTCGTTAGGTCTATTGTTTGATAATTAATCGGATCGGATCTCCAATCCACTACCTAGCCCCTTTATGTTTTGTCTTTCTCCCTTATTCCTTAATTCCCGATTCTCTTTCCTGCTCCACCGTCTTCTCCATTCCCATTTCCCCTTTTTTTTTCTTTTTTCTTTTTAATCTCAAAATCATGGTGCCTGATGACTGCAGCGCCGGAACAAGGCCGGGTGGCGGCAACTTTGGATATTTCACAGATCCGGATCTGTCAAACACATTTTCGAGGCTGCTCCACCGATTGATTGATCGATCTAGGTACGTGGTGGTTTTGATGTTGGCTGTGGCTAGGTCGGCAACGGTGGTGCTGCTGGCAAAAGGGTTGCTGGCGGTGGTGAAAATGTTGACGAAGGGCAATGGGCTGCTGGTAGCTTGTCTCCATGGTGGCTAGGGTTTCATAATAAGCCCTAGCTTCGTCTTAGGTCTTTTTTGGACTTGGGAGTGGGTGCTTAGTCCATTAATTTTATTTTCTTTATTTTCTTTTTGGGATCGAGAGTGAGAGCCTGAACCCATTAGTTTAGTTTTTAGCATTGTTTTAATAATGTTATACAGAATAATAGTAGGGGATTAGTTTTTTAAGTAACAGTTGTGTCCGGTGTTACCTTGCTTATTGTTTAGTATAAATGGACTCTAGGAGTTTGGAGTGATTGTTACTAGTTAGGGGCTTGTTCCGGAGCAACTTTTTCTGCTCGGTAGTGGTATAGCCAATCGCAGAGGTTCGATGATACCGAACCAGCTGAGATAGATGTTTCTGGATTTAATTCCAAAAAATACTCCCCTCTTGCGTTTGCCAAGGATCGAACTCTTGCCATTCTCGCTACAAACTAGAGCCACTTACCACTAGGCCACAAGCTTGCTTGATATTAGATGCACATAACTAAACAAATATATTTGAATCAAAAATCACGAAAATTAAAAACTCTTTCTTATCTTCTACTTCGAGACATTTCTCTTTTTTCGTTCTTTCTCAATCTCTTCCTCCTCTGTTTTCTTTCTTTCTGCACTCTCTCTCTCTCTCTCTCTCCATTTCTGACTTTTGTTCTTCTCATATTCTTGTTCTTCTTCCTCCATTTTCTCATCATTTTTCTTCTTTTCTCTATTCTTTCACCTCTGTACTCTTCCTTCTTTCTGTTTCTTCTTTCTCCTCATATTGCAATCCTCATCTCCTTCGCCAGATTTTATCTCTGCAGTCCTCTAAATTCCGAGGATCGGAATTTTCAAATACCAGCCAAAACCGACCTTTGAAAGCGGTAACTGCAAGCTCCTATAACCGAAAGCTCCGGCATGGCTACGGCAACACATTTGGGGAAACCGAAGAGTTTAGGTCGGTATTCGGCTGGTCAAAAACTCCGGCAACCGTACCACGGCCAGCCCTAATTGTACTTGAGTTCAAGTAATAGAAGTTTTCTCGTTTCTCCTTTTAAAAAAAGGTACGTTAGAGACCACATCATAGGGTAGTAATACATAATATAGCGAAGGACTATCAATGACCCAAATATGAAAATTGGGAAATATACATGCATTCCTTGCTATAAGGCGCACTGCAAATTGCAATTGCGTGTATGTTGACGAAGTGTGCCAAGAAAGGTGTTGGTTTTCGCAATTGCAAGTTCGAGTTACAAATCAACAATTATGGCCAAATTCAGGGAACATATTGGCAATCAAATCAAATAAAAAGTGCATAGTGGTTTAACAGGTCACTTGTAATAACAAACTGTTCCATTGCAACACAAGTTCAGTTTGAAGTTCCTAGTTGTAGATAACATCCCGTACAAGTAATTGGCTTATTAGCCTGTTCCAGATGGTTGGGACATGGGTGCAGATTCTTCTTCAGAAAATAAGAGAGGCTTTGGTGGAATTGGCACGTAATGAAGGGGTCCTTCCAACATCTCTACCACTTTGCTCATTGATGGTCGATCAGATGGAAGGGTCTGAATGCACCCAAGGCTTATCAATACCATCTTTCTTGCTATTTTGCTCTCTGCTTCCTCTGTTATTTCCCCAAATATAATCTCATTCTTCTCTAGCTCTATATCTTTATATATGTAATGTGGAAACATTTCACTGGTATGAGACACTTCTGAATCCAAATTCTTTCTTGCACCGACCATTTCAAGAACTAGCATCCCATAGCTATAAACATCAGACTTATGAGATACTCCTCCAAAGTTTCGACTAAACACTTCTGGTGCAATGTATCCTGCAGTTCCTCTTGTCCCTAGCATCGATACAATACTTTCCTTCATCATGCATAGTTTGGCAAGGCCGAAATCAGATATCTTTGGGCAAAAATCTTTATCCAGAAGAATGTTTTGTGGCTTTATGTCAAAATGTAAAATTCTTGTGTTACAACCACGGTGCAAGTATTCTAGTCCACGAGCAATGCCAACTGCAATATCAGATAGTGTTTTCCATTCCAAGTGGCTACTTTCATCTGAAGAGCCTTGCTTATAATGTATGAATTTATCCAACGATCCATTAGGCATGTAGTCGTATATGAGAGCTCTTTTCTCCCCTTCATAGCAAAATCCCACAAGAGTCACTATATTAACATGAGAAGTACTACCAATGCTAGCAACTTCATTGATAAAGTCTTCTCCATTACCCTTCGATTCACTTAGGACTTTCACTGCCACCACAAGGCCATTGGGTAGCTGCCTTTGTATACTGTGCCATATCCACCTTTTCCAATCTGATCTTTGAAAGAGTTTGTCATTTTCTTCAAATCTGAATAATGGTACCTCTTTGGACTCAGGGATCCATGATTTCTTATAAATGCGTCGATATCAAATTCATCCCTTTCATCTTTCTTGAAGAAGACCAATATTCTTTTCCTCGATATATCTCTATTCCTTAATATGCATATGCAGCCAGCAATGAGTACGACAGTCACAAAAGCACCTGTTAAGAGGCCCGTAAGTGATGTATTTAATTCATTTGTGCAGGAATGAAAGAAAACATCATAATAAACCACTAACTATTCACAGGAACCTATGGATTATATGTACCTATGATCCAACCCAATGGTATTGAACTTGAACCTGAACCTGCAAGTGCAACCAAAGTGGTTATACGATCATAATGAGTCATTTAGTAGCATAAATGTTCCTCCATTCCATTGTTTGTTATCACCAAAATTAATCAAACACATTTGCCAACAAATTAGTTATAAGTAAAGTTTTTACCAAAGTGGTTGAGATTCAAATTTCTAAATCCCTATGTTGCGTTCAGACCTTGTTACTTAGAGAATTTGAGGCTCAGAGAAAGAAAAAAAATTCAATCATTTCCCATCCTTGGCAAGCTTATATGTATGTGCGTGTGTATTTATATATAGATAAGGATGTGAACAAGTTTCCTGTGGGAATGGAAACAATTGGGGAAATGGATAATTCTCATACCCAAAGGGCTTCATTTCCCTGCCCTGTTTCCAGCTTTAATTATGAATTTTGTGGTCACTTTCCCACCATCACCAAAGATTGGAATTGGAAACTCACTGGAAAGACATAGGAACCAAACGAAACCTTGGGATTTCAAGACCTGAGAAGACACGTATAAAACTAGTGTACCTTGTCAAACTAGATTTAGTTCTATGGTTGTAATAGGAGAGAAGGTTATATAATTCCTAGTTCTAATCAGGATAGGTTTCCTTGTATCATAAGATGATGTACTCTGTAATCCCTATATATAGGGCTCCTTTTATCAATAATAGAACACAATTCTCTCATCAATCTCTCTCAAATCCTTTGTTCTTAAACATGTTATCAGCACGAGCCCTAATCTTAATACCAAAACCCTAAAACCAGAAAAAATCCTCACAAGCACCTAGCCCACACTAGCCTCGCCTACCCCTGTAATCATCTCTGCCAAACCTGCCGGCCAGTTTTCTGACAGTTTCTGCCAACACAGCCAATCTCTTGGCTAGCGCCTGGCCAGCACGGACCGGCCACGTACCAGCCACAGTCTGGCCTACTCCCAACATAGACCAGGCAACCTTCGGCCATACCCGGCCACGCAGCAGCACCCTTCAGCCTAGCTTCAAGCAACTAGTTTTCAAGCCCCAATTCAATCAAGTAAGTTTATAAATTAAAGTTCCTGCTTTCCGCAGTTTAAATTCTTCTTGTTTTTCCTCGGGGACTTGCAACCTCCCTTCTTCTACATCCTACCTTTTTGTATCGTGGGTTCGATTATCTAAAAGCGGAATCGTGGGGATTCACGCTATATAGAACTAAGAGCGTTCGTAATCTTCGGATTAAGAGCGTCGTAAGTATTGATTTTGACCATAAATAAACATCATTTTTTGGTCTAATCCAAATATTCTTGGAAATCGATTTCTTGGTAGCGTAGCTCCGAAATCTTATTATTAGTTGTCGCAAAAGCTTTGACTCCGAAACTAATCTATCTTTTCAGGATGTCGAATGAACCAAGGCTCGACTTTCCCCTGCTTGACTCAACAGGCTCGGAGTACCATAGTTGGGTAACTGACATTGAGAATCATGTCACTTCAAAAGGGATATTACCCATTATCAGGGCACCAAATCCAGATCTCATTTTTGAACATACAGCAACACGGCATGCCCAAGCACTCATCCTAATGCGACGCCACATGGACAAATCACTCAGGTTGGAGTACATGGTGATCAAGGATGCAAGAGAACTATGGGTGGCACTAGAAGAACGCTTTGGCAACATCCAAGATTCCCTCCGCCCTGACTTGAAAGTTCAATGGAACAATTTGTGCTACATAGACTTCAAGTCCGTCTCTGAATACAATTCAGAAGATCTACACCTCAAATCCATGTTGAGGTTCTATGGAAAAGACATCATAGACAAGAGCTAATTGAGAAGACTCTCTCCACCTTCCCCGTCTCAGTAATTCTGGTATCAAAGAAAAACAGAGGTGAAGTCAACGTTGGACGGATCACGACGTTTCATCAGCTAATTAATGTCATGTATGTAGCTGAGAAACATGATAGCATCCTCATGAAGAATTATAATTCAAGGCCCATTGGAACTAATAGCGTTCACGAGGTGAATTACAATGCACCCAAAGGCTAGCGCAAGGAGCAAAACACTAAGAATAAGAGACTAAACAGACGCGTGTGTCTATATGACCGCACAAACAAGGAAGGTAACCGTCAAACTAGAGCGGGATCACGTGGCAACAACGCCACACGTGGGAGAGGAGGTTGTGGCACCGCCTGCCATGTTAAAGCTACCATGGGCCATGGTGGTGGCGTCAATCCCATTAGGGGACATCCTCAACGTGCACAACATGCATCTCAATTGAAGGGAGGCAACCACAATGACATTTGTCATAGATGTGGATAGAGTGAGCACTGGTTCAATCCATACAATGCAAGCAACAAGTTAGCTGCACATTACAAGGCATATAGGGACCTGACAGCAAGAAGCCTATCTTGTCACAGAAGAAGATGATGGTGATGACAATGATGTCAATCTCTCCATAGCAGAATTCAAATCTAGAGAAGAAGTGCACAAGGATGCCGCAGATTTTGATAAGTATAGTCCTTTTATTTTTCAAGAATTATGTAATGGAAATTATGCCGTAGTCAATAAATGACATTTTGTTTTAACTCTTTCCAACTAGGCTCATCCAATTAATTGTGATGTCTATGAAAGGTTTGATCTGAGTGAACGGTTTTTACAGAGCATTGCTCCACCAAATCTCAACTTACCTTACCTGGTCACAACCAAATTGGAGTTATTGAAAGGATTGAGTGACTACGATTTGTCTAAGTTTGATTTTATTTTGGATTAGATTTTGGTCAAGAAACTTTGATGTAATCATTGGCTAATTTGATTAATAAAGTATTGATTTATTTTTATTACATGTCTTGGACATATTTTAATTTCGAACTTTATTATTTTTTAGTATGTTTCCCATATAGCTAGAATGTCTTGTGGATAGTGCAACTACACATACTATACATCGAAATAGGTAACTATTTCTTTGGATGATGCCTACTCGATCTTCTGTGACTACAATGGTTGGATCATCAAAATTGATTCATGGTAGAGGACTAGCCCAATTTTTATTGCCAAATGGCACAAGTATTAATGTTACCGAAGCTCTATATGCTCTTAGGGCTAGAAGAACCATATTGAGTTTTAAAGATATAAGAGCCAATGGTTTTCATGTGGAAACACATTATGAGAATGGAAACAAATTCCTTTGCATCACCTCTAATGACTACGGACAAAAACGAGTATTAGAGAAACTTATGTGTCGTTCTAGTCGGTTGTTTGCAACCATTATTCGAATCATTGAATCCAATCATGCTATAAGAGATGGTTTATGGGATTTTGACACATATATGCTTTGGCATGACCGTCTAGAACATCCAGGTCATGATATGATGATTCGTATATTAAAGACTTCACACGGACATCCATTCTTCAAAATGAATAGAAGTAAGAACCAAAAATTGGTTCGAGAAGCTACACATGAGCCTCACGGTGCCATCATTGTGCACAGCCAGCCGGACATGGCCGACGCCGCCTACCCACTGGCATTGACGCCATCCCTAATTAGTCTCATCTTGTTATTTCTAAAGTCAATTGTGACTTCATGGCTCAACCAAAACCCTCTTTGGTTGCTTCTAAAGCCCAAATTTTATTCTACAAAGCCTGCATTGTAGCAAAATTAGGATCGAGACCATCCTATGCAAAGGACACAAAAGAAAATATTCCATTATTGCAAAGAATCCAAGGTGATATTTGTGGACCTATTCAACCACCTTGCGGACCATTTAGATACTTAATGGTGTTGGTTGATGCATTGACACGTTGGTCACATGTCATGCTTTTGTCCACTAGGAATGCTGCATTTGCTAAACTCCTCGCCCAATAAAGAAAGCAAGTTTGGCACAAAATGATCCATTAATCATCGATATAGATAATCCGTCTCATGAAGATATTCCGGATTATGGTTATGTCCAAGAGACATCATTGGGGGACGCTCCAATGTCAGAACGAACTCCAGAGAATAGAGAGATCTCTATGAATTATACTAGTGTACATGACAAGATGAATATGGATTCTATTATCCTTGATGATGCCTTTGCATATTCTGTTTCAAAAGGAATCATAGAACATGATGATATCGAACCTCACTCCGTTGAAGAATGTTAACGAAGAACGGATTGGCGTAAATGGAAACACGCGATCCAAGCTGAATTAGATTCACTAGCAAAGAGACAGGTATTTGGCCCGTAACTCTGACACCCCCAAATATAAAGCATGTTGGCCATAAATGGGTCTTTGTTAGAAAGTGTAATGAGAAAAATGAGGTTGTTAGATACAAAGTCCACCTTGTGGCGCAAGGTTTCTCACAACGCCCTGGAATCAACTACGAGGCATATTCTCCCGTAATGGACGTTATAACGTTCCGCTACCTTTTCAGTTTGGTAGTTTCTGAAAAACTTGACATGCAGCTTATGGACTTGGTTACAACATATCCCTATAGGGATCAAGATTCAGAGATATATATGAAGATCCCAGATGGACTTCAATTACCCAATCAAGTGGCTCTAAACCACAGAGCGCTATGAACTTATTAGCTAAACTAGCTCTGGGCCAACATACCTCCATTGGACTGGTGTAAAGACAATATTTCATTACTTAAAGGGTATGATTGATATGAGCTTGTTTTATCCCTACAGAGAGAAAAGGAATGACGGAAGAATGAGATCTGACCTCATTAGCCAAAATGGCGCCTTCCAAGATATGGCCGTAGCCATGTCGCCCCCGCCGTCCATAGTGGTCGGCATCCTCCTCCTCCCCATCCTCAAAACGATGGTGATGTTTTGATGGGTTTTACTGATGCAGGGTACCTCTCTGACCCTCACAAAGGTCACTCCCAACGGGTTATGTCTTTATCATGGGAAGCACTGCGATATCTTAGAGGTCTACAAAATAGACCCTTGTCACTACTTTCTCAAATCATGCAGCGATCATTGCTTTACATGAATCCGTACGTGGATGCATATAGCTAAGGTATGTAATCAAACACATCCAAGGAACTTGTGGTTTGAAGTCTACCACAGATGAACAAATGAAGCTAGGATTCATCAATGGCGACAACACCAAGCACATATCACCTAAGTTGTTCTATAATCAGCAACAACAAGCACTTCTCATGACTGAATATTATCCTCATTTATGAGAATAATGCAGCTTGTATTGAACAATGAAGTTAGGATTCATCAATGGCGACAACACCAAGCACATATCACCTAAGTTCTTCTATAATCAGCAACAACAAGCACTTCTAAAGATTGAAGTGAATCAAATCCAATAAGAGGATAATGTAGTAGACTTATTTACTAAGTCTTAAACTAAATCCACCTTCGAGAAACATGTTGTAAATATCGGATTGCGAAAATTATCTAAACTCCCAAAATTGAAGTAATCAGGGGGAGTTGTCGACATCAGGGGGAGGCATAATGTCTACATGTTCGATCTCGAAGAGTGAAGGACATGTTGTACTTTTTTTCTCCTCCTCAAGGTTGTTTTTGTCCTACAGGGTTTTTCATTCGAGCAAGGTTTTTAACGAGGCAACGATTGAAGCGTCACCACCAAGTTTGAGAGTCACAAGAGGGAGTGTTGAAGAATGTTGACTTTAGTGTGCCTTGCCAAACTAGTTTTAGTTCTATGGTTGTAATAGGAGAGAATGTTCTAGAATACCTAGTTCTAATCGGAATAGGTTTACTTGTATAAAAAGACGATGTACTTTGTAATCCCTATATATAGAACTCCTATTATCAATAATAGAGCACACAATTCTCTTATCAATCTCTCTCGAATCCCTTATTCTTAATAGAAAATTACATAGTAGCATATGACCAAAGATGTAAACACAAGAAATCTGCCTTCAAAAAGATTTATACAAATAAGGACATGAGTCCAGGCCCAAAAGCCAAATGATACAAGTTGACTCCCAATTTTAATGGAAAATGACCAAAATACTTGATTTTATCACAATTTACAAACATCTCCACTGACCTAATATCCAATACCAAAAAAAAGCCCTCCGTTTTCAGATCCATCAAACCCTCCTCGCTTGATCTGAGGCGGAACAACCTCCGGTTTAGCTTATGCCGTTAGTCCTCGCTCTACTCGATTCAGCGCAGCCCCAACGAAGTTGACTCCGAGCTGTCCGTGCGGAGAATCTCGACGAAGACCTTCTCAGTTAAGGCATTGACATCAACAACATCGACTGGATGGCCACACCGTGCTGCAGATCACCGCCTGGGAGGGTCACGTCTACGTTTGCAGGTTCTTGCTCAACTGCAAGGCCAACATTAATGGTCGCGATCGTTGGGGCAGTACGCTACTACACTTTAATATGCTCTTCTTCTCAATATGTGGACAGGCAGTTGCCGTCAACATCAGGCCGTTGATTACCTCCGAGATTTTGGTCGGCTGCACCGATTGCATTTCCTCTTGCTCGCACAGAGTCTTCACCTCCGCCTCCAGCAACATATTTCCTCCATCAGATGCTCGATCTGACGGTCCAGATCCCATGAGACGGCATCGTTTCACCTCTTCTTCCCGAGCTTTTTCCTCATATCTCAAACCACCACTGATTCCGAGTAGATCTGACGGTTGCACAACGATGCTCAACGCCAGTCTGAAGACAATCGAAGAGTTGCTGCGGATCGGGAGAGTGAAATGAGTCGTTTTGAGGTTGGGTCAAGTCTGGACCCCTCTATCATACTCTGTGAGATGGCCGGTTCTTCGACCTCATTGAACCTTTTTCTGGATAGGAGGCAACGCACCTGATACTAATTACCTTTTCATGGGTGATTATGTAGGTCAATCACTTTCTCTCTTTCCCCTTTCCTCTTAATCTTTATATCTCTCATTCTTTTTTATTTTCGCATTTTCTTTATGTTTTTGTGAGGTTATTTTTTAATCTGATTGAATGAATGAGGATTTGGATTTATCTTGCTGAGAAATTAGATTGAGGCTGCGGATTATGGATTTAGGAAATTTGTGTTGAGTGTTGTTCTTGTTATGTGAATGAATTACATGCGTAGAATTATGTGTAATCGTTTGATGTTTTCCGTTTCGAGTAATGGAAGCTAGCTTTATTATGATCTTGATCTTTGGGCTTAGTTTTGGAAACGAATTGTGCGGAAATGAATAATGATTGAATTTTTTCTGTGATGTTTTGAAATTTGACGAATAGCTTAGTGGATAGAGTCTTGTGATGAGCTTTGATGTGTTGTGTTCTTCATCTCTGTTGATGGGCTAACATTGTGTTAAGTTTGTGGAACATATGTGGTATAATTCAAATGCATCGTTCTGAAATTTTACGTTTGCTGCTTATGTGTGTCTAAGACTAATATATTGGCTACACAATGTAGATCGTGGGTATTATTGTGTCTGATTTGGTTGATTGAATTGTAGCAGGATTGGGCGAATGCAGTAGCAGTATTAGGCGATGACGAGTGCAGTAGCAGCACACAAGTACAAGTGCAGTAGCAGGATTAGGGGATGATGAGTGCAGTAGCAGAACACGAGTAAAAGTGTAGTAGCAGAACTGGACAGGTATGAGTGCAACGAGGGCAGTAGCAGGATTGGACGAGTGCAGTAGGATTGGACGAGTACAAGTGTAGTAGCAAAATTGGACGAGTACGAGTGCAATAGCAGGAGTGGACAAGTTTAGTAGCAGGATTAGGCGATGACGAGTGCAGTAGTAAAAAACAAGTAGCAGAACTGGACGAGTATAAGTGCAGTAGCATGATTGGACGAGTACAGTAGCAGGATTAGATGATGAGATGAGAGTAGTAAGAGAGTGAGATTTTGTGAAGTGACATAAATGGATTATTCTTAAGGAAAAAAAAAATAACATAAACGGATTATTTTCAGAAAAAAAAAAATAACATAAAAGGATTATTCTAAAAAAAAAAAAGTAACATAAGGAATTATTCTCAAGAAAAAAGAAAGTAGCATAAGAGAATTAGAAGTCAAAAGAAGACCATATCAAAAAAAAAACAAGTCAAAAGAAGTAGTTAAGGGTAAAAAAGTAAATTAACTCATAGCATGTGGCAAGTGGAGATTAGATTGTCATTATTTGTAAAATTTGATTCTTATAAATGGATTAGAAGTTAAAAGAAGTTGTTAAGGGTAAAAAAGTAAATTAACTCATGACATGTGGCAAGTGGAGAGCACATTGTCCTTATTCGTAAGATTTAGTCCTTATATGTTTAATTCAGGGGGTGTATTCAATTTAGATTTTAAAAGAATTTGTTTGAGTTTTTATAATCTATGGATTTACCTAATCCACGGATTTTTTAAATTCTATATGGACTCCGATTGATTTTAATTGATTGATTTACTAGTATTTGTTTAGATTTTACAAATCCTTATGATATTTTTGGTAGGTTAATTTTTCTTCTTCTTCTTCTTCTTTAATTAAGCAATGGATGTATGTATTCAACTATAATGCTTTATCAATGACAAGAAATCAGTATGACAATCTACCATTATTTATGTTGTGCATAATGATATATGAACAATAAGAGAAAACTAACGAACCAAAATGTTACACAAAAAATAAAGTAGTAAACTAATGACACAATTTATTTCATATCTAATTTACAAAAGAATCATGTGTGTATGTATCATTTTAATAATACCATTGCAAGTGAGCTTCATTATAGCTAGAAGGATTAAGGCTTCTAGAGCTATAGTGATAAAAATAAAATAAAAAATTATTAGATGAGAGCAGAGGCAGAGAAAGATAGTGGGAAAATAGGTCTAAGACAAAATGAATCAGTGTCACCTATTGAGACCTACTTTTAATTTTTAATTTTTTTGGGTGAAGAGGTTCTTCATTTTTTGAGTGAAAAAGAATCCATCAAAATCTTTTGGGAGGTGGTTGGATTGTTGATATGTATAAAAAGCACTATAAAATCCTCCGAAATCCAGCATTTAATGAAATCCTTAAAAATCCGTATATTTTTGAATATCAGCAGATTTGAATGGATAATTTTAAATCTTAATTGAATACATCAAGATTTTAAAAGGCTGTTTAAAATCTCAGTTGAATACCTATAGACTTCTAAAATACAAAAAAATATTGTAGACTCTTAATTGAATACACCCCCTCAATCTTTAGATGATGTATTTGTTAAGTCATCTTTTGTCAATAACTTATATGTAATTTGTTATATTGTTAAACAGCTATCATATTTTGGGCACTAAAATAACACAAAATGAAATGATAGTAATTTAGTTGGTTCACACCTCCACAGTTGGAAGGATTAGGTCCATCCTTGCAGTAGCAGATGAATTCACGTTTAGATGTGTTATATCCGCACTGACCCGCAGAGCCTTGACATTGTTCACACAAGTTATTACTTGCATCCCACTTCAGCTTATACCCAGAATCCATCGCAGCTCCTAGATTTTCCTTGGACGTATTCAGAGCCAAATTTGAAGCTGCCGATTGAGATACTCGGACGGTGACAGTTGTGTTACACGTTCCAAAGGTGCTACTAATGTTGAAATTCCCGAAACCGGTGAGATCTTCCGTCACATAATAGTTGATGGAATCAGTAGTAGAGTTTATGGTGCAGTCGAATTGGCCGGTAAGCTGAGACGGGAGACTAATGTTTAGTGGGGGACATGCGTAGAAGAGCAAGAGTTGTTGAACATCTGAAGCATATTGAAGAACACGGGATGATGAATTTTCTATGGTGGTGGTATTGGTAAGGGACCCTGGACAAACGTTGTTCCAGTAATCGACTCTAGCGACTGTGAGACTGCTCTCACTCTGATTGATAGAAAGGACTCGAAATTCTTGTTCCTGGATTGAGATGGATGGGGCATCGCCGCTGCAGTTCAACTTGAAGTCCGGGAAGCCACAGTATTCAGGCCGGTTTGATCCCCAGAAAGGGTAACCGATGCTCTCAACATTGGAGCATTCAAACGATTGGCTGCAGTCGAGGTACAGCTCATCATCAACGCTCAGAGAGTTTGGAACATGGAATAAGAATATGGTCAAGATTATGAGGAGGAGGGATGAAGAAATTTTTGGGAGAAGGTAGGGATGCATATTACTTTTTTTTTTTTGGGGGGGGGGGTGTTGGGGAGTGGTTGGAGAGAGAGAGAGAGTTGGAGTTGTAAGGGTGCAGAGGATGCACTTCAGAACTCAGAAGTGATCAGGGACGGAGTCGAAGTTCACCCTTGTTTCTCTCAGAAGGTGATCTCTCAGTGAAATAACTCTACACGTATCATCAAGACATAGCAGGTTTTGTAGACTCAAGACTTGGCTCGATGTGGAATATCAAGACATAGCAGGTTTTGTAGACTCAAGACTTGGCTCGATGTGGAATATCAAGACAGCAGGTTTTGTAGACTCAAGACTTGGCTCGACGTGGAATATGAAGAAATGTTTGGGAGAAGGTGGAGATCCATATTACTTGGGGGGGGGGGGGGGGGGGGGCATGGACTGCGGAGGATGCACTAGACTCAAGACTTGGCTCGATGTGGAAAATGGTCTCAATAAAACTCAAACCTTGATGTAACATATTCACTAACCATGAAATTTAAAACCAATTCACTGTTATTCCTGTAGACTTTAGATCGATAGAAACATTGATTTATTGCTGATCGAGATCGAAGGAAATATCAGCGATTATGGCCACAAGGAAGAAAAGTCATGTGGCCACTTCGCCAACATAAAGCAAATCCGTAATTTAGATAGCATATTATGGTATGACATGTGGCGAAATTCACATCCATATTCAAGATAAGGAATTGGCTTCAGAAGGATGTGTTACAGTTTGAGACGGGATCTTCAATTAAGTGGTCAACCTCTGGTTTTTGGTATATTGGTCGACTCCAGCTCACTATGTTGAACGGCATCAAAAAACATACCATAATCAAATGGTTCTGTATGATGCGAATTTACAGAGCATACATCATCCAGAATTGTGATGTTTCTGATTGAACTGTCATTACAGTAAAATTTAGTAGGTTGACTAGGTTCACATTCATTTTCCCTCTGACAAGCATATTGCCAGCATGATGTCTCTCTTTGGATAGCTAAGAAGTACCAAAAGGCTCCAAATACCTGAAGGACTGGCAAAATTAGTAATTGCAGATCTTCAGAGAAAGTGGAAACATGAAGAAAATATTATAAAGTTAACATCAAAATAGTTAAATGATGACTCCTGTTATCACCCTTTTTGCACCATGTATATGTTTTCTTCATAAAAGTTACAACACTAATTCACTAACAACCTGGATGCTACCAGAAATCCGACCAAAGATTGGTAATTCAATGAAGAAGTCAGAATTAACTAATACAGAATTAACTAATACATGAGATTGAAACTTACATGACTAGCAAGGATGTAGAGAAAAAAACTGAATGCACCTTTGAATAAAATCCATACTTCAGTCTCTCTCATAGGAGTCTTGTACACAATAAGTAGATGCGATGCGTTCGTGGCACATATTGCAACAGGGCAAGAAAACCCAAAAACTTCATTGCATTCAAAGAACTTGAGTCCAAGAAAATAAGAATCACGACCTGGACATATCAATGTTTTAAAACGCTGAGGTGTACCCGAGGCGTTTTCGGGAGAGCCTCACCAAGGCATAAGCCTTACGATATAAAAGGTTTATACATATATTTATATATATAGTACACTAATAATAGAGAAAATACTTATTCATTATCATTAATGAAAGGTTTGTTATGATTAATTGGTTATTATTGATTGAGAATGGTGTATATAATTATATGATTAGTTATATTTATGAGATATATAGTTGTATACGAGTAGAAGATAAAAACTAGAATATATAGCTGTATAAGATAAAGATGAAAACTAAAACTTTTAAATTGTGGATTCAATTTGAAGAATAGTCCTTATCATCAGAAGATAAAGATAAGGACTTTGGTTTAACAGAACTCATAATAATTCATAATAAACCAGGATTCATTTTGTGAAGGAGAGACCTATGCTCCATCTTGCTTCTTGCTGCTTCTCATTATGTTCCCATCCCTGTACGTTAGTTTCAAGACCCGAGCTTTCCTCTCCCATCTGTTCATCACCACAGTATATACCCCAAGTCGTGAACAGAAGTTTGACAAAGAGAAGCTTGACAAACAGAAGTATAATAGCAGCTATAGGCCATTTTCATGAAACATCAGAGTTTAAGGAAACAGTTCTTGGGAATTCTAACAAAGAGAAGCTATAAATCATAGTTGATTACTTGGAGATCCCTAAACAATATTCACAACAAAAGCATTTCGCATCTGGTCTGGACTCGGTTGAGAAATTGGGAGAATTTGAAGATACAACAAGTCTATGAGAAATTGAAAAAAAAAAAAAAAAAGTTTTCTAGGCGTTCGCTTTTTACGCCTTCTACGCCTTGAGCAACGCTTTTGGCGCCTCGTCGCCTCAGCAGCGAAACACACTCATTTTAATGGATGCCTCACGCCTTTCACTCCTTTCACGCCTTAAGGCTCGCCTGAAGCGCGCCTTTTAAAACATTGCCGACATATTACAATGGTTTAAGCCACCACTGAAATCTAATTATCATATGAAAATATTGTTTTAAATACATCCACTTCTCAGCAGCTTCATTTTTCTTGGGTTCCTTGGTCATACATACAGTTTGATAGGGAAAAAAATAAAAAATAAAAAAAGAATGATCAGAAAGCCTTTTTGTACCAGAGGAATGGGAAGAACAGCTAAAAAGTCAACTGGGATGTGTGACCAGACTCGCCAAATCAGCCTAGTCATTGCCAATGCATCCTCAACTAATATCATTCCTTTTGTCAAGGCCATCGTATGCCGATATGATCTCCCCATGACCCTATATGTTGGAACTTTGAGTTCAATATAAATTTGAATAGCAATGTCCAATATATAAAAGAGATCTGTTGCTGATCGTAATGAAATAACTATTGCCTTCAAATGTGTTGGCGTGAGTCATGCCATGTAATTAGGAATTTAGGATCATGAATATTGTATATTATTAGGATTATTCATTTATTCTATTGTAATTAGTTTCCTAATAGGTCTTGATGTATCTAGTATATATACTCCGTTCTTGGAGAAGGTAAATAATATATCAGAAAACAAGAGATTTGGGATTCCTTTGTTCTTCTTGACTTGGTATCAGAGCCGAGATCCATTCGGACTCAGTTTGTTCTTTCCACTGCGAATATAGGGTTTTTTTTGATTCGGTCCTATTTGATTTGGTTGAATTGGTTCTTTTGGTCGATTGATTCTCTTGCCTTGGTTCTTCTTGTCGAATTGGTTCTTTTACTTCTGTAAGTAGTGAATTGGTTCTTTTGCTTCTACAAGTTGATTTCATCCTTTGTCCATCAGTTCATCCCTTTTGTTCTGATATCCGTCCGCATCCTTCCTGGTTCTTTGGTATTCTTTTTGTTACAATTTGTAGGGTCTGAAAAAAAAATGGAAAAAAAAAAGGAGAAGGATGGTGGATTTGAAGATTACCGATGGGAAGGATGGAGTCTCAGGGTTCATCTGGAGAGAAGAGTCATATGGCCCAGAGATTGTTGTTGTTCAGAATGTTACAGACAACTCTAGTTTTGGTGTCAAGCTGGATGGTACCAATTATCAGCTATGGCAGAGACTTATGAAGATCCATATTCAGGGGATTGAAAAGTTGAGCTATGTTACTGGCAGTGCAACAAGACTTGTTGCAAGACCAAAAGTCAATGAATGGGATATGGCAAATACTAATGTGATGGAAATTCTTCTCAAGGCTATGACTCCGGAGGTTATGAGATTATTTGCTAACTATGATTCTCCCAAAGCAATTTGGGATCTGTTGATGCTACATATTATGATGGGAGTGAATTTACTCGTGTTCATGAATTGAATGTCAAAGCTTTCAAAATAACTCAGAGTGGACAGCCTTTTGCAACTTTTTATGTGAATTTGAAGACAATTTGGCAGGAGCTTGATCAGCGAAACCCTAATCCTATGACTTGTGAAACTGATATTAATTCCTATCGGACTGAGCAGGACAAGATGCGTGTCCATATTTTTCTTGCTGGCCTGGATCCTCACTTTGAAGGGGCAAAGAATGAGTTATTGCGTCTTGCAACTCCACCTACATTAGAACAAGTGTTTGCCTATATCCAAAGAGATGAAGGTAATAAGGCTGCCGCTCAGAACCTTCTTACTGAAATTTCTGGGTTAGCAATCCATGTTACACCTGCAACTCAACCTCAGATTGAGAATTCTACCCTTGTTCCATCTCAGAGTCAGTATCAACCATGAAATCAGGGATATCAGCAGAATTAGAATTATAACCAAATGACTTGCAACTATTGCAGGGAAGTTGGCCATTCCAAGAATCAATGTCCTATGCTAAGAAGGTTTAATTACAACAACTCTGGTTGGAGAGGAGGCAATAATACTGGAGGACGTGGTGGTGGTCAAAGAGGCAAAGCAGCAGTCCAATTGGTGCCAGAACCTGACTTCTACGGCATTGCAAGGCAAGATCCCTCAAAGTGTAATGTTTCCTTAACTTGAGGTAAAATTGGTGTTGCTTTACATGTTTTTTATTTTACTGGTAGTGATACATGGATAATTGATTTTGGTGCATCTGACGACCTATGATAAGTCCTTCTTTATGTCTATGTCATCTCCTTCTATATGATACACCTAAAATAGACGTAATAATTTAACCCTGCAATCACAAATTTATGTGTGTTTTGTCAGCTTTGCAGGCTGTAAATCAAGGGCTTCGAGACAGAGGACCACTAGGAAGCTTGAGCTTTTCGGCTGGTGGCTTCTCCTCCTTGGCTTGTTCTTAGTTCTTACTGCCAAATGGTCATCCCACTTTGCGCTTCTTGGCTGTTGAAACTTGGACAGCTTGCCTCAGCTACATAGGTCCGGAACTTGGGGAGCCAAACCTCTCAGTTTAGGGTTTAGCTGCCTTACCTCTAAACCCTCCCCCCAATCCAGAATGGATCAGCATGTAACCCGCATCAGTAAGGCCATTGAGAGCTAACACAACCAACAAAGACTAGTCATAGTACTAAGGTGTGAATGGAGGTATCTAGTCCCATTCCTTCAGCACCAATATTTTCAATCATAGCGATCCCTTTGTTTACGAATAGAAAGTACCCTTCAATATTCCAAAACAGATGACAAATTACAGATAAAGTGCCGAAAAAAGCTTTTGGGATCGATCTTCTTCCTCACCCAAAGCAAACGACCCACAACCTAATGATGTTAGAACAACACAGCGCTCCCTAAACCCTAAACCCTTCTCAGACATGGCAAGCGATGCCATTAACCGGGTGGAGATCTCATCAACCATCTCAAAACAATGACAACAGTGCTGAGAAAAAGATGAAACCCAGGACGAGCTCTCCTGTTTTCTCCTATGGTCGCACACAATAGCTATCATTGTTTTAACTTGAAATTACTTGGATCTTTAAGGGCAACACTTATTCTTGTCACAAAGCAACATAAAGAGAAAAGCAATGACCGTACAATAGTGAACACTTGGATTCTGACTATCAATTGAAGTCACATGATCCAATAATATACATAACATGATGGAATGTTTTAAAGATCAATGCCACATTTTCTTTACAAACAAAACTTCACAATCAAACCAACAAACTGAATTCTTACACTTGATTGTAGAAGTAAAGCATTTACAGTCTGGTTGTTTCAGCTTTATTTCTAAAACTCTATGCTAATCTTGTAATTTATGGAATACTTTTACATCTGAGTCTGAATTGAACCTGCTGATAATTGACTGGCAGGCCAAATCAATATCCTGTAGGACCTAATATTTGCTTTTCGGATGAATGAATTGTTTTTTCTCACCTTTAATGACGTCCTTTGCACTCGAATCACTTTTGCCATGCGACCTGCAGTAAATCATCAACTGTGTTAAAGCTTTGGAGCTTGTAGTATAGCTGGGCAAACACTGAACTTTCTTTACAACTAAATTCCAAAAGCCTGCAAGGCAAATAAGTTACATAGCAATCAGAGCAATGTAACTGCATTTCATAGTGGAGCGAAAATAAGAAGTTAGAAAAGGCTCAACATTGTCTTCATTTTACATTTATTCTAAGGGAAGAACACCTCAGATTCCTGTAGCATCCCGCCTAAAATTACACCACAGGAGAAGTTCTCTGATGATTTAGTTAAATCCATGGC
Organism: Rosa lucieae; assembly: GCA_024704745.1. Taxonomy (NCBI): domain Eukaryota; kingdom Viridiplantae; phylum Streptophyta; class Magnoliopsida; order Rosales; family Rosaceae; genus Rosa; species Rosa lucieae. The sequence continues at coordinate 20,244,049 of CM045497.1, read as the reverse complement.
CATTCTTTTTTATCTAGTCAAATGAATATATTAAACAAAAGAGGGCAAAGCCCCAGTACAAAGAAAACTGGGGTAAAAAAACCCAACTAAGGGCAAGAGAAACTCTGGACAGCAATAGGCACAAACGTATACATGGAACAAAAAGAAATAAAAAGAAATAGCAAACTCTGTCAATTGCAGCATTCCATTATTCGATGTAACAAGAAACAAAGTCTATTGCGAACTGCATTCAGAATCAACTGCAGAGTGATAGAAGGTAGGCAAGAGGTGCTTTTACAAATTCTATTGTTTAATTCCATATAAAGTTGACTGCACAACTGATTATAGACAACACATGGCAGAGATTTTGAAAGAAAAAGTATTTCCTTTCATTTGACTCAAAAGCCACTAGTCTGCTCCCATGAGCAAGCAGTTTCAAGGAGGCTATCTACAATCATGGTGAAGAACAGATCTAACAAGAAAAAGTGATTCAAAAAGCAAGGATTTCTAGATGAAGAGAGCTACAATCAACTTCAATTAGCCATAATTTTATTAAAAATTAATTAATTAAAAAAAAAAAAAAAAAAAAAAACTTGCTCATATAAACTAGGCCATCCTGTGGATGAGCGTAAACTTGTAAAGTACCCCACTGCTCATGAATACCATATTGCAGATTTATAAAAGAGAAGAACTTGTTCCTCAACCTATTTTGGGCATATATTCATACAGAAGAACACATTGACTTCCCTACTTTCCGCCAAACCTTGCAGTATAGAAGGAGAAATTTTCAATTGGTGGGATTTCATCAAGTTTGTATATGTATAGAAAAAACCAAAAACAAAATAAATGAGTATTCATTGATTTATCATGTGTACTACAACTTTGACAATGTTAGAATCTCATGCGTCTTGTACTCTTGTTACATTTATCGTTTATAGCCACTACTTCAACTTTCAACCTACGTTGCAGCACAGGAGAAGAATTTTCCTAAAAAGTTGTATATGCATAGAACAAACCAAAGCTAAAATATGGTTTTCTGACTTAGGAACATGAAGTCGATCCAGACTTTCAAAAAAGTTCGATAAACGACTCTTCATCCACCTAGCATTGTATTACAAAGTTGACAAAGTTAGAATCTACTGTGTGCTTTTGAAACTTCTGTAGTGGGCATATTTTTCTAAATTTCAAAGAAACTGCAAAAATATCATCAAAACTAGCTATCTCCACGTATGACCCTATTAATGTAACAGAAAGCATAAACATAATTGAGTCACTTGTGCACAGATAATCTCTAAAAAAAACAGGTTCAGTTAGTGTAGTGATTGAACTGGAGTATACATCAGCTGATAAGTGTCTATGCAATTACAAGGTAATGAAATCCTTTCCTTTTGCTAAACAAAGGCAACAAATTGCAAATGAGTATAGTTGGGTTACACTCATGCTAGTTTTCAGGGGCGCAACAATGAACATCAAAGGAACACAGAAAAGAATGGCAAAAATGAAAAATACAGCAATTAACATACTCGTGCTAGTACTCATTCCAGTCACACAAATACTAATTGGCCACCTCAATCCATATTCATATTCTGATTTTGATTCGCCTCAGGATTATCATGGAATGTTCCCTCAGCCTCGACAGCTGGAACGTCCTACTCAGGGCATTAATCCCATTGACCTTTTACAAAGTTTTGTGATACAGTAATATACATAACAACATGAATTGCTTCAATTATCAAATATCGAACACTATTAACTCATAAGTTTCCTTCAATTATCAAATATAGAACACTATTTAACTCATAAGTTTCAGCTATTTAACTCATAAGTTTCAGCTCAGTTACAAGTGTGATAAATTGTTTCCAATTTGGAAACATAATGGAAATAAGTTGTGAAGATTATAGTTGCATTTGTGCTAGTTTCAGGGTTTACTAAGCAACATCCACAGTTTCACAACCCATTTCAATGACACTAATCCACATCAAAGGAAGTATTATAGAAGTCGAAAAGAACAGAAATGAGTATATATTAAGAGAAATACTCTTAACACTAGATTTCACATCCGTAACTTACTAGCTTAACAATATCCAACAATTTACATAACATGATCAATGTGACATATGACACATAATACCGTTTTGTTCAAACACAGATATTGAAGTGACAACCAAATTAGGGTATAAGGGAGCCCTTACAGTACCTTTAGCTCCAAGCAGTCGAGCCTATTCAGCAAGCGAGATTATACATGAGTAGCTCATCCAGACAAGCCAAATAGACACTCTCCTCCAATCCCAAACATAAGGGTCCAAGACGAGAGCAAAGCAGTGAACACAGTGAAAACAACACGGATCTCACAACATAGCGGTGGATGCAAGGAAAAGAGCAGGAGTGGAGGAGAGCAGGCCAGAAGTAGATGCAGTTGAAACCGAACTGGTAGAACCAATAGCGTAGCTGACTGATCATTCCTTCGACAGCCCCAGTGGACCGTCTATGGTGGGACAAAACCGGTGTTGAAGATGATGGAAGCAGAATTTTTGCACTAGGGTTAGGGTTTGGGATGTTGGAGTTACTCGGTGAGGCTTCCATCTTACCGCAAAGCTTGATGGAGAGTTGGAAAGGATAGAGAAAGAAACGGAAGAAAGATGCACCACATTTTTGTTTTTGAATACTGTAGTTCAAGCATTTCACACCTAGAGAATTACAATTCTCAATTTTCGATGTGAGATCCTGTAGGACCTGTACACAGTTTTATTAAGCTGGTCATGAAGCTACTAACTTACTAAAGTTAATGAATCTATTAAACTATGTTAGCCAGGATTAGAACTAGTGGTCTAGTGCATTGATGATCTCCACTCCTATGCGTAATCCAACTGCTCAACCATCTCATTTTTCTTGGTGAACCTCGATGGAGCAAGGGATATATTAATGGAAACAGATAAGAATGGGGAGAGAGAGGCATGTCCATATTTTTCCCCAAAAGAAATCAAAACATGAAGCCACCCATTTTTTCATATGGTCATATGAGCATAGCATCCTGTTGATGAGCATAAAGTACCCTAAACATAGCCCTCATCAGTACCCCATTGTAGAGTGATAATAATAGGAAGAGCTTCTTCATCATCCACTTGACTGGGCAAAAATTCATAATAGGAGAACACATTGACACCTCTAACTTTCAGCCTATTGCAGCACAGAAGAAGATATTTTCATTGGTGGGCTTTCATAACGTCTTTATACGTATAGAACAAACCAAAAACAAAATAGACAAATCTTCATTGGCCTACTATGGTGTGTTTCAAAGTTGATAAAGTTGTAAATCTCCTGTGTGTATATTAGATAAAACTTCCATAGCACCTCCTCTAAACTTTCAGCCTATACTTGCAGCAGAGAAGAATAAATTTTCAATTGGTGGGATCTGAAAAAGTTAGTATATGTATAGAACAGAACAAGACTAAATTAAACGAAACTTCATCTACCTATCGCGGTGTATTTCAAAGTTAGAATCTCCTGTGTGTTTATGTTAGATAGAACTTTCTCCTAAAATTTCTAAGAAACTGCTTAAAATTCATCAAGCCGAAGTTAATCCCCACCTATGGCCCTATCATGTAAACAGAAAGTATAAACAACCTCGAGGACTCGTACAAAGATAATCTCCAAAGAAACAGGTTCAGTTAGTGTAATGATGGAGCTGGTGTATCATCAGCTGCATTCATGCTAGTTTTCCAGGGCTTACAAAGAAACACTATCAATTTCAATTACAACAATCCACACGGGATCACATAATATGAAAATATAATCTCAAACACTTGAATTCGAATTCGTATTCCGACTAGCTTAACATGATCCAACAATATACATAACATAATCAAAGTGGTGAGGGTAGAAGGAAGGCATACATTAGCGGTTCAGCTCCAACCAGTGAGTCCAATTCTGTCAGCAAGGTTATACATGAGCAGTTCATCCCAGACATGCCCGAACAGACGCTCTCCTCCAATCCCAAAGGTGAGGGCCCAGGACGAGAGCAGAGCAGTGAACACGGCGAATCCAACGGCGGATCTCAGAACGTAGTGGTGGATGCGAGGGAAAGAGCGGGAGTGGCGGAGAGCGGGCCAGAAGTAGAAGCAGTTCACAGGCCCAAAGCAACGGAAGCAGAGCGAACCCGAACTTGTAGAACCGACGGGCGTAGCTGACCGATTCTTCCTCTGACAAGCCCAGTGGACCGTCGATGGTGGGCCACAGAGGGGGTGGAGACGACGGGAGGAGAATCCTTGGGGTAGGGTTGGGTTTTGGATATCGGTGGCTTCCATCTTGGAACGAAACCCCAAACGACGACGGGTAGAGCGTTAGAAATGAGAGCAAGAGCTGCATATATATGATATTGAATTTGTATTTGTATGTCTCTCCCTTTTTATTTTTTTTTGGTAATTTTGTATGTATAGAGTATGGACAAGTGACGCAGATGCAGATTTGGAGAGGATCAACCTAATTTTGAATCTGTCAATAACTATAAAATTCAACCCGACTCGATATATGTTTAATTATCAGATTATTAACAGATTGAATCACCTAAATTTGTATTTAATCCTTTAAATAAACAGATTAACAAATCTAAGTCATTATCAGATCAATTGATCAAAATTTTAATCCAAACTCTCGTTCAATAAGTGTGTATTCATATCAAAACTCGGTTAATTGACAAGTCTATCTTTCACTCTCTTCTTAGAGCAAGTCCACCGGAGGTCATAGTCATAGTCATAGTCAAGAAAAACCTGACTACATGACCTTGAGAGGATTTTGCATCTTCCACCGGTTGTTTTTTAACCGGGCAAAAGCCACTCTTTCTTGACTACAGCCAAGAAATAAGTCAATTCCATGACTTATTCCATGACTGATCAAAGCCCATATAGAGACAAGAAAACCATTGGAACGTGGCTGACATCATCAGCTTATCAGAAGTGGTCGACGCGCCTACACGGGGAGTGGAGCACGGGTGATCGACGCGTGGCGCAGGCATGGACAGAAAGCTCAGCGCGCCAGAGGTGGGGACGGCATGCCACTTGGCACTAACCCGTTGGTGGATTTTGAATTCTGGGCCTAACGGTCAAGCAATCCCTGCCCTTCATTTCAATCAAACTTTCAATCCTACGGCTGCCAACAAGCAATGTATATATATATATATATATATATTTGTAACGTTAGGAAACGGTAATAAAACGGTAACAAAGTAAATTTTAAAAAATTCTAAACATTTCTCTATAAATACCTACCATTTATTTACATCTCACACCCAAAAAATTAATCTTTCATAGTAACCCAATTTTTGCTTCCTCCTCTTCATATAGCTCTCATCTTCCAAATTTATTTATATCAAATATGGCTGAAGAAAGGGGAAACACAGGTCCAGTGGCCGGACAAGAGGGAGATCAAAATGAAGATGATAATATCCAAGACAAAAGGAGATGGACGGATGAGGAAGATGTTCAATTGTGCAAGTCTTGGAAAATTGTTGGGCAAGATCCGGCTGTGGGCACAAATCAGAAAAACAACGACTTATGGATGCGTGTGAGGCGACACTTTGTCGCAAATTGGCCCCAGAGCCGATCAGCTTCCTCTTTGCAAGGAAGGTGGAAAATTTTGAAGGTTGAACCCTATGAGTGGCATTGTGCATTAAGGCAAGCGAAAAATTGGTACAAGAGCGGTTCGAATGCGGTTGATGAGGTATGTATTTTTTGATAAATTGTCTAATTTGTTGATACATTAAATTAAAATATTACATGATAAATAATGTAGTTGATAAATAATGTGATGTAATTACAACGATGTTTATATTTGTAGTAATTGATTTTTTATTGTAAAACGGGATAGATACTTTTTTATTAAAATTATGACCTTTATATTTGTTGATAAATCTTATTGATACATTATGGTAAAATATGTCTTGATAAATAATGTAGTAATTATAATATCGTTTTAATTGTAGTAATTGTTTTTCGTTATAATTAAAATATGTCTTCATTAAAAATTATGACCTTTATATTTGTTGATAAATCTTATTGATACATTATAGTAAAATATGTCTTGATAAATAATGTAGTAATTATAATATCGTTTTAATTGTAGTAATTGTTTTTCGTTATAATTAAAATATGTCTTCATTAAAAATTATGACCTTTATATTTGTTGATAAATCTTATTGATACATTATAGTAAAATATGTCTTGATAAATTGTGTAGTAATTATAATATCGTTTAAATTGTAGTAATTGTTTTTCGTTATAATTAAAATATGTCTTCATTAAAAATTATGACTTTTATAATTTATGACCATTCATAATAGGGTTTATATTTGTAGTAATTGTAATTTTCCGCCACCTTTTTTTTTATTGTTTTTTTTATTTATTTCGTAGCGAGATGAAGCACATAAATTGTGGCATGCCGGGATGAAGAGAAAAAAGAAGCCAAAAAAACACAATTTTCAGAGTTTTGGTAGTTACGCTGTTGTGGAGGGCTTTGCACAATTTAAAGACATTCCTAGTCATACATCTGGAGGAACATCAAATGAAGGAAATCAACATACGCCTACACAACCAATTCCTGGAAATTCTCCCATCAACTTAGACATGGATGTAGATGAGGTAATTGCAGGTGAAACTGCAGATCCAAATGTGAGGCCTCAAGGAAGGAAGGCTGCGAAAGAAGCAATCCGGAAAGCCAAGAAGGCAGCGAACAACCAAAGTCCTTACTCAAGCAGTCTCGAGAGTATAGCGAACAACCAAATAGAGGCAACGAAGGGCAAGAAAAAACTCGATGAAGAATTCGCTCGAAGTCTCCAAGAGGAAGAGAAAAGAGCAGCCATCCTCTTGCAAATCGAACAGCGAAAAGAGCAACTCCTATTTCAAGAAAGGCAAGATCGAATTAAAGAGATGGAGGAGCGTATTAAAGAGAGGGAAGAGCGTATTATGGAGATTGATACAAGTAAAATGACGCCAAATAAAAAGCGTTATTGGTCAAGAAAACAAAAGAAGATAGCGGAGAAAGAAGATCTTGACGAGCAGCCGCCACCTTCTATGGGTGGATACTATCCGCAACCCAATTTTGGAGGAGCATTCCCATAACCAAATGTTGGTGGTGCATACCCACAACCTCCTTACCCCGGTGCATACCCACAACCACCTTACCCCGATGCATTCCCACAACCTCCCTTCACCGGTGGATTCCCACCACCTCCCTTCACCGGTGGATTCCCACAACCCCCTTACCCCGGTGGATACTATCCGCAACCACCTTACCCCGGGGGATATCCTACACAACCACAATTTTCACCTTTCTCTACGGGTGAGTCCACCAACCCGTACCCTAACCTTAATGATGAGCCTTCAAACACAAATTACCTTTCTAGAGAGGATGAGGATTATGATTTGAATAATTAGGTTATTATGCATGTTTGTTATTGTATTGTACTTTTTCCTAGTTTTTCATTTATGTAAGCGACAATTTAATGAAATAAAAGTTGTATTTGGAATGCATGTTTGTTATTGTATTGTACTTTTTCCTAGTTTTTCATTTATGTAAGCGACAATTTAATGAAATAAAAGTTGTATTTGGAAATTCCATGTATTAAAGCACACACCTTATATTCAAATAAATAACACATAATAAACATAATACGATGACGAATTCATATCACATTGACATAATTATGACATTAATTATCCGTAAATATCCATATCACATCCACCGAAAAATATTTTTGAAAAAAAGTAAATTGCATAATTATGACATTAATTATCCGTAAATATTCATTATTATCATTAAATATATTTTATTTTAAAAAAAAAAAATTTTAAGAACTATATGAACAGTTAAAAAATGAACTGTAAAAATGAACAGTGAATTTAAATAGTGAAACCCACGGATAAACAGTGAATTACATGAACAGTAGTGTGAACAGTTAAAGGGTGAACAGTGTTGACCGGGCAAGAAAAACAACGGGTGCAAACCCATGTCCAGTGGCAGTGAATAGTAGCTTGACTGGTCGAATTCTTGACTTCTCGACTTTGCCTTTTCTTGACTACGGGTGCACTTGCTCTTAACATTATCTCTTTGACCCAAATTAACAATTTCTTTTCTTTTCTCTCTGACAGCACTGCCACCCGAATTTGTGAAACTCGAAAAGTAATATAGCGGGTTGTATGTAGGTAATTGAACCAAGGGATATAAAGTCTTCAAGGATTCAAGTGACGGATTCCAATGTCACTATCGCCGAGTCCGCCTCTAACCAAATGTGAGTCTAATGTCAAATCCAAGCTATATGAAGAGTTCCAATGACTGCCAATACTTCAGCATTAATAGCACTGGGAATATTAGTTACAAAAGGGAAAACTCATCAAAAAAGAAAAGGAAAACACATCGAAAAATACCATTGGAATCTCTGAAAATACCACTGAAGCTAGCATGATTTTCATCTTTAAAAGATCCACCAGTATTAACCTTAACTGCTAAAACCACCAAACCTTAGCTTGTTTTGTTTTGTCCAAACGCACCAAACAAAGTTGCAAAATGCAAACCTCCAAAATAGAACACATGATGAAGCAAGTCTGGCAGTGGACTCAAAAGAGAACAATTGTTGGAGAGAAGCTTGTGTAGGAAGATGAAGATGAAGAGGCCCAATATTCAAGTACTCCAAACATTCATGATACAACAATCGAGATATATGTAATCGACCATTTTAGTATTTGAATGGCAAAAAGAACACTGGGAACACATTTCCACACCTCCTCTTTGAAGGACGTTGTCAACCAAAATTCACCCATCAAATACTTTCCAAGTCAATATACTCTTCTTAGGTTGGCTAACTTGATATCAAATATTAGTACCCCAATTAAAAATAGGGCGATGAGCTAGAATTAAGTCATATAGACTGTTTTTGCATTGCTTGCCAGAAGCAATACTTGGCCAATTTGGTTAGATAGATTAGGCATAAACTAGAATTAGAACTTTAAATATATGTTCTGCAGCATTTGAAAAGTTTGAGGTTTAGTCCACGACAAATTTCATAGAGGATTTATAATAAAACCTTGCCTCATCAATTAGAGATAAGGTGATCTAGTCTGATAAATGTTTCATAAGGAAGAAAGAGAAGAACCAAACCAATTATCTCTCCAAAAAAGAATATTTAGACCATTACCAATCAACCACCGCAAATTAGCAAGAATAAAAGGCCAAAGTTTCTTCAAACCAAGTCTAATCAAGTATATGTGAGACCTGAATGTAAACAGCGTGTTCTTAAGATGGTAGCTGAAGGCGATGAGTTCTCCTTCAAATGATCAAATCCAAACAAAGCTTCAAAGCCTAAACATGCTCCTTAAGGAAACAACATTGAGAACTAGCGATGAAGATTGAACTCTCATCAAACCAAAATAAATTATGCATCCAACCTTGAATATTGAACAAAAGTGATTGAGGCCATTGATACACTTGAAAACTACAAATTAGCAAGCTTTGGGTTACTAATGAAATGAGTTGCAATCTTACAACTTGTGACAACTGATGACCCTTCTATGTAGTGAGCTTACAAAGAAATTAACCAGAAATAGAGTAAAAATATTCCTACTTTGGAGGCCCTTGAAAAATCGTAACACCTAAGTAAATAAAAGAGTACCCTCCCAAATATCTAAAAGGTGTTGAACAATGATCTCTCTTAGGTCCGCAAACTTGGTAAGAAAAACTCAAGATTTTATCTTGTTTACAACTTTACTAAAGTTCCAAGCATATTCATCCAAGAAACAAATTAAAGCACAAACACTTCTAGAATTACCTTGCATGAAGATCACTATATCCATCATTAATCTGCTATAAGTATATGAGAAGTAGGTGTAACCCTCCTTGGAGCAGCAATGCCTCTGACTTAATGTAAGAAACTAATCTTGTAATTCCATGACTTATAACCTCCTCTAGTATGCAAAATAGTAATAAGATTTCCTTGTGTAAACCTTTTGACTAGAAAAAGAATCTAAGTTACTGTTTATTAATTAGACTTCTCTAGTTGCTTTAGATTTTCCTTTGATTGGAGCACATATTGGGAACCAATGAATTAAATCCACGTCATCGGAATTGGGTCATCAAATCAAGATGTAATCTTGTAGGATTCCTCTCGCTTCTCTTTGTCATCCATAGCTTGTTGAACCTTATATTTTACACGGCAATAGGATTCCTTGTTGGAATAGGATTTGACTTTTAGTTCCTTTCTTTTTTGCATAAGATTTCCTTGTTGAACTAATTGATTTCTTTTTTCAATTATTCTTGAAGCTTCTTCAAGATTTTTAAGCTCTCCTTGTGCAACTAGGATTCCATATTCATCTAGAAGAATCCCATCTTGATGTCCTCCATGCCTTTGACCTTTTTTCATGGGCCTTTTTGCGTCCAAATAATTCCTCTTAGCTCCTTTGTATTCTTCTTTGCTCTAATATTCACCTAAAAATAAAATAAAGTTAAAAACTATATATTAAGAAAAATAACTAAGTAAAATATAAATGATTAAATAATATGTTCGTCGCATTTTATGCTCCTATCAATGAGACTTCTTATATATGAGATTTATACGTAAAAAAGGGCAAGAGTGATTGATCCACGATAAGTGGCCTTTTGTAAAAGAAATCTAGTTAGGTAAGAGAAAAAAAAAATCTAGGAAGCCACAGTTCCAATTTATCTGCTATTAATTTTGTGATAGCGTAGAAGGAAAAATTAGCAAGTCCAATTTGGCAATGGTCTGCAATGCTGTCAGCTTTTTGTTTTTTTACATATAAGAGTGATCATCTTGGAGTTAAATCAGTGAGGCAACATGAAATCAATAGCAAAAAAAATTTTGTGTAGTTGTAATAACATATGTAGAAATCACTAACCAATAATGATGAAAAAACCATCCACTGAAACCATTAAGGCTAAGGTGCACTAAAGTCATCCATGGATTTTATTGTAGACTGAATCATATCAATAGTATGCATTGTTGTAAGAAGCAAATTCTCCTTAATTGTAATCAAGTTAGGTATGACATGCTCTAAAAGGCCTATGTTGACAGGGTAAAGCTATGGTATGTTAACATTTCTCATACATCAACTATTTTTATCCCTTTAAGGACTCATATTACCACTTTGAGGACTAATATTACTATTTTGAGGATTCATATGGTAAACTAAGAAAATTTGTCACTTTAAGGACTCATGTTACCACTTTGAGGACTAATATTACAAGTTTGACGACTCATGTGGTAACTAAGAAAATTTACCACTTTAAGGACTCATGTTACTACTTTAAGGACTAATATTACTATTTTGAGGACTCATTTTACCACTTTTAAGGCAATTGTATGCATGTCATACGTTAACACATTGTAGAATTTTCCATGTTGACAATACTTTAGCTTTTTTTTTTTTAGAATGACAATACTTTAGTTTTGAGTGAAGGCAGAACTAAAATAATGGACTAAATAACTAACAATCAAGTTGCGATCTTATAAAAATACCTCCAACATGTGAGATTTTTTACATAAGAAAGTGTCGTACAAAGAAGCTTTGTAATGTGCTTGAGTAGCATCTTTATGTTGGTAACTCTCTTCGGAGAGTTGGGTATCTCTATTCGGAGACATATGGGTCTAAGATTTCTTGTTGCAAAAGATAAAGGTTATACTTTGTAAATGCGACCTCAGATTTATATAACCAAAAGAAGAAACACTCTAATCTCTAATCATAATTTGAAGTACTTAGAACTTCGAAGATAAGATGAACATTGAACAAGCAACAAAATGAAGATTATCTAAAAAAGATGGGATTAAAAAAGGGCTAAATACTGTTTAGCTAGTCCTTGAACTTTTACCTAAAAAACACTTCAGTCCTTCGCCTTCTAATTTCACACGTTTTGTCCTTGTACTCTTCAATTTCGGACCAATAGGTCCATTTCGTTACTCTCCGTTCAAAATTTCTATTAAATGGCTGACCTGTCAATCCCTTCTCCACTGAAATGTCTATTATACCCTCAAAATCTTTTTTTTTAATATATATATATATATATTCTCTGTTTATCTTTTCTTCCTCCTCCTCTCTCTCCTCCCTCACCGACTCCATATCGTGCCCTCTTCTTCCTCCTCTCTCTTCTTGTTGTCCTCTAGGCCCAGATCGAAACCCTCACTCCACCTCACACCCCTCTCTCCCAATCCCAAGCTTCTCTCTACCACACCATCCAAGTCATCCCCAGAGAGTTCAGCGGAAGCCCAGGGTCAAATCCCCACCACCGTCTTCGTTCAACCTTTCATGACGACGACGGTGACAAGTATAGCTGCCGCCGCGGGAGGTGGAGGAGGTGAGAATCGGGTGCTCGCGCTAGCGCATCATATCGTGAAGAGCCTGGGTTGTTGAATTTGACAAGTAAGCTATTGGATCTTCTCCATCTTTGATAACCGGCTATCGAATTTGATGAGTATGATCAGGGACGAATTGAAAGTGGAAGACGACCAATTTGAGGCAACAGAGAAGGTGATTTTCTGGTGGGAGGCGAAGCACAACGTGATGAGGAGCGCGGTGCCTTGGGAGGAGTCGCTGAACAAGTCGGCGGAGTATTTGTTTGTCGTAGATGAGATCCTCAGACCACCATGTTCATGGTGCTTATTTTTCTATTCTGATCTAATTTTAAAATTGGGTTTGTGAAATTATGATTTTGTAGATTCATAGACGAGAAGAGTGGGGAGATACTGAATCTGGTGTTCGTTTGGGCCGGTGAGGGCTCCAAGTTGAAGGGGGATGTTCCGGTTACTTTCAAATGTGAAGATGATTGCCTAGGTCGAATCATCTTCTCTTCGGCCTCGATTTCGGGTTCGATCGGAGCTCCAAACAGCTGCTCCACCGAGTGGTCTAGCTCCATTTCACCTTCTTGCTGCCCATGGTGGCTCAGAGTTGCTTGTAATGCTCCATAACAGTATCAGGTTCCCGATAGTCCAGATAGGTCTGGAAGATGAGGTTGTGGGTGACGATGTTGGGCGAGACGCCGGCCTGGGTGATGCGGTGGAGGGAGGGGAGGTTGGAGCACTTAAAGTGGGATCAGACCCAAAAAGGAAAAATTGGGAATTTGTTTATGGAGAGAGAGAAGAGAGGAAAAAGACATTTTTACCCTTGATTTAACATCAAAATTAGACGGATGGACCTATTGGTCCAAAATTTGAGAGTACAGGGAGTAAACGTGTAAAATTAAAAAGCGAGAGACTGAAGTGTTTTTCGAGCAAAAGTACGAGGAGTAAACAGTATTTAACCCATTAAAAAATGATACCAGGTTGTTGCAAGTTTGCAACTACATGCTTTGAAAGTGAAATAGCGGCTCAGGAATAACATGCTTTTAAAGGTAAAAATCTACAATTTGCATAGACCTTAGAAGAAAGAAGGTCCATCATCTCTTGCTTGAGCCATTTAACACTGACTCTTTCTTATGAATAAAAAGAAGGTCCATTGTCTCTTGCTTGAGCCATTTAACACTGACTCTTTCTTATGAATAATTTTTTTTTATGCTGTGAAACATTTAGAATGACTTATTTATGCCATAAATTTCATCTGAAAAATAATACAAAAAATATTAGTTTGAGAATTAGATAGCTTATCCCTAAGCCTCCTTAGTTCGGCAGTTTATATTTCTAAAACACATGACTACTCCAATTCTTAAGACATAACTTCGCAAAGTTATAACATTGGTTAACATAGTATTGTTGTTTTATGGCAATAAATCTCAACGAAATCATTAAAATAAGAATCACTATAAAAGAAATAGGCAAAAGCTAAGAACTTTCATTACGACAACAAAAATTCCTCACAAAAGCTAGGTATAAGCAAGAAAATTTCAGTTGTTGCATATGATCCAAATGATGACAACCAATTTGTCGCATAACTTGTAAGTGAAGGAACACTAAACTTTTCATAATTGTTTTTGTATTTTTTATGAAGAAAATTTTTGAATTAACTTGATTAACAACATGCCATACAAAGTATCAGAAATTTCAAATTTCAAACTGCAAAATAGTTATGAAGATGTATTTTCAAATTTACTTTAAGTGCTTCTATGTTAGTGATGGGGATTAGTAAAATGACTTTGAATTTGTAAAGAAAACTATGGTTATGGATGATTCTACGTTTTCTTTGTTAAAATGTGATTAATAAACAAACAAGTCGATCTGATAATTTCATTTTGTTTGTTGCACTTTCAAGAAGCATATCATCGATCATGTAGTGAGACTTTTTAGAATAAGTTTAAAGAGAAAATGATGTGTATAGATAGTTGAAGTAATTGAATTTGCGGTTGTTTGAAGTATCGTAAATTTTTTCGTGAGTAAAGTTCTTACTTTTTTGATAGCATCCCATTCATTAAGTATATATCCCAAACAAAAAACAAAATGTGAATACACAGTCATACAACTTAACAAATGATATAAATAAATTTAAGCAACACTACTACAGAAAGGTCATCAGACGACGGTGATTTTCTGTTGTCTGATGACCAAACTAACCGTGGTCTAAACAAGTGTTGTGTGATTGAAAAATCAGACAACGGTGATTTCACCGTTGTGTGACAATACTTTGCTCAACAGAATATCTGTTTCCGTTGTGTGAATTTTGCGCAAGCATCTGCCTGGCATGGCATGCGCGCGGATGTGTCGATACATTCAGACAACAGAAGAAGGAATTTGCCGTTGTCTGAGATTCATAACACACAACATATATAACTCATTCTTTGTTGTCTGAGATTCATAACACACACAACAGGTATAATCATTTTTTGTTGTCTGAGACTAATAACAGACAACAGATATAACTGATTTTTTGTTGTCTGAGCTAAGTAACATACAACTGAAGTGAAATTATCACCCTTGTATGTTTATTATTCAGACAACAGAGATAATGTTATTTCTGTTGTGTGTTATGAATCTCACACAACTGAAGTGAAATTATCACCCTTGTCTGTTGATTATTCAGACAACAGAGATAATGTTATTTCTGTTGTGTGTTATGAATCTCACACAACATAATTTTATTTTCTTTTGTTGTTGGTTGTTAGTTCACACAACAGCTAGCATTGGTTTATGTTGTTGGTTGTTAGATATCTGAGCATTACTTTTAAACACAATGCAAATACAATTCAATACTTGATGCTGTAAGCAAATATTAACATATATAAAAGTCGATTGGCCTCCATAATTCACTGAGATAACAGAACTGTTTCTAATTCTACCCATTCAAATGGAAATCAAAGTTGTAGACGCAGAGAAAACTACATCATGGCTAATAACTAGTCCATTATGTACTAGTGTTGATTACACGACAAATCTTGCAGGTATTCCAAGCAAAGCTTTTCCTTCTTCTCCAGCAAACAACTCAGCATGTTCTTAATGCAAGAAGCTTTGGTCTTAGCTAAACCACCACATCTTATGGCACTCTCTAAGCTTTGTGAATCAGCAGC
This sequence comes from Rosa lucieae, assembly GCA_024704745.1. Taxonomy (NCBI): domain Eukaryota; kingdom Viridiplantae; phylum Streptophyta; class Magnoliopsida; order Rosales; family Rosaceae; genus Rosa; species Rosa lucieae. Next base: position 20,228,584 of record CM045497.1, on the reverse strand, counting down.
CAAAACCTTCACAAAACAACACAATGCAATTCAAAGCCAATGTAAAAATGCAAGTCCAAATCCATATCCACAAACCCACACCCAAAATCTCTAAAAACATGCATAGGTCCTTAAATACTTCAAAGTTCCAATCTTTCTCATTCAATATTGACAACCAACATGTCAACATTCCAAATGCATCAAAACCCACCGAGGCAAAACCATTAAAGCTCAAAACTTTACCTCTTCCCAAGTTGCATTCTCCACCCAATGCTAGCTGCATCATAAACCAATCATAAAATAAGAACAGATATTTCAGAGTTTGAAGTTCACAGTTTTATTCACAGAACAAATATATTTTAAGCTATATGAAATCAACAAAATACCATGTAGTCCAGCTGAAAATAAACCAAGGCTTTGTTACAATGACAATCATATAATTCAGAACATACACCACCTCTAGCAAATTCTCATGTTTATTTCTTTAGATTCACATTAAGTGCTGTTCACTTTTTCTTCATTTGTAATCACATTCACATTCACAGAAGTACGAAGAAAAAACAAAAGAAAAAAGGCAACAGAAAAGTAAAATGACACCACCAAGAGAAAAGTAAAATGACTTAGATTGGTATCTTTGTTTTTCCTTGAGCAAATTACAGGTGAGTTTGGGATTGCAATGGCTTAATCATTGGTGAAACTGCAAGAAGCAGAAACTATCATTTCATGCAAGAGCCACCAATAGAGAAAAATAAAGGATAAAGTAACTGTTAAACAAAAGCAGTTCAACTTGGAGAAAGAGGAATTCAAGAAGACTATCGTGCCTTTGCTGCTGGGTGCGCAAGATCCAATTCTCGCAGAATGGCATTCCCGTCATTGGTTACTACAATACCTGTTAGCAATGAGGAGAACAACTTTGTTAGAGTTATGCAAATGCATTAACACCGAAAACAAAATCCTTCAGGATAGCAAATGCGCATAATAGAGATGCACGAGGCTAGACACAGATAAATACAGTAAAATTTGTCCACTTAAGGCAAAAGGATTACCTCCACTAGCATCCAGTAGCATCTTTAACATGGACCTTGGTCCCAAGGTTGTACGGATGATGTCAGCAACAGCCTGTCATCATCAGAATATTTATAAGTTTCATGGTCCTGAGACCTTAATCACTAAAAGTATCAGAACTGAGACATACTCTCTTTTTTTCTCAAAAAAGAAACATTTCCGATAAGCACTTGATATCATAATTTCCCCTTATCCCTTACATAACTATGTTTTCTAACTTTCTAGAAGCATAATCTACTCACAGAACTCAAAAGGTATGTGTATCTGGCAATTAAAGTTTCATAGTCACCAGGATAATACTGATGCGAACTCATCCAGAAATTAGAATACAATCAAGACAAACACGAAACAAAATTTCCCTATAAATTTCATTTCATTTCCAATTTAACTATCATTGTTCATATTTAGTAATTCTCTCCCACAACAGGACAAAACCAAAACCATCTCCATTTGTATCAAAAGAGTGCAGCAGTTACTTAAACAGTTCCATAATCCAATTGGTTTGAAATATCTAAAATAAATCCAAGTCATTACTCTAACTAGCAAATGAGTTTCTGGCCAGAGGTAATGGAGCTGAATGATTGGTTTGCATCAACCTCTGGAATTAAAGTGGGTTTCTTAAAAGTTTTGAGTAAATCAAGGAGAAAAAATGATGATTACATTGATCAAATGATATCAACATTTAACAACAAGATGGGGAATGCAAGTTGACTATTGAAAATTTCAATGAAAGCTCCCTAGTTCCTATATGTAAACAGTGCAAAGTAAAATCAGAAAAATCATAGAGGGTAAAGTAAATTACCAATAAATCGTCCATATACGTTGCCATCCTTGCAAGGAAAAATTGCCTGAGATTTGCATAATACCCTATTAGAGTCTAAACTACATTCTTATAAAAAAAAGGGGAAGCTAAAGAAAGAAATCAATACAGGTGCAGAGTTTACCGTCTTGAAAAAGTTTATCCAAGAAATGGGCATTGATCCTATTAAATGATTGAAAATAAGTGTCAGAAACTTGAGATTTAAGTGAAACTCAGAATCACGAGTTACTCTATAACCCCAAACTGTGAGAGCTGCAGAAACTACACCAGTATAATAGTGAGCACTTGAGTTACCTCCACTTGTTGGGCAATTATAATATTCAAGAGAGACACCATCTTCATTAGACAACAGTTGAAATGAGCTTCTGTTCATCAACTTGGGTTCTTCATATCGTGTGCTAGGTATCTCCCAAGCTCTTGAGATCAGCCTGCATAACCATTGTCCAGACATCAATGATCCTGAATTCCATCCATCTATTTCATAAGGAAAACTGCTTATGAGTGTATTTGAAGAGCTTTATGTCCTCATGGCATAGTATGTCTATAACTACTATAGTAAGACAATATAAGGAGATCTAATGGATCATATCATTTTAAAGCATAGCATGAATGGATTACCTAGGCTCTAGCAAGTGCAGCAGCCGACGGCACCTTTCCTGGGGAATATCATCAATTTTTTTCCTGAAAAACAGACACTCGTAATTTGATATGGTGACAGGTTTAGCAAACCAAAATACTGTTGCTAACAAGTTTGTCTTATCTGCTGATACACATGAGGAAATGAAGAGATAAACCATAAAGAATGAAAAGGAATGAAAATCTTCTCGCATTCATGATACAAATCAAACAGAAGACCATCTCTACTTATTATCAGTAATGATCAGGGTCAAATAACTTACAGTAAACACTCATTGATCAATTTCAAATCTAATTATGTCCATAACCAATTTTGAATAGCCGGCCATTATCATGTTAAGTGCACAATGAAGTTACCTTGACCAACACCCATTTGAGAGTATTGTGCATCTGTGTTGTGCAGGTGGGATGCCCTGTATGTATGTTTGTGTAAATTTTGTTCTTTTTCTTGGAAACCAATAGAATCATGACAATAGATCCTGCTCTCCAGAGGCACGCAAAGTGAAGTGAGGATGCATTTTGGTATAAAAGGCCAGGTTTGGGATTCTTAATGGAAACCAGAAAAGCATAACATAATGGAAGGTGATTCAGGCCAACATTAGAAAAACAAAACTTGATAACATAAGAAATGAAAAGTTGATGCTTCTCAAGTGGCAAGGCCTGGTGGAGGGAAATATTAAATTGAGTAGAGATTCATCACAGATTAACCATATTTAACTACTCAAATACTCAATGAAGTAACCTTGAACATCATTGTTTTTATTTTCTCAAGTACGAAGTTCAAAAGAAACATTAAAAAATATCAAATTCAGTTTCATAGTAGATTTGCCCAAAAACCTAGCAAGTACTAATAGTACTGAGAACAGAATTTGTATAGATGCTAAAGAATAACTAATAATTAGATGCGGCAAAATTCAATTTCATAGTAGACATGTTCTTAAGATTGATCTTACTTCTCCAGTAGACATAGTACTGAATTGGCAGATTCTCAAGTATGAAGACAAAGAAAGGTAAATGGTCTTCAAATCAGATTTCTGTGGATTCACCATCACCACCTTCGTTGTCAGTCTGTTAGGAAACAAAGTGATATAGTTAGATATAAATAAATGGTATAAAGAATTAATTATCTCATATAAATAGGTCATTTATAGATGTTTATGCTATACAAACATGCATTACTGATGCCTCACTCATCACATCACAATGATTTGTTCTTAAATCTTCATCAACAAAATTTAGGGAAAGTTCTGACAAATCTAATGGTACAGATGGCATGTAATCAGTTTCTCTAAAATATGGGAGAAAAAGGTTTGTCGAGATCCTTATTATTCTCTAAAACAACTACTGTTTGCTCTAGATGCTACCCCTGCAAACTAAATCCACTCTCTTGGATTCACTTCTCATTTTGACTCTATACTTTTCATGAACTTCTTAGCCTGCCTGAAGAATAAGAGATGAGAAAAGCTGAAACTTAAAAGCTACTGAAGTCATAACTGGTTCATATGCTAACTGTAAGTGGAAATGAAACTTACAATATTCACTTTCCTCCTTAAACCGCTCATCCATAGCAACATTGTTGAAAATGCAATCTGAAATTTCACTCTCAAGGATTAAAATCAAATACTCATCAATTTCTGAAGCACCATTCATTCATTTGTATAAAGTACCAAAATTGCTCAATTTCAAAAACCGAAAGGAAAACAGTAATCTTGAAATTGAACCAATCAACGACCAAAATGCCCACAAAATATAGAAACCTAACAACTGCCACACGAAATCTGAAAGAGAATGCTTACTAAATCGACCTAGGGTTTAATCCCGAAGCTCTTCCAAGCCTCGCACTTCAGCCTCCGAAAGTTTACCAACCTCAAAAACCTAGAATCGAGAAAGAGGAATAGAATCACAGAGAGAATAGTTGAAAATTAAATTAGAGCTAAAATCAAAGACACTCGCGCATCAATTTCATTGTGCAGCATAAGATCAATAATTACCTTTGAAATTCGGAATTGCTTGCAGAGCACCGATTCAGTGATTCGGTACTACTCGGAAGCTTGGATTTCAGATCCGGAGAAAGAGTGCTGGAGGCGGTGATGGTGATGGTGATGATGATGCCGATGCCGGCAATGACTGAGAGGGAGGGGTTTCGTGGGGGGGGGGGGGGATCGAGAGACTGGGAGGGAGGGGTTTCGGGGGTGGGGGGGGAGATCGAGAGACTGAGAGACTGAGAGAGGGGTTTCGGGGGGGAGATCGAGAGACTGAGAGACTGAGAGAAGGGGGGGAGATCGAGAGACGAGAGAGGGGTTTCGGGGGGAGATCGAGAGACTGGGACTGAGAAGGGGGGTGGGTTTCACGATTGGGAGAGTCGTGGGGAGGTGTGGGGGGGGTGGTGAGAGAGAGACGGGTTTCACAACTGAGAGAGCTCGATCGAGAGAATTTGTTTCACTTTTCTTTCGACACGATGTGGCTTGGGCTGGGTGGGAGGAACAATTAAACTTCAAGTTGCTCACACAACAGAAACCTAACAAACTGTTGTAAGAGTATCAAAATGTCAAAACATGGAGGGAAATCTGCCGCATACAGCAATTTGGCTAAAAATGTTGCCGCCTATATGTTCCCACTTTCACACAACAGAAAAGTATAACTTCTGTTGTCTGATTTCTACAGCTTGCACTAGGTTTACCTTGTGGAAGACATTCAATCAAGATTCCTCAAAATTTGGCATCCAGTTTTCCATCACACAACAGAAATTATAAAGCACCGTTGTATCAAGTAGCACAAAATTCAGATTTCAAGAGGCAACCAAGGCTCCAAAGTGGAGGGAAATCTGCCGCTAATTTTTTTAAGACTCAGACGACAGAAATTACTTAAATCCGTTGTGCAATGTAGTTTTGATAAAAAAGTTATCACTTTGTTGGCATTCACACAACAGAATATAACAAGTACCGTTGTGCAATAAAGCTTACTTAAACACACAACGGATGATTTTTGTTCCGTTGTGCGATTAGTGTTGTGTGATTAACTTTTTGTAGTAGTGCAAGAAACCCTCAAATTATGTTGCAGTAGAATACAAATTATGCTAAAATCAAAAGAACGTACATAAATTTGAGTAGTATAAGGAAACTTGGACTATGAAATAGTAACTCTTCCCGTGATATGAAGGGAAAGTTTTTGTCTTTAATTTGGAACGCTTTGCTATTTTAATTGTGTTACATGCTAAGTTTGTAGTGGAAGATGTATACAATTGCAAATGTCGGAAAATCTTGGAGTTGATATGGCAGTGAAAGCTTTGCTATAAGCAGCGCACTGCGATTCCAATACTGGAAGAAATATTATTGTTTATAAATTTAGTTCGAATAAGTTCAAGGAACTTGTAGTCGAGTCAGTTTCGATGCTATTTTTGCACCTAATGACTATTTGAACCTGAAGAAGACAATTTTATTTCTTACCTCTCATCTTATTAGGCAGAGTGATATGCAACATGGGTATGGACTAACTTTGAAGGAGTAACTGTTGACCTATGTCATTCAATAGGACTTGTGAGAGAAAACTTTCATCTTTATCATTTGCACTTAGATAAAGAATCTCATGTAAGTGCTACTGATATACGTTCCAAGTTTTAAGAAAATTTGAGGGACGCTGTGTTACTTGTATAGACTCTATGATTAGCGCATTATCATGCATATACATTGGTCCAGCTCTATACTATTTTGCGGAGGCAAGCAAATTGAAGAAAATTGTCAAATGATTATAACAAAGCAATTGTTCAAATGGTATCCTAGTATCTTTCGCTTTCTAGCTTGCTTTGAACTGTTCAATATTTTGGGCATTTGTGGTGGTGCTACCGGAGGAGGTACGGGAATAATGAAAACTTTCCTTAGAGTGATCACCGTCAGAGATGGCGTTGTGATTGCGTTATTGATTGTTGTTATATGTGGCCTCAGTTGCCGCCTCCGTACAACTACTTCAATGACAGCATGGGTCATTACTGGGTCTGTTAGTTTGCTAGCTACTGTGCTTATAATTGGGAGAGACGCTGTGGGCAGAGTCGTCTTCAGAGCGGGCAGAGCCGTAGTCAGACCGGGTTTTCAATATATTAGATGAAGATTCTCATATAAGTGCTGCTGGTATACATTTTATAGTTGTAAGAAAATTTGATGGACATTGTGTTACTTGTACAAACTCTATGATTAACGCATTATCATGCATATACATTGGTCCAGCTCTATGCTATTTTGTGGAGGCAAGAAAATTGAAGAAAATTGTGGACTCTAAGAGATGGTAAAAAAATTTCTATATCTTTTATCACTTTAAGTTTTTTTTTTTCCACACAAATGTCACTTTAAGTTCCCTTTTTAGGTCCAGCTCTATGCTATTTTCAGGATGTTTCAATAATTAGTTGTACTCACTAAAACCTCATACAATACTATGTATAAGTTTTGTTTCTTTCATAAAAAAAATTTACATCTTCCCAGTATGTTGTAACATATACAGATAAAAGAGACTCTATCACAAACATATCAAACCCCGAATAGTGAATACCATTCCATTAATATGTAGAAACTATGAATTGATCAAATGAGTATATCAAATCAATTGATTGTTTTCAAGAAGAAAGCCCACTAATTGGTCATTAGCTAGCTAGTAGAGGATATTGCACTTAACATTAATGAACAAAATCTACGTTTATACGTTTTTTTTTCTTTCAAAAAAACATTAATGAAGCTACTTTTGTATACTATTACAATTATCAAAGGCGAAAAAGAAAACAAGATATATTGATTAGAGAATGACATCTTATCCAAGAATGATAAAGCTAGATTACACTTGGTCAATGACATAGTATGAAAAGAAACCAAGTTCATGAACTATATGTGGATAATGATAATTTGTTGGGAAACTTTTAGACTATGGATATTCCGAAAGATCTCTTAACGATCATTATTACATATTTTTTAGGTCATAATGAAATTTTGAATGTTACTGCTGAGGAAAAATTAAAGTGTTTTGAGATGAAATACAAGCTTCAAGTCAAGAGTAATAAGAGAGATTGGCAGTGATGTAGTTGGCCTGATGGCTCAAAACTACAAATTGAAAAAATTGTCTATTTTATTTAATGAACTTGCTTGGTTAATACAATTTCTTATCTATATAAGGGGAATAGATAAAATTAAAAGTATCATGATAAAGTTGTTCAAACCAGATGAGATAGTATTGAGTCCTGCAAGCTTCTCTAGGGTGAACAATCTTAGATACTTTATTAATTGTAATGCATCATTTTCTGGTGACATCATTGATTATTTCCGAATGAATTATAGTTTATTGATTGGCTTGACTTTCTATTTAAATCTTTCCATCCAATTTCATTTCAAAGAAGTTTTTTAGACTCTATATACCTCGTAGCCGCTTGTCATGACTGAGGGAGAGATTTAAGGTATATTCAATTGTTTTAAGGAGTTGGTTTTTTTTTCTTAACTGATTTTGTCAATACACAGCAGCGGACTGTCCATAATGAAAAAATCCAGTATCTTGAAGATCCTGAAAGTGCTAGAATTCCTGTTTTAGCACTAAAAGAATCAGATTGGTTCGGCTTCCATAATCTTATTGGAAGTCATAATTCTGACTTATGTCTTCCTCCAACCCTCTTCATTGTCCCTGGACCTTATGTTGAAAGATATGTGGCCAATGTTGAGAGTGAACATCCTCAAGTGTTGAGAATATATACATCCCACATGGGAAAAATGTGACCTTGCCTATGAGTTTATAAGGATTTGGGCAACTCCATCCATTGCCAATTGGTTTTGGATGTGAACCCCAGATTACTTTATCATCAAGAACACAAGCTTTGGCTTGTTGAAAATGGTTTTGTCCATAACCTCTGGACTAAAACCAATGATGATCTCAAGGGACTGTCACCCATCACAGTTAACACAGTCAAGAATGTTAGGAAAAATGATTGCATTCTTAGGTTGAAGTTCAGATCTTCCCCACCAAAATGGATTTAGAAGAAAATGGTGAAGTTGAGTATATTTCTCCATATCCTTATGTGAGAATTATCCGAGGAAGATATCTTCAACCTGCATGCATGTATGGGATATAATGGCCAACCAAATTTCAGCATTCCCTGGATCAAGGCTATGTCTCTGAATATATCAAAAAGATCATCGAAGAAGACCCTAAAAATACATTCTTGGCAGGAGGAGAGAAAATCATAATCACTGCCTATGATCACCCTGAAGTTGTTAGCAGTGACATTTTTCTAACCCTTAAGAGAAAGAAAATCGACTCTACGTTAGCATGTTTACAGTGGATCAAAAAGCTTGAAAACGACAACCACTACAAAATGTATGCAGATATAGATATAGAGAAAAATGGAACAAAAGCAGGATGGAAAGCAACTCTTTTGTCCTTGGCCATAATTCTGATATAGATGAAAACATGTGAAGCAGCAAGTGTAGAAAGGTGTAGAAAGCACCGAAAGCAACTTTGGCTTTTTCTAAAGATGCTTTTGCTTTACAAAAAGATGAAGGTGAAAAACATTTCACCTAAAGGAATATGCTTTTTGTCAATCGACCTCAATCATCATGAGCACTCACGAAAGCAGAAAATAATGGAGTTGTTCTGTACATTTTGATGTTTTAAATTTCGGTTTGAGTTCTGCTCCCTATATAAGAAGCTTTAGTTTCAGTTTGTAAGGCATCAGAAAATTGAGCAGATCGAAGAGTCTTCTCTCAAGAAGTAAGAAAGTAGGCATAGTAGCAGTGTGCTCTTTCCTTCCTGTTTAGTGTGGAGTGGTGTGCTTTCTTTTTCAAGTAAGCATCTGTAATCATTCTCATGGATAGCTAAACAACTTTTAGCTGTTTACCTGAGAATGAAGCTCTAAATTCTTATCTTGTAATTATGTTTAAATAAATAATTTAGATTGCTCATCTACTTTGTCAATATTTCAGTTTTATATTGTTTATATCTGTGTTCAGCCTTAATCCTGCACTGTCTTTAAGTTTAGATTTTCTGTTTCTTAGGAAGAATTGCTTCAGCTTAAGATGGAAACAAGTAGCAATGATTCCGCTAGTTAAAGTAATTGTTAGGCAGGGAGCCGTTAGGTGAAAAACATGGGCATGTTAAAGGCTAGTTTTGTTTTTCTCAAAAGTTTGAACATATTTTTTTCTAAGAAAAAGTAAATTTTGAACCCAAAAGTCAGCATAGGATACATTAGGAACTACCCTAAAAATGACTACCCTTATGAGTCTTTTCCCTTAAGGTTTTGTGTACGTAATTGGGCAAAATACCAACTTGTTGGATTGATTGGGCAAATACCAACTTGTTGGATTGATTGGGCAAAATACATAGTGATTTTGCGCAAACGGGCAAAACCTCGGTTATAAATGCATGGAAGAATTCCACAAATGGTTACTCAATTATGACTCATTCGACACTTTGGTCACTTAACTATTACTCTGTCAATCACTTTAGTCACCCAAGGGGCATTTTATCTCACTTTAATTTCTTCTCCCAATCATTCTAATACAGATTTCTTAATTTTTCACAACTGGTTGGACGAAAATATCATTAATATTGTGGCAAATAATTTTTTTTAATGAAAAAAATTAACGAAGTGGCTAAAGTGAATAACAGAGTTAAAGTTGAGTGACCAAAGTGATATATTTAAAATGTAAGTGACCAAAGTGTCAAATAGGTAAAAGTTGAGTGACCATTTGTGATATTCTCTCTAAATGCATTTCGAACCACATGTGAGAACTTTGGTCGCCAATATGGAAGTTGCACTACCACAAGTTCCCCAACCAGGTTGTCTCCATGCTCTTGGATCAAAACTACTCTTCTAGGTAATTTCCTATACAAGTTCAATATATTGATTGCCCTTTCTTAATAATGTCGATTTCCTAGTACAGAATCTTCCTATCAAAGGTTTTATTAAGTTTAATTTCCTTGTTTTACTCCAATCCACTTGCATACATGCATGCTATTATAATCAAAGATTGTCTTGACCATGCATATAGATCAATAGATTTATCTTCATATACTGTAGGTGGAATTTTAGCCAAATAAACTAGCTCCTGAAAAAATTTACATTCATAACACAGGTCTTGCCATGGGTGTGGGACTATTGTTATTATCAGGTGAAGTTAACGTGGAGAAAATTAAGTTGTACAAATCAGAAGATTTAGAAAAGGCTACTAACAAATTCCACATTGATAGAATTCTTGGCCACGGAGGCCAAGGTAAACTGTTTACAAAGGAACGCTACCAGATGGAAGAATCGTTGCAATAAAAAAAATCTAAAATAGTTGAGGAAAGCCAACTTTTACAATTCATAAATGAGGTTGTCATTCTTTCACAAATCAACCATAGGAATGTGGTTAAGCTATTGAGGTTGTTGTTTAGAGAGTGATATACCTCTTTTGGTTTATGAATTCATACCAAATGGGATGCTTTCAAAGTATATCCAAGATCAGATTGAGGAATTTCCACTTACATGGGAAATGCGTTTACGAATTGCAACGGAAATTGCGGGATCTCTTTCTTACCTGTACTCTGTGTAAATGCAAATCTGAAACTACAATTGCATATAAGACAAAAACACATATATTGCACTCACATACAAACATGCATATATAATTATAAAGAAACAAATATGCAGATCCTTAGAACAAGGAATGTGTATACCTGCTGGAACCGATGAAGCCATCTCAAATATAGTTCTTCTGTACTTCTCTTTGTTTGCTGTCTATCTATGGGGCAAGAACTGAATAGCTCATGTCAAAGAGGGTACAAGGACCTAGTATTTATAGTGAAAACATCCTAATACAATGCCCTCCCATAAAGGATAATTGTAATCACAATAATGTCTGTAATCACTATGATATATGTATTCCGACATCTTAGTGCTTGATTCAAGCTATATATTTAGGTCTCCCAATATATTCATTTGATTCATATGATAAATATATTTAATAGGGAATATGAATTACTTAATATCTCTAATTACTTGCTCTATTAGTAACAGTAATTGTTGTGCTAAATATAAGCTTGTAATTGTTCAATATCAACTTACACTCTGCTGCTTCCTTTCCCATTTATCACCGAGATGTCAAATCCACAAACATACTTCTAGATGAAAAATACAGAGCAAAAGTTACGGACTTTGGAACTTCAAGATCCGTTTCCATCGACCAAACCCACTTGGCCACACTAGTACAAGGCACATTTGGTTATTTGGACCCTGAATACTTCCAGTCAAGCCAATTTATAGAAAAAAGTGATGTCTATAGCTTTGGAGTTGTTCTTGTTGAGCTCTTGACTGGACGAAAACCTGTTCATGAGGCCGGTAACGAGATCACAAAAAGAATATAGAAGTCTTGCGACATATTTTGTTACTTCGATGGAGGAGGATAAATTATTAGATATTCTTGATGCTCGAGTTCTGAAAGAGTGTTCTAAAACTGATATCACAGTAACTGCTAGCCTTGCAAGAAGGTGTTTGAATTTGAATGGAAGAAACTGCCCACAATGAGAGAGGTCACGAAAGAGTTGGAGGCCATGCACATGTTTGGAGAAAAGACCTCTTATGCTGATGAACAAAACAATGAAGGAGTAAAACTTGTCCATTGGGATAATATTTCAAGTTCAGTAGGAACTAGATCATCTTGGGATGGTGATGATCCGACACCTTCACTACTTGAACTTCCACAGTTATCTTTGAAGACATGGTGAACTAGACACCTCTTGCAAGTTATGTTTCCTTTGATTTTATGCAGACAATTATGAATCTCATACTATGTTTATTGTTTTGTGCGACGGATATTAGTCATATTACTCTGTCTGTTCATTGAAGCTCACAGCCTGACGCCCTGACAGGTATAAAACAAGAAAGGTTATGATAATTATATGTACTGTCTAGTAGGCTACCTACTAATTATGGCCCCATCAAAATTCACTTGAAAAGCACGAGTAGTGAGTCAAGTTACATTTGCATTACGCTTTTGATCAGTAAGTTATTTTCATGATATAAATCTTCTGTAGTGCAAAATTCTTTCATCGTGTTTTCTAAATGATCACTGTGTTCGTGAAAATGTCCAAGTGAACATTTGTGCATGCGTATTCACAGGTGTTTATGTTACGACCAAGAAATGTACTCTTGTATTTGTTTGGCGTGTTCTTGCTTAAGTTTGAATGTTGACAGCAATTCGACCAATGTTATATGATCAATTCATTTTCAGCTCTTCCAGTGTTAATAATAAAAATCCTGGGTAATTTGTTGCACAAAAGAGGGACTAATTTAGCATTCAATAGTCTCTGATACAATGCACACTTTTATTGGTCTCGTCAATCACAAGTATTGACTGAGCGTTTGCAGAACTCTGCATTTTCGATAGGATTGCAAGAATTGTCAGGCGAATGACCCCAAACATTATTCCTGCTAATAACTCTGTTCTGAGTTAGTTATCCGGTACGAGAAAGAAACTAACAAGGTGGAAGGTCTACAGTTGGAGGCAGGATAGATTGATTTTGAGCCTTTCCCATTTTCTACCACAAAGGCAGTCTTCATTCCCCAGCTAGTATGCAGCTCCAAGTGACAGCGCATGAACCACATACCTGTACATGATCAAATATTGTTCAATGGGTCAGTAAAATATCTTGAATACAAATAATAAGTTTCTCAGCTGAGTAAAAAACAAATCTTGCACTGTAAGTAACTTTGAGCTTTGAAGTTTAATGCAGCAGGTTATTTGGTTATTCTGATATATTTACCAGGATTATCAGCCCCGAACTTATGGCAGCCCAACCACCGGTGGGAACTCCACGGTGTTTCTTTCAGGAGGATCCACCAAGTTAAATTTAGCCGGGTCCTTCTTGGGGTCAATGTTACCAACTCCGGTCCCAACAATGAAAAAATTGTAACCATGATGGCGGATTGGATGGGATTCCACAGTGAGAAGATTGGTATCTTGTAGCACCAACTCTAATGTCGAGTTAAAGGCGATCTTGCTTAGCCAGGTGCCTAGTTTAGTCCCAAGGTTGGCAGTGAGTGGGGCACCAGTATAATTGAATGGTGTTGGTGGGCGGTCAGGGAAATCTGTGGAAAATACCCCCTTGGTGTTGAAGTAATAAGCTTGAAGCAGCCCGATTTGAGGCATCATGAAAGTGATATTGTTCAAGGAAGCAGGGAGCTGTGTTCCATTCAGGCAAGTTGTGCATTGGTTGATTCCAAACCAATTGTGTACAAAAGATGTCTATCCACTTTAAGAGGTACATTAGGCTTCTCAGCTTGGCGTTGTAGCTCAGTACAAAAGCTGTGTCATTGAGTGCTGGAAGTTGGGAAAGGACTGGCAGCAGTTAGGGATGCCTTTATATTGTAGGATTGCAGTGGCAGTTTTATTGTCTATGGAAAGAGGTGCATCCATGAATGACCTTGCAGCCATGAAGTATCTACTAGGGACTTGGTTTGCCCAAAAAATAACATTTGTGGTCTGGCTGGTGCAATTAGTATTGCCTGAGATGTAAATGGTTTGGTATAGACTGCATCAACCTCTACCACTGTCAAGTTGTGGCCAGTAATTGCAAAGAATAGTTCATCATTGAGTGCAGCAATGACTATCCGTAGCAGGTAAGTCTTTCCCTGTTCAACCTCCATTACAAAGGTATCTGAGATAGCAAAAATGAGAATGCAAAATTGCCGGTCCAAATAGTTGCGTTATGAAAAGAAGTGCTAGCCAAGTTATCAGTTTGACTCATTGAAATGTCATCGTATCACATACTCTCATATTTTATGTTCATTGCCATACTATTTTCAGTGGTTCTTGGCCTAGACTTGCAGTGGTAACATAACATGAATGGCCTGACTTACGTTTTTCAGAACATGGAAAGAGCGGCCCTGGCTTCAAATTAATGGTATGTGCATCTGACATATTCGGAGGCAATCCCAGTCTGTTCTCTTGTTTAACAACCTCTTCAACATCGTTATTCCACCATTCTCCTGTGCCATTTTCAAAAGAACAATGGTGGACCACGGGCCAAGCTTGTCGCTGTTTAATAATGGTTGATCGAGGTTTGAAGGGTCTTTTGTAGTGAGGAAGTACGTACAGAACAGGACTTGTTCATTCAAAATTGTGTGATTCTGTGATGGTTTCAATATGATTTCCTCTGCTATTGTGTTGTAATGATGACCCGTGGTTCATCTTTAGGAGTAAATTTTATCAACTCTTAAACTTTAGATCTGTTTTTTACTTACAACTATACTGATTTGCACCAGGTATAAGAGACCTGCTTTGATGTTGAATTGCTTTGCTATGAAGGTTAAATGTCCTGCATACAAATCCGGCCTGACAAGTATTTTTAAGATTACAAACAGCTCAATGTGGTGGAACTTTTTCTGGACTGGATAACAAAACCAAATGAGAAGCTTGTGGAATTTGGGGTAGGTGGGATCTGCAAATGTTGCCCGGGTGAGTCTGCATGTTTATCCTTTTTCTAATCCTATGTCACTGGGCTGCAGCTCTTAGTTTCTTAAACTGACTATATTGTAAATGGCTAACACTAGTGTGCATGACTTTGGTATCTAATTCAACTTCAGTATCTTAGTAATGCAGATCCAGCTTATGCAGCAATTATCAGTCAGTATGGTGGGATCCCCTTATTATTCAATGTTTATCAAGCCCAGTTAGAAACACTGTTATGTAGGAAATCGTAGGCAACATGACTTCAATTCCATCCAAAAAGTACTATAGTACTTTTCTGTATCTGGACTTATCTGTGCATCTAATAGTATTTCAGTATTCTAAACTTCACTTGATTTATTGTCTGAAATCTGAATGACATCATAATTGATAAGTGATTGATTGTTAGGTGAATTATGCAATTGGGTCACTATACTATCTTTGCAACGCATCAAACAAGGAAGAGATTATGAAGCCAGAAGTGGTCGATGTCATGAAGAGATATGCTGCTGCAGCAAGTGTCAGCAGCTTCAGTAATCTAGCCAAGCCATTTTTTGGAGAATATGTTTCTGAAAATGAATTTTGAGACAGAGTAGGTCTGTTATTTAATGAACCGTCGAGTCACATCCCCTTTTTGAGTACCATTCTGTTTCCTTGTTCAGAAAGGTTAAGCCCGGATAGGTGGAATCATGTTTCAGAGACCGGGGGGTGCTTCTAATTCCAATAAAATTCAATTTGACACGAGATTATCTTGGTTCCATAAACCATTATCCGTTTTCTTTCTGTCTTTTCTTTTCTTAATCTCTGGGTTAAGTGTGCATTTTCTATTGTCAGGAAGTGCAGCCAATCTTTTTTGTAGGATGATGACAAAGGGGAAAGAGCCATTTTAGAAATTGTACATGCGCGTATTCAATTTAAAACCCCTATATAACATTTAAAACATCTGTATATATTCAATTTTCGCTCTGTTGCCATGTTACACTTTCGACTACAAATGTTTTCAGGATTTTTTTGATTTCGTTAATCTTGTTGAACGAGGAGATACAACTTTGGCAATCCATGGGAACAAAGCTCTGGCAGTATAGCTTGGTACTTGCGATTTTTATTTGACCAGAATGGTTCAAAAAAAGAAACAATACCAATTGTCTTGATAGACAGTTAGACATGAGATAGCAACCAAAAAGGAACAACTACGCCTTCTTCATTCCCAAAATAAGGACAAATAATGTCCAGAACCAGATTGAAAAAACATCGACTAATGACTAAACAAGTCGTAGTAGAACTAGGAGCTTATATTTATGTTACTTTCTTGCCAAGCATAGCAGTAACTACAAAATGAGATTGCTAATTAACCAATAGACCCCATGAATGAAGAAGGTAAAACAGACAGACCACACAGAAAATGATAATCGAAGAGACAGAGCGACCCCAAAATATAATCATCATTTACAAACTAGAATTGCAAGCCAGGAGAGCAGATAGACGAGAGCGGTGGTACATTTGAACCACAAAGGAAACGGAATTGTAATGGAAATGAAAAATGCTGTCACGCCAAAGAAAATGCCAAATCGGTCAAGTACTTGAGCCGGTTGGGGACGGGTCAAGTGAATGAATTTAGCAATGAAGAAACAGGTAAAGGAGAAAATGAGGGTGAATGAGAGGAAGTAGAAGGTTAGAGGGAGCTGAGAGTAGACTTGAGCTGATAGCAGAGCTATAGCAATGGCTGATGCCAGGCAGAAGACAACAAATATCTTTGCCCAATCCAAGTTGCGGTACCTAGTAGCTTGAGCTTTGTCTGGTAGGGCTTCTACATCTTGGTCGCTGCCAGGAGGAGGACCATTAAAGAGGCTGCTGATTTTACACACTGGGGTCTTATAGAGACAACTTCCTCGTGTATTCTCAAAAAGAACAACTTTGTATTTATAGGTACTTGGGAGAGTGTGTGGGAGTATTGGAGGCCTCGAGGGCGCAGATACTTGATGCAAAAATTTTGTTTTTGATGACAACTACTTGAGGCGAATTGTGCTTAAGAATTATCGATCTTGTAGGCCAGCCCTACAAGCATATTATTATTTTTTAAAAGTATTATCTTTAGAGAATTCTTCAGTCAAAACAGAAAAGTTTTATTAAAATATTCTTAAAATATTAGAAATTATTTGAAATGAAATATTTAATAAAGATAAAAACAAAAATATTTCTTTGCTTATCCTTGGGAGCATGTCAAGAAGGGGGAGCGTGTCTTGACCATGACATTGTGCGGCCAGGTTTTGATTCATTCTCACATTTTTGCTTTTGATTTTTTGTGTATTTACAGTGTTTGGTGTTGATTTTCAAAGAGATGTGGTTTTTGGTTTTTTCAGATAACTGATCAGTTAAAGAGTCCATTCTCCAGTGGATTATCGCTGCCTCAAATTTGTGAGAATTTTGCGATGCTCGAATTGCTGGTGTGTATCTTCAAATTGAGAGCTTGAACTGTGGTTGGGGTAAAGTGGAAGAAATTCGGAGGCATATATTGGACTTCCAGAAATCAGGTACTGACTAATTGTTGCAACTGTGATTATGTGTTTCTAACTTCAATTTGTGTTTGAAGATCTGCATTTGAGCTTATATGGATTGTTACAGGTAAGTTTGTTGTGGCATATGCACCTGCTTGTAGCGAAAAAGAATATTACCTTGCCTCTGCTTGTCAAGAGATTTATGCCCCTCCAAGTGCGTATTTTTTCTTTGTTTGGTCTCAGGGTTCAGGCATCATTGGTAAGAGGTTAGTTCCTCTGGTATTCTTCTCCCCATTTATATATTAACTTTGAAATATGAATTTTACGGTTTTGCCTGGATACTGATGACTGAAATCACTTACTAACTGAGGTTTGCATGGAATTTTGTTTTTCAGATGTTCTTGAGAAAATTGGAGTTGAGCCACAAGTGGAAAGGATTGGTAAATATAAAAGTGCTGTTGACCAACTTGCGCGCCCGACCATGTCCAACGAAAATTGAGAGATGCTGACAGCATTGCTCGATAACATATATGGGAACTGGCTGGACATAATTTCTTCTACAAGAGGTGCTTTGAGATTTGGTATTTGGCTAATCTTGTGGTCTTTAAATAACCTATTGACTTCCTAAATTTTTCTGCAGAAAAAAGAGAGAAGATATTGAGAAGTCTGTTAATGAAGGGATAAGCTGAAAGAAGGGGCTAGATCACAAACATACAGTATGATGATGAGGTATGCTTAATGTTTAGAGAACCAATATTTGTTCCATAGATCAAACATTTAGAGAACTGGGGAATGAGAAGGCTATATTGATATGTTTTGGATCCAGATATTATAGAAAGTATATTTACAGAGAGTTGAGAGCATGTCTAAAGTTCAGTTTCCCTCCATGCTCCTTAAATTTGTCAGTGTGTATTGAATCAATGACAGGATAATTACCTGGTCTAAATTTGGTATACTATGCAGGGCTCTTACGGGTTACTAATTTTGGATATGTAATAATTACGTTGTTCAGTTGTTGAAATTTGATAGAAAGTCATCAGGGGAGTAGTTGTTCTTGAAAGCTTTTTTCTTGCTGTGATAATATTCAGGAAGCATTGAAGTTATATGCATTCCTTTTGGGTTACTTCAATGTTGAAGGAAAGACTTGGAGTACAAAAGGAGAAAAAGCTTCGTATGGTTGATTACAGGTAGTCATCAGTATGTGAATTCTGGTTTGTGGTGATTCATATGGTCTGATCGATAAAAACCATTGGTTACTTAGTCCCTTCTTCTTGATTGCAACAGGAAATATTCTAAGGTTCGGAAATGGACTCTTGGATTATCAGTCGGTAAAGACAAGATAGCCATAATAAGAGCCTCAGGCAGTATTAGTCGTGTATGAGGTTCTTTTAGTCTACCTGGATCATCTATTGTTGGAGAACAGTTCATTGAAAAGATCCATTCTATAAGAGGTATTGTGGTCTTTCTAAATTAAGTTCATTGCTTAATCATGTAATATCTCGTGTTTTGGAATTGAGAACTCTGAGAACAGTTAATTTGCATCATGATTTGTTCCAATCTTTAGCCTGCATCTTATTATAATTCTTTTGTCCATCTCCAGAATCAAAAAGATACAAAGCTGCTATTGTCCAAATTGACTGCCCTGGAGGTGATGCCCTTGCTTCTGATTTGTAAGTGCTAGTATATATTAATGTAACACGTGATCCTAAACTATATAATTCTCTAATGTGTTGTCAAATACTGTTTGGCAGAAGAATTGGCGCGCTGTCTATGTCTGCATGCAGTTAACTGGTTGCCCTGACGTGTTTAATGACTTAATGGTTTGCAGGATGTGGAGGGAAATCAAACTTTTGGCTGCATCAAAACCGGTCATTGCGTCAATGTCTGATGTGGCAGCAAGTGGAGGATACTATATGGCTATGGCAGCAGATGCCATTGTTGCAGAAAATCTAACCTTAACTAGTTCCATTGGAGTTGTCACAGGTGAATATGAATATATGTTATATAATTGACTTGGAGAAAAACAATGTTGGTAGGAGTAGGACTATTAAAAGAGGAAGTTGATTGGATAGTATCAAAGTGATCTATATCCAGTTATACACCATGGTAAAAGCACAGAGACTGACACATCTAAGTGCGTAATAGATATTTGTGATACTTGTGATCTTTTTTATCTGTTTGCCGTGAAAAGTCTTCATACCCTTTTGTTGGTGTTCAGATAAGACCTTTAAATTCTGCAAGTTGTAGTTGTCATTTAGTTTTCTGTTTGTAGGGAAGTTTGACCTTGGAAAACTGTGCGAGAAGATTGGCTTCAACAAAGAAATCATATCACGGGGAAAAATTTGCAGATGTTCTTGCAGCTGAACAAAGACCCTTCAGGTACACTGTCTCATTGCATACTCTATTTTGTGTGATCTCTTTTATAATCGTGGGAGACAAAATTATTAATTTTCTTTTTCTTCCTAATTCAGGCCAGAGGAAGCTGAACTCTTTGCTAAGTCTGCACAGAGTTCATATAAGCAATTTTGGGACAAGGCAGCTTCTTCCAGATCAATGAGTATGTTCTGATTGAATCTTCATTTTAGTTTTAGTCACTTTCCTTTTACTCTTTTCTACCTGGAATTTAAATATGTCTCCTTTGTTATGTTGCCAGGTAGATAAAATGGAGGAAGTTGCACAAGGGAGAGTTTGGACTGGTAAAGATGCAGCTTTCAGGGGCTTAGTTGATGCTATTGGTGGACTCTGTCAGGCTGTTGCAATAGCAAAGCCCTAAGGCAAATATAGCACAAGATGCAGAGGTTGGTGACAAAAATCTTATTTTAGTGGCTAGGCATATGCTAGAGATAATAATGAGTTAATGCAGCAATTTAGCTTCCTAATTTCGTGTGTTATGATCTTCCTGTGTTTTTTATATGTACTTGTCAGTATGTTTCTGTAAAAAGTTATTTGATTCCAATTATTCCAGGTTACATTAGTGGAACTTGCAAGACCCTCCCCTTCACTGCCAGAACTTTTAAGTGGCGTAGGGAGTACTTTGGTTGGAGTCTATCAAACGCTGAAGACACAGCTGCAAGACTTGACATTTTCTGATGGATCCCGGATGGATGGAATCATGTTTCAGAGACTGGAGGGAACTTCTAGTGCCAACCCCATCTTCAATTTGATAAGAGATTACCTTGGTTCCCTCTAATCTGATTTCTTTCTTCTTTGGGTTATATAGAAAATGAAGGCCACCCTTACACATTGACAGAGGATGTGTCCCTCGATAATTATGGGAATGGAGCCCGTCTGAGACTCTCAGGCTCCCAGCCAATTGGACAGGGGCTCTCAATTAATTCAATTTAATCTAATACAAAATAATGTTTCAGTCGTTATAGAGATGCAGCATTCCATAAAAAGGCTTTGACCATATTGGATAGAGTTGGACAAAGAAACAAAATCAAGAGAAGGAAATCTACAGCTTCTTTCATTCATTCCCAAAGTATGCCGCCCGTTACACTTTTATAATCATAATGACCTAAAAGGGGCAAAAGAAATACACCAACAGCCACAAGGACTAGAACGGCGGTGTGGTAGTTAGGTAGTAGAACCAAGTAGCCACGAGCTCATACTGGTTACTTTGTTACACGCTTGTAGTATTTCTCAACTTGTTGAAAAGCTAAGCCATCCTTGCCCAACAGACCTCTACTTTCATTGAGCGCCACCACCACAACCACCCGTACTTCCATTAGATGTTTCTATTAGTAATAGCCCCATCAAAATTCACTTGAAAAGCTATAGTAAGTGAAATAACGTTTGCATTACGTTTTTGATCCGCAAGTTTTATGTCATCTTCTGTACGTAATGTAAAATTCTTTCATTGTGCTTTCTAAATGACCACTATGTGTTCGAGAAAATGTCCAAGCGAACCTTTGTGCATGTGTTTCATATATGATTATGTTACGATTAGCAATATACTATTGTATTTGTTTGGCACTTTGTTGCTGAGTTTGAATTAATGTCGACTGCAATTCTGTCAATGTTATTAAATCAATTTAAGATTATGGACTTTTCAATACTCACAACTTAGCTACATATATTGCAGAATAAGTAATTGGCAATGTAATGATAGTCTTATGTCCTTATTATTCATGATGGATACAATGGATACACTTCATATTTTGGCCATTACTTGTATCATAAATATTCATAACATAAATATCCGTAACATGTCGACAAAGGCCTATATTAATTAGGACTTCTAATCCTAATTAGGACAAAGGCCTATATTATAATTAGGACTTGGAATCCTCTATGGGAGGTACTAAGCCCTACAATGCCTATATAGAGTCTTAGGTCCCTAATGCATAAAGGATTGTACAGACAAGAGGTGTATGTTTTATATTTCGTTCATTTTATCATCATGCTTATGTTGATTGTGCCTGCATGTTGTGTTCTTAGTTTGAGTACAAAATTTATTTTTCATCTTTCATTTGTATGTAGCTAAGCTGTTAGATTCCATACTGAGTATTGATAAGTCCATAAAAATCTTACAATCCATTCATTTTCAGATCTTATAGTGTTAAAAATAAAAATCCTGGATAATTTGTTGCACAAAAGAGGAACTACTTTAGCATTCAATAGTCTCTGATACAAGGTACACTTTTATTGGTCTCTTCAGTCACGAGTTTTAAATGAATGTTTGCAGAAGTCTGCATTTTCGATATGATTGCAAGAATTTTCAGGCAAATGACCCCAAATAAGTCTCTTATTGTTCCTCCTAATAACTCTGTTCTGAGTTAGTCGATCGGGTACAAGGAAGGAACAAGGTGGAAGGTCTGCAGGTGGAGGCGGGATAGATTGATTTGAGCCTTTCCCATTTTCTACCACAAGGGCAGTCTTCATTCCCCAGCTAGTATGCAGCTCCAAGTGGCAGTGCATGAACCACACCATATACATGAGCAGATATTTTTCATTGGGTCAGTAAAATATCTTGAATACAATAGTTTTGCTCAATTAGTAACTTTGAGCTTTGAAGTTTAATGCAGCAGGTTATGTGGTTATTCTGATGTATTTACCTGGATTATCAGCCCTGAACCTTATGGCAGCCCAACCACCGGTGGGAACTCCAACAGTGTTTCTTTCAGGAGGATCCACCAAGTTAGACTTTGCCGGGTCCTTCTTGGCGTCAAAGTTGCCTAGTCTGGTCCCAACTCCCAACAATGAAGAAATTTTAACCATGAAGGTGGATTGGATGGGATTCCACTGTGAGAAGATTGTTGTCTTGTAGCACCAACTCTACTGTCGAATTAAAGGCAATCTTGCTTAGCCGAGTGNCCTAGTTTAGTCCCAAGGTTGGCAGTGAGTGGTGCACCAGTGTAATTGAACGGTGTCGGTTGGCGGTCAGGGAAATCTGTGGAAAATACCCCCTTGGTGTTGAAGTAATGAGCTTGAAGCAGTCCAACTTGGGGCATCCCCAATGTGATGTTGTTCAAAGAAGCAGTGAGCTGTGTCCATGCAGGCAAGTAGTGCATTGGTTGAATCCCAAACCAACTGTGTAAAAGATGTCTATCGACTTTAAGAGGTACATTTGCTGGGTACTTTGCTGTGTTTAGGCTTCTCAGCTTGGCGTTGTAGCTCAGTACCAAAGCTGTGTCATTGAGTGCTGGAATTGGGAAAGGACTGGCAGCACAGAATTAGGGATGCCTTTATATTGTAGGATTGCAGTGGCAGTTTTGTTGTCTATGGAAAGAGGTGCATCCATGAATGACCTTGCAGCCTGAAGTATCTACTAGGGACTTGGTTTACCTGAACAAGAACATTTGTGGTCTGGCTCGGTGCAATTAGTATTGCCTGAGATGTAATGGTTTGGTATAGACTGCATCAACTCTACCACGTACTTCAAATTGTGGCCAGCAATTGCAAAGAATAGCTCGTCATTGAGTGCAGCAATGATGATCCGTAGCAGGTAAGTCTTTTCTGTTCAACCTCCATTGCAAAGGTATCTGAGATAGCGAAAATGAGAAATGAGAAGCCAAATTTTCGGTCCAAATAGTTGCTTATGAAAAGAACTAAAGAAGTTCTAGCCAAGTTATTAGTTTGACTCATTGAAATGTCATCTTATCACGTACTCATATTTTATGTCCATTGCCATACTATTTTCAGTGGTTAATTATATGCATTGGCCTAGATTTGCAGTGGTAACATAACATGATTTGCCTGACTTACGTTTTTCATCAGAACATGGGAAGAGCGGCCCTGGCTTCCCATTAATGGTATGTGCATCTGACATATTCGGAGGCAATCCCAGTCTGTTCCCTTGTTTAACAACTCTTCAACATCGTTATTCCACCATTCTCCTGTGCCATTTTCTAAAGAATATTGCAATTAGATGTATAGGTGAATATCTTTTAGTACAAGAAAAAGGTGCAAGGCACTTATGAGAGCTAACAATAACTCAAACTCACCTAACAGAGATTAGTTTCTCTGTAAGGCTGAGAAAAAGGAAAGCCAGTCCCCTGTGTGGGCAGGATGACAATTGCTCCATAGACAGTGGTTCTCAGCCAAAATATGTGAGCATTCCACCATAGAGTTCCTATTTGCCCTATGATTGTCATATTGTAGGTGTAAAAGTTTCCAGTCTTGAATATCGGACATTGTGTTATATAAGCAGGTCCATCTGCCCACCCATTTCTATAATATTGCCTTAGACCATGCCTGGAAAATAAATCCACCAAATGTTTCATTAGTAACACAGATTGTGTTCATAGATGCATCCTATCATAATATCCTTTTGCCTTAACACTGAAAGTCTTACCAATGAATTGACATGTTATACTGTGCATGGTTGGTAACATTAACTAGAAGTGTATTGCCTTCTCTAGCATAGATTGTAGGTCCAGGGAACATCCCATTAACTGTAACAATTGGCTTAGAATGGCACAACCTGCTCACATTCTTCACTTGAATCTGCAAATAAATGAAAACATATATGTAAGGTTTTGTTAAAGTGTAAGCAAAATCAGTAGAGGAAGCTCAGGTTCCTGAAGCACTCACATTGAACTGGTAGGTCTTCAATGCAGCTTTGGCTGGAATGAAAAAGAACGCAACTGAACATGAGAAGAGACGTAAGAATGCCCAGCAGAAGTTGTTGCTTTTTGCCATTCTTGAAGCCACCAATTCTACTTAATTGAATGCAATGTCAAGTATGTTTGGTGTGGCATGATCGGTCGAGGTCTAATGGTTGTATAGAGCTGGGAAGAATAGAAAACGTTAACATACTATAAGTTTAATTTGTTAAATTAATTGAGGGGTGATGTTAATCAACAGTAGGTAGAAATTGCAGAAGTTTCATACGAAATTTGCAAGCAAAATATGGTTAGCTTGAATAGAGTATTAAAAAGGGTGTTAATTAAGCTTGAATAGGAAGAGAAGATAGAACCTAAACTTATATGTAATTTGTTATAAAGATAAATCATTATGTGTAATTTCTCTTCTATATATGATTAAGATTATGAAAAATATTGAACAAAAACAAAATTTAAAACCTTTATAATCCTACTTAGTCTTTAAAAAAAAAAAAATCCTACTTAGTAATAGATTGCCCGATCTTATAAGTACGTTATGGCCAGCTGCTTAGAACACTATGCCAAAAAATGCTTCATACCATACCCCTCAGACGACAGAAGAGGTTTTTTCTGTTGTCTGATTTTTTTCAAAGTCTTCAGACAATAGATTTAACTATTTCTGTTGTCTGAATGGTATGAAAATCAATACAAGTTCAACTTTTGCAAGTTTGTTGTAATTTAGAAAATTCAGACAACAGAATTCTGTTGTCTGAGTAAATGAAGAAATTATCTCTCTTTGTTTGGACAAAAATATATTTTTGGCTGAACTAAAACTTAAGTGAGCTAGACCCCGAGTTTTCTAAACACTTGGTTAAAAAAACGGAAGCCTGCTTCTTTCCTTCTCCGCGAGATAGACCCCAATTGCAACTCCCATTCTGGTTCTTCTCCCCCCAATCAGCAACATCATTTCCCTTTCCCAATTATGGTTCTTCTCTCCCCGATCTAGGTTTTTTACACAGAAGAGTCTCATCAATCAACCTCTCCCCTATCTAGGTCAAGAAGACACTGTTGGTGGAGTTCTTCGATCCGATTTTACAAAGTATACTATTGTTGCACGGTAAGTCTCAATCTTCGTGTTAGGATTTCGACCTTGATTTGTGTTGGGTTTTAGGATTTCGTTGAGATATCGATTTGGGGTTTCCTTTGAACTTAGATTTGTGATATCAATTTAGAGATGTGGTGGTTGAAATAGACTTGGGTGTTATTCTGGTTTTATGGATTTGGGGATGGTTTAGGGTTCATTTCGATTTGGGTGTTTGAAATTTGCTGAAAATTTATTGTTGTTCTTGAAATCGGGTTGGGTGTTTATCTTTTGGTTCTGGGTTTATAGCTTCTGACCAAATTAAATGTTTGTTCATTATATATATGATTGTTAATTGAGTTATGTAGGATTTCTGGTCAAGGAGAGGAGTGAAGGAGAAACGGGTTCTGCCATGAGATCTACCAACCAAGCGTTCCTCGAAAGCGGCCTCTATAAAACCCAACAAAAGGGAAAGATTTGGGTTTTGATTTGATTGGGTTTATGTTACGTTTCTGTTAATTTGATAGGGTTTTCATATTATGTGAACTTTCACAGGTTTTAGTCTAATTTTGGCTTTATAAATCATCTAAATGCTTTCGATGTCAGGATGCTGGTTTTGTACCAAATGGAATTGGGAGCAAAGGAATCAGCCTGTAAGCTTTTCTTTCCTTGCTGCACATGATCGAGCACCGATTGAACTGATTCAATTGCATGCTTTCTGTCTCTTTTCAAAGGCCTGGACTTTGCCTCTTGTCCTTTTGCCATTCAATTCCTATTTCAGAACAAAGCTACAGCATACTTTTCCATGCCTTTAATTAATATAAATGGACTCAAGCAATTGTCTCTTGCATTTGATAATCAATTATACATGTATGCAGCACGTACACATGATCAATTACATATTTTGGGAGCTTTGACAAGCTTATGTGTAATGCTATTTGTAATTATTTGCAGATTTTGGACATTCCTCCACCGCCAAGCTTCGTGGCTATCACAGTTGTTGGTGTCGAACCCAGAACCGGTGAGGAGCCATTCTTGCGAACCAATTGAATTACTGGGCAAAACACTCCAATTCATGCTTTATTTAAATGATGTCACCGATTGCTCTATTTACTTTTCCATCGATGTCCACTGTGCCTCATTTTGAATATCCTTGCATGATTTTCTTTTGATTGACAAGGAAACACATAGCTAAACTTTGCTTAAGAGAGACTTGCTGCATGTTTCTAAAGCTTTTGTCTTTAGTTCATGGTTTGACGTACAATTATAAATATGAAATTGTTGTCTTGAAATGTGCTGATCAGCTTCCACCGCCAAGCCTTTTAATAGAAGGCATGATCATGGACTTTGCTTGGTCTTCATTGTTCCACCGCTTTATGATCAAAGTGAAAGAGGGAAGAGATAAAGCTTTAATTATACTTTGTTGTCTGACACATGTTCAAGGCAATTTACAGCAAACTTTGACAATGATTAACTTGAATAAATAAATATATATATATATATATATATATCCTGAAATCTCTTCCCCTTTACAGCACCACACTTTTAGTGGCATATGGGATTTATGTGTTTTGATTAGTTCTCATCAAAACTGTTGCAGGTACCATATCTTTTGAAGATCCAAATCCCTTGTTTGTTTCTGGTAAGATCTTTTCCCTCGCCCTCCGCCGTTTCTCTTTCTAGGATTTCTGTTTTCTTTTTCTTCTTTTTTGGCAATCTTTCTATCTGTGTGAAGTCACTACTGAGTTGTTATTTTTTTTTTCCTAGGGTTATATTTTCTTTTTTGGATTTGTGACTGATTTTGTTTGATTGATATCTGCAATATCGTTTGTTCTTTTTTTGATTCTAACTGCGAAGTGGTTTGAATGGGGATAAGAATCTTCTAGAGAAACTATATCTACTAAGCTGTTTTCTTTTCGGTTCCCTCATAGATAATAGGCAAAGGCAAGTTTCAAGTGCAGAACCAAGTAGGTTTTAGCTAGAACAAATGGAGCTGCAGCTTGAGAAAATTCTTGATGCTGTAATCTCCAAGTACAAGTATATATATATATATTATACAAACTTTATCATTGGGTGCACTTCCATTCCGTTTGGTTTTGTTTTGATAATTAGTTTCAATGCCTATATAGAGTCTTAGGTCCCTAATGCATAAAGGATTGTTCAGACAAGAGGTGTATGTTTTATATTTCGTTCATTTTATCATCATGCTTATGTTGATTGTGCCTGCATGTTGTGTTCTTAGTTTGAGTACAAAATTTATTTTTCATCTTTCATTTGTATGTAGCTAAGCTGTTAGATTCCATACTGAGTATTGATAAGTCCATAAAAATCTTACAATCCATTCATTTTCAGATCTTATAGTGTTAAAATAAAAATCCTGGATAATTTGTTGCACAAAAGAGGAACTACTTTAGCATTCAATAGTCTCTGATACAAGGTACACTTTTATTGGTCTCTTCAGTCACGAGTTTTAAATGAATGTTTGCAGAAGTCTGCATTTTCGATATGATTGCAAGAATTTTCAGGCAAATGACCCCAAATAAGTCTCTTATTGTTCCTCCTAATAACTCTGTTCTGAGTTAGTCGATCGGGTACAAGGAAGGAACTAACAAGGTGGAAGGCCTGCAGGTGGAGGCAGGATAGATTGATTTGAGCCTTTCCCATTTTCTACCACAAAGGCAGTCTTCATTCCCCAGCTAGTATGCAGCTCCAAGTGGCAGTGCATGAACCACACCATCTACATGAGCAGATATTTTTCATTGGGTCAGTAAAATATCTTGAATACAATAGTTTTGCTCAATTAGTAACTTTGAGCTTTGAAGTTTAATGCAGCAGGTTATGTGGTTATTCTGATGTATTTACCTGGATTATCAGCCCTGAACCTTATGGCAGCCCAACCACCGGTGGGAACTCCAACAGTGTTTCTTTCAGGAGGATCCACCAAGTTAAACTTTGCCGGGTCCGTCTTGGAGTCAAAGTTGCCAACTCTGGTCCCAACTCCTAACAATGAAGAAATTTTAACCATGAAGGTGGATTGGTTGGGATTCCACTGTGAGAAGATTGTTGTCTTGTGGCACCAACTCTACTGTCGAATTAAAGGCAATGTTGCTTAGCCGAGTGCCTAGTTTAGTCCCAAGGTTGGCAGTGAGTGGTGCACCAGTGTAATTGAACGGTGTCGGTGGGCGGTCAGGGAAATCTGTGGAAAATACCCCCTTGGTGTTGAAGTAATGAGCTTGAAGCAGTCCAACTTGGGGCATCCCGAATGTGATGTTGTTCAAAGAAGCAGTGAGCTGTGATCCATGCAGGCAAGTAGTGCATTGGTTGATTCCCAAACCAACTGTGTACAAAAGATGTCTATCGACTTTAAGAGGTACATTTGCTGGGTACTTTGCTGTGTTTAGGCTTCTCAGCTTGGCGTTGTAGCTCAGTACAAAAGCTGTGTCATTGAGTGCTGGAAGTTGGGAAAGGACTGGCAGCACAGAATTAGGGATGCCTTTATATTGTAGGATTGCAGTGGCAGTTTTGTTGTCTATGGAAAGAGGTGCATCCATGAATGACCTTGCAGCCATGAAGTATCTACTAGGGACTTGGTTTACCTGAACAAGAACATTTGTGGTCTGGCTCGGTGCAATTAGTATTGCCTGAGATGTAATGGTTTGGTATAGACTGCATCAACCTCTACCACGTACTGTCAAATTGTGGCCAGCAATTGCAAAGAATAGCTCGTCATTGAGTGCAGCATTGATGATCCGTAGCAGGTAAGTCTTTTTCTGTTCAACCTCCATTGCAAAGGTATCTGAGATAGCGAAAATGAGAAATGAGAAAGCAAAATTATCGGTCCAAATAGTTGCGTTATGAAAAGAACTAAAGAAGTGCTAGCCAAGTTATCAGTTTGACTCATTGAAATGTCATCTTATCACGTACTCATATTTTATGTCCATTGCCATACTATTTTCAGTGGTTAATTATATGCATTGGCCTAGATTTGCAGTGGTAACATAACATGATTTGCCTGACTTACGTTTTTCATCAGAACATGGGAAGAGCGGCCCTGGCTTCCCATTAATGGTATGTGCATCTGACATATTCGGAGGCAATCCCAGTCTGTTCCCTTGTTTAACAACTCTTCAACATCGTTATTCCACCATTCTCCTGTGCCATTTTCTAAAGAATATTGCAATTAGATGTATGGGTGAATATCTTTTAGTACAAGAAAAAGGTGCAAGGCACTTATGAGAGCTAACAATAACTCAAACTCACCTAACACGAGATTAGTTTCTCTGTAAGGCTGAGGAAAAGGAAAGCCAGTCCCCTGTCTGGGCAGGATGACAATTGCTCCGTAGACAGTGGCTCTCAGCCAAAATATGTGAGCATTCCACCATAGAGTTCCTCTTTGCCCTGTGATTGTCATATTGTAGGTGTAAAAGTTTCCAGTCTTGATCGGACATTGTGTTATATAAGCAGGTTCATCTGCCCACCCATTTCTATAATATTGCCTTAGACCATGCCTGGAAAATAAATCCACCAAATGTTTCATTAGTAATACAGATTGTGTTCATAGATGCATCCTATCATAATATCCTTTTGCCTTAACACTGAAGTCTTACCAATGAATTGACATGTTATACTGTGCATGGTTGGTAACATTAACTAGAAGTGTATTGCCTTCTCTAGCATAGATTGTAGGTCCAGGGAACATCCCATTAACTGTAACAATTGGCTTAGAATGGCATAACCTGCTCACATTCTTCACTTGAATCTGCAAATAAATGAAAACATATATGTAAGGTTTTGTTAAAGTGTAAGCAAAATCAGTAGAGGAAGCTCAGGTTCCTGAAGCACTCACACATTGAACTGGTAGGTCTTCAATGCAGCTTTGGCTGGAATGAAAAAGAACGCAACTGAACATGAGAAGAGACGTAAGAATGCCCAGCAGAAGTTGTTGCTTTTTGCCATTCTTGAAGCCACCAATTCTACTTAATTGAATGCAATGTCAAGTATGTTTGGTGTGGCATGATCGGTCGAGGTCTAATGGTTGTATAGAGCTGGGAAGAATAGAAAACGTTAACATACTATAAGTTTAATTTGTTAAATTAATTGAGGGGTGATGTTAATCAACAGTAGGTAGAAATTGCAGAAGTTTCATACGAAATTTGCAAGCAAAATATGGTTAGCTTGAATAGAGTATTAAAAAGGGTGTTAATTAAGCTTGAATAGGAAGAGAAGATAGAACCTAAACTTATACGTAATTTGTTATAAAGATAAATCATTATGTGTAATTTCTCTTCTATATATGATTAAGATTATGAAAAATATTGAACAAAAACAAAATTTAAAACCTTTATAATCCTACTTAGTCTTTAAAAAAAAAAAATCCTACTTAGTAATAGATTGCCAGATCTTATAAGTACGTTATAGCCAGCTGCTTAGAATAACTACATAACCAGCTCAGAATAACTATCCAAACAAACAAAACCAAAAGAGAAAATTGAATAATACAATTTATTGCTGAATTGCATAAATGGATGGCCTTTTTTTTTTTTTTTTTGAAAGATGGCCGGTACATGGGGGCTAGCTTATGCTTATGCTTGCGCATAAGTACGTATATATATAATTAATAATTCCAGTAACTGGTTAACTCATTCTCTTCACGGAATGATACAGTCACATCTTTAATTATTATCCATTTTATTCTTAGAAGTACCCACTCCACACCATGTCGTATGCATTTCAAAATAGCTCAGTAAGGTTTCTCCCCATCCCAGTTTCCCGGGGGGTCATAGTTGCACCCAATGAAGGTACCTCCACTGTTGCACCTCACTTTGGCACACCCAACTCGCAACGAGTTACGCCAAACGACTTGCGTATAATGTCCACACACCTGGCCGGGGGCGCAAGAGTTCGAGTTGTAATCGTAGTTGGGCTTCTCTCCCACCCACAGGTTGACTGCTTCTGTGCCCGACATGTCAATGGCGGGGTTCATTGCAAGGTTTTCACCGTATCGCATATCGGTAGAGTGGACGAGTTCGCAGTCGCCTACATGAGTATTGGCATAGTCTTGTGCAAAACGTGCTACTTGGTCGTCCCAAGTCAAGGGCGCCACACCCACCTCGGCTCTAGCAGCATTGTGGGCATCAAGAAAGTCTTGCGGTGAGTCTTGGGCATGAATCGAATCGAGTAGGGCTATGGCTGTGAGGGAAATGAGAGCGAAAGAAATCTTAGCTGTAGACGATTTCATAATAGTGGTTTGTTTAATTTCTTAGGAGCTGGTTGATCTGTCTATGAGTTATATAAGGTGGTATATATAGGGGCGAATGTGAAATTATGTGCCACTGTGCATGCCTATGGACAATAAAAGTTACAGAACATTCATGATACGTTACAACAACTAAAAAGAATAAGAGGAAAGAACTGCCACAGCTGTAGATATCGCTATTTTGAGAATATGCCTTAACGACCAATGGTTACATCATGATCATTTGCATTAAATTCGGTAAGGATTGAACCTAATTAAGAGGA
Source organism: Rosa lucieae (assembly GCA_024704745.1). NCBI lineage: Eukaryota > Viridiplantae > Streptophyta > Magnoliopsida > Rosales > Rosaceae > Rosa > Rosa lucieae. Next base: position 20,196,491 of record CM045497.1, on the reverse strand, counting down.
ACGAAATGTAAAGGAAAAAACTAAAGAACCCACAAGTTGGTATTCAGTAATGATCATTGGCATTAATTTGGGTAAAAAATGAACCTGAAAAGAGAGCAAGGCAAACAAAAAACACCAAAGTCGCTAACCAAATAACCAAAATTCCCATGTATGTTACATTAATGTAAAACGTACATATTGCTTTCGAAAGCTTCTTGTTGTTAAGTGCACATTCAAGCAGATGAGTGTAGGCAATTTCGATGTTGTAAAGTTTAACTCTGCATCTTGACCCAAAAAACAAAAAAACATAAAAAAATGAACCCACAAGTTGGTATTCAGTAATGATCATTGGCATTAATTTGGGTAAAAAATGAACCTGAAAAGAGAGCAAGGCAAACAAAAAACACCAAAGTCGCTAACCAAATAACCAAAATTCCCATGTATGTTACATTAATGTAAAACGTACATATTGCTTTCGAAAGCTTCTTGTTGTTAAGTGCACATTCAAGTAGATGAGTGTAGGCAATTTCGATGTTGTAAAGTTTAACTCTGCATCTTGACCCAAAAAAAAAAAAGAATTTCACAAATAGTCACTCAACTATAACTAATTCGACACTTTAGTTACTCAATTTTCAAATATACCACATTGGTCACTCAACTATTACTCTGTCAATCACTTTAGTGACTTTGCTAAATCTTTTGTTAAAATCTCAGTTAAATAGACAATGTTTTTGTAAATATGCATTTTTTTAAGGGTAATTTTATAAAAATCTCACTTTAATCACTTCTTACAATCATTTTAATTCAGACTTCTTAATTTTTCACGATTAGCAAATAATTTTTTTTTTTAACGGAAAAATTAACAGAGTGATAAAGTGAATAAAAAAGTTAGAATTGAGTGACCAAAGTGTCAAACATGTAAAAGTTGAGTGACCATTTATGATATTCTCCTAAAAGTTTAACTTTGCAAGAGTTTTAGAGAAACCCAAAAATAGGAAACACTTGACTTTGGGTTTTCTCTCAAAGAGTCATCGGCGTTTCTTCCGCCCATAGAGAGCGTGCTTTTGCTTCGAGATTTCAATGTTTGCCCTGCGACTCATATAAAGCATATATGTCATGCATTAATACGTACTACTATTACTACTATTTTGATTAGTTATTGGAAAGTTAGTTTTGACATTAAGACCTCTCATGAAAATGGGAAGCTCTATCGATCATATGCACCACCGCTTTAGGAGGTGAATTCTTTTTTGTAATTTTGATTGACAGAGGAAAACTGTAGAGTAGTGGATATTGCTTAAGCTTATTTTATACCTGCAATTCTACAAATTCATTTGCTGACAAATGTATCTGTCTAGCTAGCTAGCTACAATATAATCTAAACTGTGTTGAAGCAAAATCAAGTCTTGTGTGCCTAATCAAACTAGGAGTAGTAATAGGAGAGAAGGTTCTAGAATTACTAATCCTACTCGGATTAGTATTCCTTGTAACATTAGAACATGTACTTTGTAATCCCTATATATAGGGCTCCAATTCTCAATAATATAATTACAATTCTCTCTACAATCTCTCTCAAATATCATATAAACACATTATCAGCACGAGTTCTAGCCACAAACCACAAACCACAAACCAAAAACCCGAAAATCTTCCATCACCACCGTTGCACATAGCCCGCGCTAGCCCTACCGGCTGCTGCCCCCTGCAGCCCTGCCGCACTTCTGCTGCTTCCTGCAGCACCTTTCTCACCTGTGCGCCTGCAGCTTTGCATCAAGCTACTACTACTCCTGCAGCTTTACTGCACCTCTCGCCCAAGACCCCTACTGCATCCTCTCGGATAACCAAACATCCCAGCTGCCCCTGCAGCCCTTCTGGTCAACCAAAACAATCACCAAACCGGCCTGGCTTCCTGCTATACTCGGTAGCAATCAAAACTCCTTGCTGCCATCAACACCGACCCACCTAAGTCCTCTATATTCCACCTACATCAACTACAAGTTCAAGAATCAAGTGTTCAAGCTCCAAACAAACAAGTAAGTATTTATAATTAAAGTTCCCGCTTTCCGTACTTTAATTTCTCCTTCTTTTTTTTTGGGGACTTGCAACCTCCCTTCTTCTACATCCCACCTTTCTTATAACGTGAGTTCGATTATTGAAAAGCGGAATCGTGGGGATTCACGCAATCAATGAACTAAGAGCGTTCATAAGACTTCAGACTAAGAGCGTCCGTAAGCATCGATTTATGACCATATAAACATAATTGTTTCGGTCTAATCCAATCATTCTTGGAAATCGATTTCTTGGTAGCATAGCTTGGAAATCTTATTATTTAGTTGTCGTGGAAGTTTTAACTCCGAACTAATATATTTCTTCTTCTTATTTCAGGATGTCAAAGCTTGAGTTTCCTATCCTTGACTCAACTGGCTCGGAATATCATAGTTAGGTCACGGATGTTGAGAACCATCTCACTTCAAAAGGGATCCTACCTTAATTCAAGCACCAAATCTCGAGCTCATATTTGAGCGTACGGCTACAAATAATGCCACTGCTCTTATCTTGATGAGAAGCCACATGGATAAATCACTCCGATTGGAGTACATGGCAATCAAGGATGCTAGAGAATTATGGGTTGCGCTCGAAGAGCAATTTGGTAATGTCAGGGATACCCTCCTCCCCGACTTGAAAGTTCAATGGAGCAATCTACGATTCGCCGACTTCAAGTCCGTAGCTGGATATAATTCAGAAGTTCTACGCCTCAAAACTATGTTGGGGTTCTATGGATAGCCTGTCACAGAGCAAGTGCTAATTGAAAAAACTCTCTCCACCTTCTCCGTCTCAGCAATTTTGCTATCAAAGCAATATCGAACCGAATATAATACTGGACGGATCACGAGGTTTCATCAACTAATTAATGTTATGTCTGTAGCTGAAAAACATGATAATATCCTCGTGAAGAATTATAATTCAAGGCCTATAGGAACTAAGAGCGTTCAAGAGGCGAATTATAATAATGCACCCAAAGAAGGGGGCAAGGAGTGGAACCCTAAAAATATGGGACACAACGGATGTTTTCGTCCATATAACCGCCCTACAAAGGAAGGAAACTGCCAAAATGGAGCGGGAGCACGTGGCAACAAAAGCCACCGTGGGAGAGGGGGTGTTGCCTCTGAAAATCACCTCGGCCTATACAGCCGAGGGATCAAGGAACAAATGTCCTTCTCGATGAATAGATTGTGGAGTGTGCCAGCACACGGCCAGAAGGCCAAGTGTGCAATTGTAGGTGTAGTGGATGTAGATCTGACTTATCAAGCAATTGTTAGCCGAGGAAGGAACTTATTCTCGGTTGAGGTTCGATGCCTCTAGATTAAGGACTTGGTGGCTGAAGGTCGGGTGAGTATGAGTAAATATGAGCTGTCTGGTCACAGGGCTTAGGTCAATTGGATCCAAATAATAACAAGTAACAATAAAAGTGAATTCGTAATAATGAAATCTTCAAGATTAATAGCTACTATGCGACTACGAACAGTAAATAGCATGATCAAACAAGTAAAGCATAAAGACAATAAAGAGCAAATAAAAGATAACAACGAAACTGAAAACTGGAATGGCCGAAAATTATTAACTACTGTTTGAAAGAAAACAAAGAGAACAATTCAAAATCGATGCTAGGCTATAAGGAAATTAAAGTAACTGAAATTGTAACTAGCAGAGCAAACTAACTAAGGAACAAGCGGAAATTCTACCTAAGCAAAAGGTAAGACGAAAACAAGAAAAGCATGATGGCTTGAGTTTCTGGAGTTGTGTGTATGTTGTCTACTATCGATGCTTCTATTTATATTGGCTGCTTTGTTACTTGAACTGATCTCTTGACTCTTTGAAGTTGAGTGGAATTCAGCCTCCTCTTGGCTCCGTGACTCTATCTTGATCGACTCTGAAGGTCATCATCAACGGCTGTAATTAATCTTAAAGTAGACTATCTTGGATTGAACTCTCCTTATTGGCTAACGAACTTCAATTCGACTGAAATACTAGATCCCACCTCATCTTTATCGTTTATCAGCTTACTTTGTCGACTAGCTATTATCCTCCCAAGTTGAGTTCGAGTTGGAAACTGACTAGAATGACTTGAACAATCGGCCGATGGGCTTTTAGATAATAAATCTCTTTTTCGAATTCATGACTACGGGCCGGCTGATAACTAAAAGCCTAACTATTATCTAACTCAACTTAGATCAGATGAAGTGTCTAATTATTCATCGGCCACCATTTTTGGCTACCAGCCCAAATACTTGTTGATTGTAATTAGAAATCATTCAATAACTATGCACATTAGCTACGTCTGAGTGGACATGCAAATGTGGGTACAAATAGGGGGACACAAAGCCGTCGGCCAAAGAGGTGGCACCATTGTCCAACAAGGACGTCAATCCCGTCCCCATGCACAAGATGCATCTCAATCCAAGGGAGGAAATCATAATGATGCATGCCATAGATGTGGATCTATTGAACATTGGTTCAAGAAATGCAATGCAAGCAATCAACTAGCTGCACGTTACAAGGCATATAGAGACTTTAGAGAGCATGAAGCCTATCTTGCCGAAGAAGAAGAAGATGGTGATGATGCTAATGTCAATCTCACCATAGCGGACTTCAAATCTGACAAAGAATTGCACAAGGATGCTACAGATTTTGATTAGTATAGTCCTTAGTTTTATTTTCCAAGAATTATGTAATGGCAATTTGCCTTAGTCAATAAAATAACATTTTGTATTAATTCTATCTTATGTGGCGCACCTAATTAAATATGATGTCTAGAAAAGTAATTGAGATTAGTGGTACTTAAGAGAGCATTGCTCCACCGACATCTCTCTCTACTTCTCTGGTCATATTTGATTGGAGTTATCAAACGGATAGAGTGACTACGATTTGTCTAAATTTGATTTTTATGTTGGATTATATTTTTGGTCAAGAAACTTTGATGTAACCATTGGCTATTGTTAATAAAGTCTAGATTTACTTTATTCAATGTCTTGGACATATTTTAATTTCGTACTTTATTATTTTTTCAGTATGTTTCCCAGAGACTCGAAGAGCTGGAATGCCTAGTGGATAGTACAACTACACATATCATCCTTCGAAATAGGCAGCTATTTCTATGGATGACGCCTTCTCGATCTTCAATGACTATGATGGCTGGATCATCTCAATTGATTCATGGTAGAGGACCAGCCCAATTTATGTTGCCAAATGGCACAATTTTGAATGTCACCGAAGCTCTTTATGCTCCTAGGGCAGGAAGAACCCTATTGAGCTTCAAAGATATAAGAGCCAATGGTTTTCATATGGAACACATTGTGAGAATGGACAAGAGTTCCTTTGCATCACCTCTGATGACTACGGATATAAACGAGTATTAGAGAAACTTATGTGTCGCTCTAGTGGGTTGTATGCAACCACTATTCGAGTCATTGAATCCAACCATGTCATGAGAGATGATTTATGAGATTCTGACACAAATAGGCTTTGGCATGATCGTTTGGGACACCCAGGTCGTGATATGATTATCCGTATATTAAAGATTTCACACGGACATCCATTTTTTCATAACGAAAAGAAGTCAAAATCGGTTTTTGGACACCGAAAGAGCTCATGCGCCTCACGGTGCCGTTCACCCCCAAAACTGGTCATCCTTGGCCGGCGCCGCCGTTGCCCTGCGGTCTCAGGGTGGCATTGATGCCACCAATGCTCTTTCTACTCCAACTTTGCTTCTAAAGTCCATTGTGACTTCGTGGCTCAACCAAAATCCTCATTGGTTGTTTCTAAAGCCCATCATTCGTTCTACAAAGCCTACTCTTTAGCAAAATTAGGATCCAGACCATCCTATGCAAAGGACACTAAAGAAATTATACCATTCTAACAAAGAATCTAAAGTGATATTTGTGGACCTATTCAACCACCATGCGGACCATTTAGATATTTAATGGTGTTGGTTGATGCATCGACACGCTAGTCACATGTCATGCTATTGTCCACAAGGAACGCTGCATTTGCTAAACTCGTAGCACAAATTATTAAGTTAAGGGCTCACCACCCTGATCATCCTATTAAGTCTATAAGATTAGACAATTATGGGGAGTTTACATCAAAAACTTTTGATGATTATTGCATGTCCATTGGGATTGAAGTTGAACATCCAGTTCCTCATGTTTACACTCAGAATGGTCTCGCAGAAGCCGCCATTAAACGACTACAAATGCTTGCTAGGGCATTGGTAATTTGCACCAATCTCCCTATTTCTGCTTAGAGCTATGCAATATTGCATGCAACTGTGCTTATTCGTTTGAGGCCCACTGTCACTCAACCCTTTTTTGCGTCCCAGATGGTGACTAGATATGAGCCTAATGTCTCACACTTTGGGTGTGCAGTATATGTGCCTATTGCGCTGCCACATCGCACCAGAATGGTTCCTCAACGATGATTATGCGTTTACGTTGGATATGATTCTCCAACGATTGTCCGCTACTTAGAACCCTTGACAGGCGATCTTTTTACCGCTAGATTTGCGGATTGTCACTTCGATGAGACAGTCTTCCGGTCGTTAGGGGGAGATAAGAACATCAATGTTCAACAGGAACGACAGGAATTGTCGTGGTCTATCCCCACTTTGTCTCATCTTGATCCCCTAACCGCACAGTCCGAAATTGAAGTGCGGAGAATTCTCGATCTTCAGAACATAGCATAATCGATGCCTGATGCATTTTCTGATATCTCTAAAATGACGAGATCACACATACCTGCTGCAAACGTGCCTGCAAGGATTGATGTCCCGAAAATTAGAGCACATGACGCCACCTCAAGAGTACATGAGGATGGCGCCAACGTCCCCACCCTTGGTGACGTTGTGGCTAGGCCTACAGCTCCTGCCAGGAAGCGCGGGAGGCCTATAGGTTCGATGGATTCTTGCCCAAGAAAGAAAGCTAGTTTGGCACAAAATAATCCATTAATCATTGATGTAGATAATCCATCTCATGAGAATATTCCGGATTATGGTTATGTCCAAGAGACATCATTGGGGGACGCTCCAATGCCAGAACCAATTCCACAGAATAGAGAGATCTCCATGAATTACACTAGTGTACATGAGATGATGGATAGAAATTCTATGGCAATTGATGATGCATTTGCATATCATGTTGCAAAAGCGAGTTTGGCAAAAAATAATCCATTAATCATCGATGTAAATAATCCATCTCATGAGAATATTCCGGATTATAGTTATGTCTAAGAGACATCATTGGGGGACGCTCCAATGCCAGAACCAATTCCAGATAATAGAGAGATCTCCATGAATTACACTAGTGTACATGAGATGATGGATAGAAATTCTATGGTAATTGATTATGCATTTGCATATCATGTTGCAAAAGGAATTATAGAATATGATGATATCGAACCTCATTCTATCGAAGAATGTCAATGAAGAGAGGATTGGCCTAAATGGAAAGATTCGATCCAGACTGAATTGGATTCACTAGCAAAGAGACAGGTATTTGGGCCTATAACGCAGACACCCCCAGATGTAAAACCTGTTGACCATAAATGGGTCTTTGTTAGACAGTGTAATGAGAAAAATGAGATGGTTAGATATAAAGCCCACCTTGTGGCGCAAGGTTTCTCACAACGCCCTGGAATCGACTACGAGGAGACATACTCTCCCGTAATGGACGTTATAACGTTCCGCTACCTTGTCAGTTTGGTAGTTTTCGAAAAACATGACATGCAGCTTATGGATGTGGTTACAGTATGTCTTTGTGGGGATCTAGATTCAGAGATATATATGAAGGTTCTAGATGGACTTCAATTACCCAAATCAAGTGGCTCTAAACCACGGAGAGCGTTTTCAATAAGATTAAAACGCTCACTATATGGATTAAAACAATCCGGACGGATGTGGTATAACCGTCTAAGTGACTACTTGATTGGGAAGGGATATATTAATAATGAAATATGCCCATGAGTGTTCATTAAAAGAACAAGTTCCGAATTTGCAATCGTAGCAGTTTATGTCGATGACATGAACCTAATTGGAACTCTAGATGAGTTGAAGGAAACTGCTAAATACTTGAAATCTGAATTTGAGATAAAAGATCTTGGTAAAACAGGGTTTTGTCTCGGTTTAGAACTTGAGCACCGTAGTGATGGGATTTTGGTCCATCAATCTGCATATACTCAGAAAAACCTATGGCGCTTTAATGAAGATAAAGCAAAGATTGTGAGTACTCCCATGATCGGCCGTAGTCTTGAGCCTATAAGAGATCCGTTTCGTCCAAAGGATGAGGACGAAGAATCACTAGAGGCCGAAGTGCCCTATTTAAGTGCAATAGGTGCATTATTGTACTTAGCTCAATGCACAAGACAGGATATCTCATTTGCAGTGAACTTGTTAGCTCGACATAGCTCTGGGCCAACACGCCGCCATTGGATTGGTGTAAAGACAATCTTTCAATACCTAAGAGGTATGATTGATATGGGCCTATTTTATCCCTACACAAAGAAAAAGAATGACGGAAATTTGGGACCGGACCCTAGGAGGAAAATTGCCACCATCCATAACATAACCGCCGGCCATGTTGCCGCCGCCAGCGCCGCCGCCGCCCATGGTGGCCGGCCTCACCCTATTTCCCTCCATCAAAACGACAATGATGTTTTGATGGGTTTTGCTGATGCAGGGTACCTCTCTGACCCTCACAAAGGTCGCTTCCAAACTGGTTATGTCTTTACCATGGGAAGCACTGCGATATCTTAGAGGTCTACAAAGCAGACCCTTGTTGCTACTTCCTCAAATCATGCAGAGATTATTGCTCTACATGAAGCTGTGCATGAATGCATATGGCTAAGGTCTGTAATTAGACATATTCAAGGAAGTTGTGGTTTGAAGTTTACCACGGATGAAACTACATGCATTTATGAGGATAATGCAACTTGTATTGATCAAATGAAGTTAGGTTTCATCAAGGGCGATAACACCAAGCACATATCACCTAAGTTCTTTTATAATCAGCAACAACAATCACTTCTAAAGATCGAAGTGAATCAAATCCGATCAGAGGATAATGTAGAAGTTATTCACTAAGTCGTTACCTAAATCCACCTTCGAGAAACATGTGAAGAGCATCGGATTGAGAAAGTTATCCAAACTCCCATGATTGCAACAATCAGAGGGAGATATCGATATCAGGGGGAGTTATGATGTCTACATGTTCGATCTCGAAGAGTAGAGGACGTGTTGTACTCTTTTTCTCCTCCTCAAGCGTGTTTTTGTCCCACAAGGTTTTTCACTCGAGCAAGGTTTTTTTTTAGGCAACGGATGAAGCGTCACCACCAAGTTTGAGCAGCACAAGGGCGAGTGTTGAAGGAAAATCAAGTCTTGTGTGCCTAATCAAACTAGGAGTAGTAATAGGAGAGAAGGTTCTAGAATTCCTAATCCTACTCGGATTAGTATTCCTTGTAATATTAGAACATATACTTTGTAATCCCTATATATAGGGCTCCTATTCTCAATACTATGATTACAATTCTCTCTACAATCTCTCTCAAATATTATATTCTTAAACAAACTGAACTATACTATTGGCCATCGTTATGTTGCCATGCAGAACCTTCCTTCTCAATTGAAGGAATCGATTCCTGAACAAAAGGTAACCCTTCTAGTCTATATTAGCAGTAATCCTTTTCCAGCGATCTGAATTAGTCTGTGCTGTTTGGTTTCCAAGAATTTAACAAGAAAAAAAGAAGTAAAAAATAGTTTGACAATTAACAAATGATGTGATTGTAAAGAGGGTCTAGCAATTTTTTCAAAGGGTCAAGAAATTTTTTTTTTGTACAAGTTGACAGCCTCAGTGTTTGTTTGTTTTTTTTTTTTTTTTTTTTTGAGGATCAATAAATTTTTCGTGAGGGTTAGGAAATTTTCTTTAGGGTTAGAAAATTTGCATCTATGTTTTTATTCTTAAGGGTCAATAATAGAGTACTTTTCCTTAGGGTCAAGAAATTTGCCTTTGTGTTTTTTTTTTCCTGAGGTTCAATAAATTTTTTTTGAGGGTTAGGAAATTTGCTCCTGTGCTTTTTTTCCTGAGGGCCGGGTCAAGTTTTTTCTTAGTACAAGTTGTGAGTCTCTATATTTTTTGTTCTGATGGTCAAGAAATTTTTCCTAGATTGAAAGAACTGTTTAAGGACACCTAGTTTGTGTGTTTGGCCCAAACTCTGATTACTTGTCTGAGTTGTAATAGAATTAGTCTTACAGATATTCTCGGAGATATCTTATTCAATGTACGATTCAGTTCCCTTGTAAGACTTTTAATCTCTAGTTGTGATCCTCTATATAAAGAGGCCCCTATTATCAATGAAAGTCATAGCTTTTTCTGTCCCAATTCAGTTTTACTAAAACACGTTATCTGCATGAAACCCTAATCCTGATTCAAGAAGCCAAAACCCTAAATCCGAATACAAAACCTTGAAACCCTTTCTACCTCTGCCGTACACCTTAAGCCCTCAACCCCAGGAGTTCAGAACCGGCAGCAGAACCACCAGAATCGGTCGAGAAACTACCAAACCAGCCTCCAGAAGCTTCAAACCATCCACCACAAATCCTCTGCTGGTTCGCCACCTTCTAGACCGTCTACGGCCGCCAAACTATGTCACCAGCAATGCCTCGACTCCAGGATTTAGTAACCGAAAGCAAAACCTTAAGAACGGGTCTAAAAGTGACTAAACCGACCGCCTAAGTCACTGAACCGCAGACAGAAAAACCAGACAAAAACTATTTAGGGCAGTTCCGGCCACCACCAGCCAACCATCGACTAGAAGCATCTTTTCTGGCCAACTTCTGGCCAAAAGTTCCAGCAATCCCCGTTTGTCCTTTTCAATGTAATTTTTCATTAAAGTTCCCGCTTTTGTGTACCTTTTTTTAAGATTTCAATTCTTTTTTTCTTTTTTTTTCGGAGACTTGCAACCTCCCTTCTTCTGGGCCCTTCTTCTTTCATGGGGAGATAAGAACACAAATGTTCAACAGGAAGGACAGGAATTATCGTAGTCAGTCCTCATTGTGTCTCGTCTCGATCCCCGCTAAAGTGACTAGATCACACATATCTACTGCAAACGTGCCTGCAAGGATTAACGTCCCTATGTGAGGATGTAGTGCCACCCTATATAGAGGTAGGTATGGCACCAATGGCATAAAGAGTGGCAGTCTGGTGTTACAGGCCATAGCCCCAGTTAGGATGCGTGAGAGGCCCGTGGGTTCAAAGGATGCTTTGGCACAACCTGATCCTTTGATCATCGACACTCAAAATTCATCTCATAAAAATGTTCCAGATTAAGGTTATCGTTGGGGGACGCCTCAACATCAGAACCAATTCATGAAAATATAGAGCTCTCTAAAGATTACACTAGTGTACATAAGACGTGGGTTAGAAACTCCATCATGATTGATGTTGTATTAGCGTATTTCATAGCACATGAGTTTGTTGAGTTTGATGATATCGAACCATGCTCCGTTGATGAATGAATACCAACGTAGAGAAATTTGGCCTAAATGAAAAGATGCGATCTAGGTTAAGTTGGATTCTCTAACGAAGATGAAGGTTTTTTGAGCCAGTGATACCAACACCTCCTAACATAAAACCTGTTAACTAATGGGTCTTCATTAGAAAGCGTGATGAGAAAAAGATATGGTAATCTCGCCTTATGATGCAAGGCTTCTCACAAAACGCTCTGGAATCGACTATGAGGAGACGTGTTCTCTCGTAATGGATGTCAATGCACTTCACTACCCTGTCAGTTTGGTAGTTTCCGAATAACTAAATATGCAGCTTACGAATGTAGTCACTACGTATCTTTATGGGGATATAGATACGGAATATACATAACAGTTCCTGGTGAACTTCATTTACCCAAGTCAAGTGGCTCTAGACCACAGAGCGCGTTTACAATGAGGTTGAAATGCTCACTAAGTGACTACTTGATTGGGAATGGATATGTCAATGCCCACGCATTTCATTGACAAGTTTCGAATTCTATCGCAGTTCATGTTGGTGACATGATCTTCATTGGAAGCCCTTAAAGAGTAAAGGGAAACTGTTGAACACTTGAAATCCGATTTTGAGATGAATGATCTTAGGCGAACACCAGTCTGTCTCCGTTTGGAACTTGAGTACCGTGTTGATGCTTAGGATTTTTGACAAGGTCAAGCCTTCAAGTACGCCCATGATCATCCGTAGTCTTGATCCTAAAAAGGATCCTCTTCGTCTGAAGGATGATGACGAAGATGTGCTAGAGGTAGAAGTGCCCTACTTGAGTACTATAGGCTCATTATTGTACTTAGCTCAATGCACAAAACCAAACATCTCATTTGCAATAAACTTGTTAGTTAAGTATAGCTCTGCGCTAACACGATGCCATTGGACTGGTGTTAAAGATATCTTTAGATACGTAAGTGATACGATTGATATGGGTTTGTTCTATCCCTGCAGAGAGATGATAGATTTATCACAGGAACGCCGCCAACACTGGCCTGCATCCTTTATCCCCATCCCAAAACGACATTAGTGTTTTGGAAGGTTTTACTGATGCTAGGTATCTCTCTGACCCACACAACGATCGTTCCCAAACGGGTTATGTGTTCACCATGGGTAAGACCGCTATATCTTGGAGGTCTACAAACAGACCCTAGTCGCTAGATCTTCAAACCATGCAAAGATTATTGCTCTTCACGAAGTAGTTAGTGAATGTATATGGATTAGATCCATAATTACGCATGTTCGAAATAATTGTGGTTTGAAGTCTACCACAGATGAACCTAATAGAATTTATGAGGATAATGCTGCTTACTTTGAACAAATGAAGCAAGGCTATATCAAAGAGACAACACTAAGTATCATCAGCAACAACAGACTCTCCTCAATATCAAAGTGAACATACAAGGTTTGATCTGAGTATAATATGGCAGACTTGTTTACAAAGTCGTTGCCTAAATCCACTTTCGAGAAACATGTTGGTAGCATCATTTGTAGAAGTTATACGAACTTCCATGACCGTAGTCATCAGGGGGAGATGTCTACATGTATGGTCTCGAAACATGAAGGGTGTATTGTATTCTTTTTCTCCTTCGACCGAGGTTATTTTTGTCCCATTAGGTTTTTGTTACTCGACAAGGTTTTTGACGAGGCAGCGAGAGGAGCACCAAGTTTGGGAGACACAAGGGAGAGTGTTTAAGGACCTAGTTTATGTGTCTGGCCCAAAATCTGATTACTTGTCTGAGTTGTAATAGGATTAGTCTTACAGATATTATCTGAGATATATATCTTATATTCTATTCTCTGATTGTAATCCTCTATACAAAGAGACCCCTATTATCAATGAAAGACACAGCTTATTTTCTCCCAATTCAGTTCTACTAAACAAGAACAAGTTTTTTAGAATTGTTGGATAACAACATTTTTGAGGTTCATGAAAAATTTGTTAAGGGTCAGGAAAAAGTTTTTGAGGGTCAGGAGAAATTTTTTTAGGGTCAATAATTGTTTCGTTTTATATTGCTGCATTAGGTCACCGAACTAACATGATGACTTTTGCTTTTGCAGATAAGTTCTTGATTTACTTGATCAATTGCGAGAAAGCGAGATAGAGCATGGATTGTAGAGAGTGAGAGAAACTGAATTCTTGAGAGAGAGAGAGAGAGAGAGAGAGAGAGAGAGAGCTGAAAGTGTAAAACTGTTTCGGAATAGTTGAGGGATAATATTGTAATTTTGTATCAATCTTGGGTGTAGTGTCCTGATGGGGAAATATTTTCCAGACCCTCAACTTGTGGGAAAATATTTTAGAAAACTACATATAAGTAACAAACCAAAGATTAAAAAACAGAAAACCCACCTTGTGTAAGTTTTATACAAATAAGGACAAGGAGCCCAGGCCCAAAGAAAATAAAGCAGGCTTAATCCCTGATGTTTCATATGCAATTACAAATTAAAATAATTTTTCATTAAAATTAAAATGATGCCACTGTAGGATAAAGTAACCCCAAAATAGAGGTTTGATATGTATAGTACCGTTAGGCAGTGGTGAACGGGTAATTGTACCTCTCGAACGATATGGAGCCTGTGGCGGAGGAGAGGATCGTAATTCCTATGGATTGAGCCGCCAAGGGAGCTTCCGATGGGAAAAACAGCCCTGGTCGGCGATCCAGAGCTCCACGGACTGGAAAGCCACTTTGAATTGATTGCAGGGAATGGCCTCGTAGTTCAGGTAAGCCTTACCGGTTACAACCTAGAAGTACACGCAGTGCATAGGCGTTGGGGAGAGGTTGGCGATGGTGAGGGCCGTGGCGGGAGGGGAGGTCAGCTTGTCCTTGGTGGATGAGAGGTTCTCGATGGGGACGAGGTCGAGGTCAACGGAGGTCTTGTGGCCTTTGACGGGACGTGGTCAGCTGTTCTGGATTTTTGAGCAGGCTGCTCCTAGGAGAAGACGACCTTGCTGGCGAGAATACTCAGGAGCTCTGCCAATCGGATAGGGTCGAGCCGACGGAGTTAATGGAAGTTGAGGGAGTCAGAGCATTAGGCATATTGGACGGTAAGGCGGGTCGGCCCGACCCGAGATAGGAGGGAAATGTAGGGCTTGAGGAGATAATTGGGTAGTGAAAGAGCTGCATGGTGGTGGATGGAAATAAAAGAAAAGATGAAATGGTTTAGGTTGAGCCATTTTAATTTAGCATCAAGCAAGAATAGTTTGTTCACTGTGCCTTCGATTTCAGGTTTGAAACATTCTAGATATGTGAATTGGAGCAGCCATTGCAAGATTTGATCTTCATACCAGTTTTTGATAGGAGAGTTAGGGTTTTTGTTTTGTATGACGATTGTGATTGATTTGATGTTTGGTAATTGCCACTGGTTTGACTAATTGCTACTGGTTTGGTAATCTTGTTGAGGAAATAATATGATTTTCTATGCTTTCAATTTCATTCACGGATTGACAAATCTAATTGCTACTGCTACTGCATTTGTACGCATACATTGTACAAGCGTAGTAGCAGAACTGTACGAGTATGAGTGCAGCGAGTGCAGAAGAAGGATTGGACGAGTGCAGTAGCAGATAACGAGTGCAGTAGCAGAACACGTGTATAAGCGCAGTGGCAGAACTGGACGAGTATGAGTGCAGCGAGGACAGTAGCAGGATTAGACGATGACGAGTGCAGTAGCAGAACACGGGTACAAGTGCAGTAGCAGAACTGGACGAGTATGAGTGCAGCGAGTGCAATAGCAGGATTGGACGATGACTAGTGTAGTAGCAAAACACGAGTAACAGAACTGGACAAGTATGAGTGTAGCGAGTGCAGTAGCAGGATTGGACGAGTACATTAGCAGGATTAGACGATGACAAGTGCAGTAGCAGAACATGATCAGTACAAGTGCAGTAGCAGATCTGGACGAGTATGACTGCAGCGAGTGTAGTAGCAGGATTGGATGGGTGCGGTAGTAGGATTAAGCGATGAGATGAGAGTAGTAGGAGAGTGAAGTTTTGTGAAGTAACATAAAATGGATTATTCTAAAAATAAAAAAAAGTAACATAAACGGATTATTCTTAGAAAAATAAAATAAAAAGTTAACATAAAAGGATTATTCTAAGAAAAAAATGTAATATAAACGGATTATTCTCAGGAAAAAAAATAACATAAAAGGGATTATTCTCAGAAAAAAAAAAATAATTAGTTAAGGGTAAAAAAGTAAATTAACTCATGACATGTGGCAAGTGGAGAGCAGATTGTTCTTATTTGTAAGGGCTAAATACTGGTTACTACCTTGTACTTTACGTCCAAAATCAATTCAGTCCCTGAACTTATAATTTCATCAGAAACACCCCTGCACTATTTATTCTCATCCAATTAATCACTCTGTCAATAGTCCGTTAACTTGAGGAGTTAATTTGCTGATGTGGCAAGCCAATTCAGCTCATGTGGGGCTCACATGCAAGTAAAATTCCCAAATTAGCCTGAGCTCACTTTTACCCTTTTTTTCTCGTCTTCTTTCTAGAACTTGATTGTTTCTGAAACAATTGATCCATCATCCAAAAACTTTAACAAACCCAGAAAAGAATGAAATTACTCTAGTTCCATACAAGCTTTAACATTGATGACTCTACAAAAATTTCCTTAATCCCAATCACTGGCGACTAGCACCAGTGCACCACCCTCAAGGATGGGAGCGGTAACCGGTAGTGCTAGAGCAAAATCCCAACCATCTCACGCAACTGGTCGTCGAATTTCTCGTCGTCCCTTCTCCTTCCTTCTCGACTGTGCTGAATCAGTTTGCCTTCGAATCAATCAACCTCTTTCACTTCTCCAGTGAATTCAACCCTTCTCTGGTTCTGATAAACCTCTTTGACTCTCAGCCTCTCTTCGAATTGCACCTCCTCCATAACGACTCCATCACCGACACTCACACTGACTTTGAAGTCTGATGATTCCCATTCGTGGTTTGCCATGGCCATAGAGATGAGCTTGGCGACGAAGAAACAGAGGATAAGCACCATCAGCGCTATCCAAAACAAGTCCTGAACGAGTTCCATATCCGATCACCACATGTCCAAAATACTCGCTTAGATAAGACCCATTGCAATTTTTCTATGAATTGGTATGGTTTAAGTGATTGGTACTTCGATTTGATGGTGTTTTGGTTGGTTGGTTGGATGATATGAGAGACCAATTTGATATGAAAGATTTGTTCTTTCACATTTCTGCAAGCTTGGGTTTTCTCATTATTTAAGAAATTTTGTGAAAGATGTGAATTGATGGTCTAAAGTTCAATTTTTTGGTTTGGATAGAGAAATTAGAAAAACTGAGAGCAAAAATGGCTCATCTATTCCGATCCAAATCCTGCGGACTCGTTGAACTCACCAAGTTCACCGTCGCTCCTCCAACTCGATTTTGCCAAAACCATGAATACGAAATAGAGAAAGAAGAAGAAGATGACGAGGAAGACGAAAAAGGGTCTGAATTTGATGAAGAAGACGAAGAAGAATAGTGTGAAGTGTCGACCCCATTTATCAGTCTGGTGATAGAGCCAATGGGACTCATAAAGGTCGAGACTTTTACACTGGGTAAAACAACCAATTTGCGATTATGGATATTCTGGGTTTCTGGGTTTGCCTACTGAGCTTGAGCCTGAGGTTCCCAGGAAGACACCTAGTATATCTAGGTCCGGATGAGTTCGACTACCCGATGTACGTGGATGACAATTTTAAGGTCGATGAGACTGGCAGAGGATGTAGATTTTGGGGTGAAATCAGGGGGAAGAGAGAGAGTCAAGGTTAATTTGGAGATTTTCCCTTGCATGTGGGCCCCACAAGAGCTGAGTTGGCATGCCATATCATCGAATTAACGCCTCACGTTGACGGAGTGATCTATTGGAAGATAAATAATAGTACTGCTGGGGTGTTTCTGATGAAATTAAAAGTTCAGGGACTGAACTGATTTTGGACGTAAAGTACAAGGTAGTAACCAGTATTTAGCCCTATTTGTAATATTTAATCATTATATATAAATGGATTAGAAGTCAAAAGAATTGGTTAAGGGTAAAAAAGTAAATTAACTTATGACATGTGGCAAGTGGAGAGCACATTGTTCTTATTTGTAAGACTAATTTAATTCAATCTTTAAAGGATGTATTTGTTAAGTCATTTTTTGTCAATAATTTATATGTAATTTGTTAAAAATATTTTAGGACTTTTGTTCATATGGATAAGGACCCTGTATGCCTTCCATTTTCTATGGCTGAATTTGTCTTCTTCTTTTTTCCCACCAGAATGATATTCAACATTAAGTTTGCATTTTTTGAATGCCAACCTGCTATATGTGTACCTTTGTGACCTACTGGAAAGTTGAAACCCCTCTTTGTTCCAGAGAAGTTGGCCTAATTCAAATTCATTGTTGTGTCTATTTAGGGTATGTGATTGATCAATGGATAATATATGCACCGGTCCTGCTTTGTATTTTTCACTCACTCACTCAATAAATATCAGAAAATCAGGAGTTTCTCCCACCTGTTTCATATTGTAGAACCGACTGGTAACTTGACTGCTAAGAATGCCAAATAGCAGAAAGGTCACTCTCAGTTGAGTGACTATACGTACTCGTTTACTAATCTAATGGGAAATTTTTCGGTGTTAATCAAGTCTGTTCATCAGTGGTGATGATTAATTGACCAGATTCTTGTTGGGCCTTGATCTGGAAGAAGTACTGGAGCTTCGTGATTGGAAAGGAGACTGACTTGGTGGATTTGCTGCCAATTTACGTCAAGGCCAATTCATTAATGCAGAAATATGGTTATTTATTACTTAATTTGTCTAAAACTTTGTGGTGGATAATAGTACGTATAGCTGATATTGTCATTGAGATGGATTGAATTATTGCAGTGCAGCTTGTTAATCACAATACTGTGATGAACTGATGATAGTTAGCATCCCCTTGCAACCTTTATTGATAATTACAGAATGTTGATAAAGAGGTTTGCTACTTATGAGTTGAAGAGCATGCAAATGTAGGGAAAAGTACTCAGCGAGTCAGCGGCAGATAGCTTGGGCTGCTTGGTTAGGTGGAGCCATAGCCTTGAATTAGGAAATCATATGTTCATGATTCTCCATTTTGGATAGGTTCTATCCATCTTGACAACGCTGCTGGTGTTCCTAGTTTTAGGAATGTAGCTGTTTCAGACTTTCAGATTTTTCTTAGATACTCTTCTGTTTGGGGTTTTTCTCCCTTTTTGGTACCAAAAAATTAGAAGTGCTGGCGTTCTAAGAAACATAAGACTGGTTAAAGGTAGCTACAGTGGATTGCTTGAAGGGAACCCTCTTACTAAGAGGAGGATATGTACTTGTTATCTCATTTCTTTTGCCTTGACATATGCATGTCTAACACAAATACTGTTGCAGTTGGTCACGACAAGATGTTTCCCAACGGGTTACACACTTTTTAAACCATTTGGCAGATGATCCTGTTGCTTTCGCACATGTTCACAATTGTCTTCCTGTAATCCTCTTTATATACCTCCACTGTGAAATAAATGGAATATCAGAAAATTCATTCTCTCAACCTTATTATATTTGACTTGGTATCAGAGCAAATATCCGGAAAGGACTTTGTCTCTTTTTTCCTCTTTAGTCTTCTCTCAATCTGAGGAAGAGAGTTTACTTAAAAGTTAGAACCCAGTTCTAATTTAGGACTGCAAACCTATATCTATCCTAATGTCTGAAAATTAACATGAACATAAGATCAACTATGACAAATATAGGATTGATATGTTGCTCTGATCCTAAGTTAGGATGCGTGAGATATTGCAATCCTATGAAACAGTAAGTACATATATATATCGCACCAAGCAATATAAATTGAAATCAAAGATAAAGAGATTGTAGAGATACTAACTAGATTCACTGCTCCTTGCATTGTTCTTCTCCTAGATTCACCCTTGATCTCATTGTTAATGGGACAATTCGATTGAGGTGTGGTGCTCTAGCAGGGATCAATGAAAGCGTTCTAATCCACTTTATATCAGAAAAACAGTTAAGGCAGTTCCTTCCATCAAGGAACTGTCTTATAACTTCCTTGTCTTTATCTGATGGATTATTCTAAATAACCATACTATTTGAATTCAAATTCAAAACAGATTGCATTAATAAAACTATTTTCGATTACAAGTTTTATTTAATACTCTGATGTTACAAACTGAACTCTAATACTCCTCACAATGTCAGCTCAAGTGAAAATGCTGATGTCTAGTTCCATAAGGTCTTACAATCTCCCACTGAACTAGATATCATGCAAAATCAACTTATATTGTTGAGTTGTATTCTTAAGTGTGCACAAGAGTTCAAGAACATCATCTGTTTTTCAAAGTCCTGTCATTTTTGCTAAACTGCATTGAACTACAGAAAATTATAATGAATTGGAAAATCATTAGTTTTCTGTGATCACAATGCAGCAAGTAAAATTACATGAAACTACCTCAAGTATGATTTTATACATGTTTAATTTATTTACAGTAATCGATTTGTAAAACATGTTTGATCCAAAATTATTTTCAACTAGATGAAGAGCTGTATTATCTTACTGATTTGGCATATCAGTATCAGGTTCTTCTGCATATGTACGTACATATTCACTGATCTAGTATATCAGTATCAAGTTCCTTATATGTACATGGTTCTGCATATGTACATGTTCTACCTATACAGCAACTAAATGTTGAAAACTAATTTTATTCAAATGACAAAAGCCAGATGATAAATTCACAAATGACTGATTAACTGAAATAGACACATTACCAAATAATACTAAACACACAATATGTTCGTACAAATGTATCACATATTGACATAATCTATTCACATCAACATCCAATGATGAATTGGAATAAATAAAAGGATGAGATATTTAAACAACATTATACAAACGATCTGTCACATCCATGCTCTCATGCCTATAGTTGCTAAGTTCAGAAATCTTGTCTCAAAATACTTAAACTTGACTGCTTAATTCTGAATAAAGTATTGATGCATAACTTGATAGTTTAAGACCAATTTATGATGCATCACATTTGTTTGTTCTGAATAACCATATCTTCTTGGTATGATATAGTAAAGGGAAGCAATAAGCTTGCTATGAGTTTAGAATACTACAGAATGCACAATTTAATTCATGATCGAGACATATGGCATCATTGAAGAAAATAGATCTATAAGAGAGAATTACAGCTATACTATGGAAGCAGAGCATCATAAAAGTCATAAATTGTTATGCCTAAATCAATCTGAAGGGTCACTGAATATAACATATAATCACAGCATATATAAACAAAAATAAACAACAACATATAGATAAGGTACAAAAGGAGAGCAGTATTGTTTCAATCCTAATATACGAGTGCAGCATTATTTGAATCCTAATATACCAGCAAAATCAGAATCACTGATAAACAAATGAAAATAACCAAAAAACTTGAGATTTCAACCTTAGGCCAAAAGTGTCACTATTGCATGCTATCAACTGCCTACGCAGTTTAGCAACCAGTCATTTCTTTTATGGTGACTAAACTATCCACCAAAAATGTATGTCCCAAATGTTAGTTCAGTTTTGAACAACATCATAATAAATGCACATACTCAGATCAACTAACTATGATATTTTCAAGAAATTGGTATCATTTGTGATACACTTATCTCTGATATCATCTGAATGTTTATTGATGTATACATGCAAACTCAAATAGCCAAATGTTTGATCACTGACGTCTTTGGAAATCAGAGTCAAATTAAATTTTAAGCTAATTTGAGTTATAGTTTTCTGTTAACAAATGAATCAATTCATGCATTTACACAACAACCACTTTGATGGCAGGAAGTATAAGATGCATGAAATAATCAAGAAAACACCTTTAGTTTGCATATAACTTTGCATACACGGCTACTTTGGCAGCATAATGTAATACAATGTAAATGCAGCAGTTTCTGGTCTTACACTTAAGATTGACCAATTGTAAGATATCCAAGTCACAAACACGTATACTTTGGTAGCATAATGTAATACAGTATATACACTCTATAGATATATGTTATGAATGAACATAATGATCCAAATGCTATTGAGATATAATCAAAACTCAAAACTTTGATCATCCATAATGTATCATGCATTCGTAAATCACACAAATATAATTTGCAGCAAAAAGTGTAAACTGAATGCACCAATATAAGACTCAAAAGTTACTAAGAGAATAAGTAATTCACCAAGAACTTACTCCCACTATTCCTCACTTTACCTTTTCTGATACAATATGAGAAGCAGATTTTAAGAGAACTCTATAAATATACAATTTGGGACAATCAAAATCAAGTACAAGAAGAAAATAACTATGATAATAAAAACACATATACATGTATATTTCCCCCCTGTTTTTATTATTTATTGAACAAGAATTTAAAATGATGACCCATAGATGAGAGTAGTCTAAACTATATCTCACATGATAAAACAAATATAAACAATATCAATACTAAGACATTGAAGTCTACTGTATTGCTCTCTTATATGTGCATTACCAATTGTCAGAAATTACACTGTTCTACTGCTATAAATCTATCTTAGCATGAACACATGAAACAAAGATTTATATGTAAAAATATGTAGGAGTGCAGCAGTGATTGTAATTAGCATTTAGGATTGAAATATCATATATATCCTATGTATGCATATTGTATAAACTTTATGATATATAAATCAATATAAATGAAATCACGTGCATCATCAGATTATGTATTCAGGCTTGGGATTGAAGTCACTATATCAATCCTGTATCTGCAGAATACATAAATAACAGAATACAAACATAACAGACGTATATACGTGAACTATATTTAGGATTGCAGTAGTAAACGCATAGTATATTAGGATTGCAGAAACATATCTATCCTAATATTTGAAAGAACTATTTAGGACTGATATACTAGTCGTATCCTAATGTAGGACTAAAACATCATATCCATCCTGATATTGGTAATGTATATAAACTGTACATATGTGAAGGAGTCTTACATGATGCACTTGAATCATTCATCTTAGTCTTATACTCTCAAGTTCAACTCAATGTCACTTTACCATTTTCCGAAATTTGAGTCATTCTGTAGTGCAACTTGATTGATGCTCAAAGGAAAATGCACAGGTGTTTATGAAGTTGATCAATAAAATCATTCTAGTTCACCACAATACTAGAATTATCTGTATATCCCAAATAAAATGAAAATGTTCATGATTTGAACATTCATTTCACACCAAATGCATATGTTCAGAAAATAGAACTCAACCATTTTCAAGATTTTGACATCCTTTGGGGTGTACTCATCTTTAATGGTATCTGAATGTTCAATTTTCATCATATACAAAATCAAGAACCAAATGTTTGATACCAGATTTCTTTTAAGTTGCTTGATTTTATTGTTGAAAACCAAACAAGACAATTAATCTCCTTTACACTAAGCCATTTTGACAGCATTTAGCATTTAAGAAGATTTAATTGACTTTATATCAACAATGTGATCATGACCTATCTGAAAGCCATTTACTGAAATATGTATGTATATATGCAGAAAATGAACTCTTTTATTTTCGAGATTTGTGGAGTACTATTCTCTAATAGTTCTGAATGTTCATTCACCTGATATATACAAGATTATGAAACCAAATGTTTGATGCAAAATTTCTTTGAAAATTAGGATCAAATTTAATTTTAAGTTTCATAATCTCTTTTCTGATGAAATTGAAGACAGTTTCATTGCTATCTATGTAAAACTATCTTGATAGCATTTTTCATATGCAAAATGCAACTGACTTCATTCTACACATTTCATCAGTGTATCTGATCCTTTAGAATCTTCATATATGAGACCACTTTGGCAGCACACCACATATGAAGTTTTCAAAATTAATATCAGAAACTTTAAACATGCATATCCATCATTTAGCATTTCAAAGTAATATGAAATACATAAATATGCACTTAGATGAATGTAATGTAATCTTCATATGAAATAGAGATCCTGTATTGAATCAATTAAGGGTGCTATAAGAGTTACGTACCTTTGACTAAACTTAATAAGCTGATATCAGAAAATTTCTGTGACTGACTCCTGAACTTGGAAATTCATAACTAATCCTAGAAAATTCCGTTTTGGGTGATTCCAGCTCCCAATGGCTCTTTAAGATGTCTACTAAAACTCTTTAGAAGAAACCAACCTCAAATTCTCAGTGGATCTGTACAGTTTTGCAAAAGTAAGTGACTGGGTTGAAATTCCAGAAAATCTGAAAGTGGCTAAAATCTCTTTCTTTGGCCAAAAACCTTTTCATCACTCAATTTTCTAACCAAGAAAAGTATTGTGATTTCTAAGCAATGTTCTAAGGCTATTGCTCAGATCGAAAGTACATCAATGAACCATGATACAATGCTCAATATGTAATGTAGAAATGTCAAAGCCATTATTGATCTTGTTGCTGACCATTAAGTTAACAGTTATCTCTAACCATATAAACACTTGGACATATATAGCAACTAAGACAATTAAAATAGCAACAGCATTTGTCAAGATCTATTATGCAAATCATGCAAATATAATTGACTATGAATTTTGGTTAATTCTGAGTATGACATTATACAGATCAACACCTGCTAGATAATTAAGATGACTATGCCAAATATAAGATTGTAAATCAACAGCAACATGATTCAAAGCCAAAATATAATCTGCAGCAAATTAAATATTAAAGCCAAAACTGATAAGATCGAGTATGTGATACCAATACCAACATGATGCAGTTTCAAAATCCATTGATGCTTCTCCAAGATCCACTCATCAGTTATAATCCAAGTAATACATAAACACATACCAACTAAACTAGCCACACAACAACAATGTAAGTAGCATACATTAATATCAAATAACCAAATAAAATTATAGTTTCACTATAATGTCTCAAGGGAACTCACCAAATTGAAGACTGATAATTTGGATACATATCTTATCTGCTCATAAAGTAAGGCCTGGATCGACATGCACCAACTTGATAGAAGGCATTATTTAGTGATCAACAGAAGTGATAGAAGTCGGTGATTGCCTTAATTGCTCTCTCATTTTCTCCTCCTCTCAAAGAATGAAGGTAATGGATAATAAATTTGGGAGAACCCAATTTCACTTGCATCAATCCAGAGCAAATTGGATTTGCAAATGTGAGAGTGTACGTGCATATGTGGATAAATGCATCAGATATGCAATATATATATATAGATAACTGCATGCGGATTATATGAACATGAAATCCCCAGAAATCGGTTGTAAAGTAAGTTTAATTGAATATCAGTAACATGTAACTCATCTGAAGATAGTGAGCTCTGATACCAATTGTTAGAAGTTACACAAAATGAGTACTATAAACTATCTCAGAATAAGCACATGTAAACACATATACTGCAGATTGCAGATTAGGATTGCTGTTGTAGTCGCATCCTAATTTAGGACTGCAAACCTATATCTATCCTAATGTCTGAAAATTAACATGAACATAAGATCAACTATGACAAATATAGGATTGATATGTTGCTCTGATCCTAAGTTAGGATGCGTGAGATATTGCAATCCTATGAAACAGTAAGTACATATATATATCGCACCAAGCAATATAAATTGAAATCAAAGATAAAGAGATTGTAGAGATACTAACTAGATTCACTGCTCCTTGCATTGTTCTTCTCCTAGATTCACCCTTGATCTCATATTGTTAATGGGACAATTCGATTGAGGTGTGGTGCTCTAGCAGGGATCAATGAAAGCGTTCTAATCCACTTTATATCAGAAAAACAGTTAAGGCAGTTCCTTCCATCAAGGAACTGTCTTATAACTCCTTGTCTTTATCTGATGGATTATTCTAAATAACCATACTATTTGAATTCAAATTCAAAACATTAATAAAACTATTTTCGATTACAAGTTTTATTTAATACTCTGATGTTACAAACTGAACTCTAATACTCCTCACAATGTCAGCTCAAGTGAAAATGCTGATGTCTAGTTCCATAAGGTCTTACACCCAAGACCACCGTCGCCCTTCTCTTGTCCAGGTCGACTTCGTCGTTCGTCCGAGAACGACCGCCAAACATCTTTGTCGCAACTCACAGTCCAGCCAACGTCGCCCAGACCGTCGTCATCCTCTGTGATTCTCTTTATATACCTTCACTATGAGATGAATGGAATATCAGAAAATTCATTCTCTCAACATTGTTTTATTTGACTTCCTCTCTCTTTCTCTTCCAGTTTCTTCAACTTTTAGTTTTGATAGATAGTTATGAGTTTTGTTTTGTTAGTGCAAGTTTATTCTCTTCGGCTAAAGAAAAAAAAAATAATGTTCATGGTTACCCCGTCATGAAAACGGAATGACGAGGATCAGTCTTACTGCAGGAATGCCATCTACAGGCTTCCTGCTATAACAAGTTCTTTTTATAGATATTGTGGGATTAAAAAAACATTGACATAAATGATTGTTGATCCTAGATACAGCCATGCCACATGAGCTCATATATGGGACAATAAAAATAGTTATCTATGTAGATTAACATTTTTCTGAGGCTATGCGAGTCTTCTGGTTTTTAGTTCTTCGATAACCGAAGAATTTGGAGACTAGGCTTTCGTATTCATTCATGTCTTCCATCTTTATAATCCCATCCATCAGAGGAGACCAGGTTGAATAGCCTGGAGTTGTGTGTTTGATCTTATTTGTTGAGGCTCGCGGGCCTCGTGGCACATACTTGATGCTCTTGGTGTGCTTTTTCATCCTTGGTTTTCTTCCTCGTCTTCGTCTTGTTTGCTTCAAATTTGATACAGAAAAATGTAGAACAAGAACAAAAGAGATGATAAAAAAAAATGCAATTTGAGTTCCCACCAAACATCACAAGTTTTCAACATAAAATAGAAAAATTGACGTTTATTATATTTTTCACAGTAATGACACCACAAGTAACTCAAAATATGGGAAATGTTACTATGCATTAATGTCTCTAGTTTTAATTTTTTAATAGTAATGGACTAGCTCAATGCAATCGTAGACCAGCTCTCTTGCAATCATACCCGACCCCCAACAACTCAGGTTGTCTTTACTGAGAGAGTCTCGGTGCGGTCGCGGTATGGTGCGTCAACCAATCAAAATCCTCTATTTAAAACCACATGTCCATATACTGTCATTGTAATTGTCTGTGAAATTCCGAAACTGTTCCCTACTCATCCTTAATTGGCCTCTCGATGCCACACACGTGACACAACGACTGTACAGAAGAACCGCTCCTTCACCGAATAGTTTCTTTGCCGGAGGTGGAGTAGTCCTTCTCCAACCGGCGGGAAGACCGAGGTGAGGGCAAAAATGGAATTTAATAAAAATAGTAGCCAAACAGAAAGAGTTTCCCTCGTCCAATCTAGTAGATAATGGATTGAAAGCTCTTTTGAAGTCCAGCAAAACCATGGTGGCGTTGTCTTCCTCACTCGCTCAACTCACTCCACTCCACCACCACCACCTTCACATTCACCTCCGCCCAACCACCACCGCCGCCACCATCTCCTGTCTCAACGAAACGCCACGTCATCACTCTCATCATGACGAACCCCCAGACCTCACTCTCCGCAAGCACAACTCCAAGTCCACCGCTCTCCTCCTCCACCGTCTCTCCCGCCACCCTAACCCTAACGACCTCCAGCACCGCCGCCAGCTCCCTCCGGAGAACAAAGCCTTCGAGCTCTCTCTCCTCCCCAAGCGCACTCCTCAGTTCCCCGGCTCCATCTCCGGTGACTCCTCCTCCCCGACGCCGCTCCGCGACGACGACGACGACGAACACCGCATGATAATGCGGGCTCTGGAGATCCGCCGGAAGGTCACCAAGGAAATGTTCAAGGAGGCTATGAGGACGAAAGGAAAATTCGGCATCACCTACGCCACCAATTTGACGGAGACATTGACCGACTTCATTGATTACGTCATGGTCGAGGCCGCCGCCATGAAACGCTCGCCGGAGTTCTCCAATTCCACTTTCAATTTTCGCGCCAAGACTGTTATTGAAAACTCCGAGGCCGTGCCCTGTATCAGGTAGTCAAATGCTCTCTACTTTCTACTAGTATTCCATGATTAATGCATAGTTAGTGTGCTAGAAGCCTATAGAATTCATAGGTGGAATTTGAGGCTTTAATTTGTCCAGAACTGGGTTGGATTGATTTCATGGTGAATAGGTGGTTGAAGCATAATTCACTTTCGTATCCCCAAATTGGGAAGCTCATTTGTATGTCAAAGGGAGACCTGGGGTCAATTAGACGCCGTGCCGAGTGGTTGAAGTCGATTCATGTTAAGGGGAGGTTTATAGGAGTTGCGCTGGTGAAAGGTGGGGATTGTTTTCTGGAGCGGAGCAATGAGGAATTGGATGAGATTGTTGAGTATTTGGAGAGAAATGGAGTTAGGAGGGATTGGATGGGGACTGTCATGAGCCGATGTCCGCAACTATTGTCCTACAGTTTGGAGGAAGTGATAGTTCGTGTGGGGTTTTACTTGGATATGGGAATCAATGACAAAGATTTTGGCACAATGGTCTTTGACTATCCCAGGGTACTTGGCTACTATACTCTAGATGAGATGAACCAAAAGGTAGCTGACACTCCTTACTCTGACTTTTGGTTGGAATTATATAGTTATCAAGCTAAAGAAAGTAACATTAACAGAATCAACAGATATGGTTTTAGGGTTTAATTTAGGAGAATGAGTAGTTAATTGCATACCGATTGTGCATAATATCTATTGAGATGCTGCTCTTCTTTATCCAGGTGAACTATTTGAAGGAATTTGGCCTTAGTACTGAGGATGTTGGCAAATTACTAGCATTTAGGCCCCAGCTAATGGGTTGTGGAATAGAGGAAAGATGGAAGCCCCTAGTTAAGTATTTGTATTACCTTGGAATTACCAGAGATGGTATGAGGAGGATGCTTACCATTAAACCGATTCTTTTCTGTGCTGATTTGGAGAAGACCATTGTGCCAAAGGTATGCCAGATACTTATGTGCTTTAATTTTGATGTTGCCGCAAACCTATCATAAAAACAACTTGAGCAATCTAGCTTAGTTCTTCTTAGGTATTCTGTGTTCTGTCCGGTCTCAACTAGCCTATTTAGTTCTCATAATTATTCATGTTCACATATGCACTGATGCAGTTTTTCCAAACTCCATCCATATACATAATACGCACCCACAAACCAAAAATGTTTGCATTCATGTTATCATGCTTCATATGATGATATTGATGTGTATTTGTACCATCTTGTAGGTAAAGTTTTTTCAGGACATAGGCATTCGAGATGATGCCATAGGAAAAATGCTTGTAAAGTTTCCTCCGTTGCTTACATACAGTCTATACAAGAAAATTCGGCCAGTGGTAAGTTATTTTCCTATTCAGGTTATTGTTATTCTTTTTCTTTAAGCTCATAGCCTCATCAAGTTATTTAAACTGTCAACACACCCCCCCCACCTTTCCTAAAAACTCACCATGGCATGTACAAATATATATATTGTCTTCATGCTGTAGTGAGCTGATTAGACTGAGGGTAGAAGTGCAGTTTTGATTCTCTTATGTGCATAAGTTAATCTACCAAGTCTAAACATAAAAATAATAATAATAATAATACTAAATAAATAAAGAAAATCAGGTTATAGGATTGAGTGACCTGACTTACATTCTAAGTTGACATATAGGCACAGTGCGATTGCTTTTTGGCACCATCTCATCAAGTATCTTATTTGACTCTGATCACTTGTGCAAATTGTTTAATTGACTGTTGTATATAGTCGCAGTACAGTTGCAATTGTATATCTTTTCTTAGTTTGTTGGCTGTTTTTACTTTTTAGTCTTTCTTCCTTTTTCAGGGTTGTTTGTGTGTGTGTGTGTTGGGGTGAGGGCGAGACTAATGCCTTGTTCAATTCCCTGTTAATGGATAGAGTTACTTAGAAGTTACTATCATCAAAATATCTATTATCTCATTTTATTTTAAATTCCAGTCGATTTGAAGTCATTCAACTACAAACAGTGAATATTATAATTACTGATGTGTGCTTCAAAGATGTGTCTTGCATGGTTAATAGGAAGCTTATCTTGTGTGATATCAGTTTTTGAAAATATGTATGTGTCCTTGCTGGCAGTTTGAAATTGATAGCTCTGGTTGGACTGTAGTAATTCCCGCACAACTATTTAATATCCAGGTTCAGTTTGAAATAGCTGATAGTACAATTTACAGTTTTGATGTTGTAACGTGTTACTGGTCATACAGGTCATATTCTTGATTACCAAAGCTGGAGTTAGTGACAGGGATATTGGAAAGGTTATAGCTTTGGGACCAGAGCTGTTGGGATGCAACATTGTGCACAAGCTTGAGGTTAACGTAAAATATTTTCGATCACTTGGCATACACCTTAGAACATTAGGTGAAATGATAGCTGATTTCCCCATGCTGCTCCGATACAATACAGATCTCCTCCGTCCAAAATACAGTTACCTGAGGAGAACTATGGTCCGCCCTTTGCGAGATCTCATTGAGTTTCCAAGGTGAAGCCGCCCTTAGTTTCAGTAACCCTTTCTTTTTCTGAATCTTACTTTCATCCAGTAAAATAGAGAATCTCTTAAACTTCATTCTGCGATAGATATTACCTTAGTTCATCATTGTGCTGCATGTATATATAAAGGGTTAACAAGGTCTTGGGAATAAGGTATCATTCTTAGTAACACTCTTTTAATCTTCATGCTGAATTTATGGTTGTCTTCAGAGTATGTTAGTCATTTCATTTGTTCAAGACTTCAAGATATGTAATGGGGTTCTTACATTTGGGTAGCCAATCTGGCACAAAGGAATTTGTGGATTCTAGTTTTATTTTTGCGCGTTTATGTTTTACTGTTTGCAATACTTTGACCTCCTTCGTCTTTTTCGTTGACTGATCATATTGAAATTGTCTTCAGGTTTTTCAGCTACTCTCTTGAGGGTCGAATTATTCCTAGGCACAAAATTCTGCTAGAGAATCGCATCAATTTAAAGCTACGATACATGCTCGCTAGCACAGATGCAGAGTTTGACAAAAGGGTCAAAAATATAGTAGAAAGGCGTCAAAGATTTGAATCTGGAATCACCAATGAGGACTTCTCTAATTCCCAACTCAGGGCCGTGAATAGAATTATGCTTGATGACACTGAAACTGAGGCAGAATCAACTATGTTTGATGACATTGAAATTGAGGCAGAATCAACAGTGTTTGATGACACTGAAAGTGTGACAGAATCAGCCTTGTTTAACGACACTGAAAGTGAAGCAGAATCAGCCTTGTTTAACGACACTGAAAGTGAGGCAGAATCATAAATACTACCATACAAACTCCGCTTGTCACAATTGTCATGCCACACTCGACAGAAGAAATGCTCACTTTTAGGTCACCACGATTCCCTATATCTCGAAATTTGCAGTCCAGCAATTAAAAGAGGAGGAGAGTTGTTGCTTTTGAAATCCATTGCCATGATTTATGAAAGCGTCAAACTGGGAAGAATATGAACCACGGAGCCGGATGAGGTACGCAGCGTAAATGAAAAATGCTTATTGCATAGCTTGTACCGGTATGGAAGATGTACCACCTTTTCCTGCACGGTTCTGTTCCCCAACAAGTGTGACTATTGTTACTGGATTTTGGCATCAGCGTTTAGTTTAGTCCCTGTTCGGGGGCCCTTGTGTGGAGTGTTGGCAAGTTTGCTTCTCGGACAAAATGACGAGATTGATTTGGAAATCTACCTCATGCAGTATTGCAATTGACAAAAATTTGTTGCTCCCCTATAGAAATCTGTTTATAGTGTTTGTCTGATTGGTTCAAAATGCTTGAAATGTAGGTAGTAGAGGTAGCTAATTAGAGTACTGTAATATGGATTATCTACACGTGTAGATTTACAATTGGTGTATATAATTAGAGCCTTTCGTCGCCCCATTTTTGTTTTCATAAATACATATGGTAGCAAAGGTAAGAGACATCCCCGATACCAGACTAGTGTCATTCCTGAGAAAAGACTGAACCTGGAATTTCAATTTGACTTGCTGATAATGATTAAGAGGAGCATTTTAGGGATGTCATTTTTCTCCCGCGGGACTACATGTTGTGGTTTAACTTTTACTGGATTACAAAAATGACCCACACCACTCTGGACAACATTCAAGAGTACCGCAACTCCGCAAGGCTGCATGGCAACAACCAGGGTCATACAAATTAGAGTTCCAAATTTATATCAAGCTGAAATGAACATAGATTCAGGAGGAGTTGATTTATAGAAACCCATGGGCAGTTGGCATGCCAGTAATTTTTGAATGGTGACTAATCTGGAAATAAATTTGAACCTAAAAATATAAACTGGGACTCAGACTGTCTTCACCGTCTCAGCTGCTGCAGCATTCGCGTATATAGGGTGAAGCACATGACCGTCTTTGGGCTCTACATGCACCCACTTACGTCCAGTGAGCTTGTGCTTTTCATACTTTACGGTGCCTTCTTTCAGAGCAAAAAGAGTGTGATCTTTCCCTAACCCAACATAATTTCCAGGATGGAATCGGGTGCCCCTCTGGCGAACAATGATGTTTCCAGGTATCACCCTCTGCAACGCAAACAGAAAAACATCAAACTGATTGTAAATATCCATTTTCCTTCTGCACTATTCCCCATCCTCTTACCTCTCCACCGAATTTCTTCACTCCAAGATTCTTAGGTAAAGAGTCTCGCCCATTCTTTGAGGATCCAAGATTTTTTTTAGTAGCCCAGCGCCTGAATATCAAACTCAATCCTTCTCCTGTGACATCTGCAATTAGTGCACGGAGTCAAAGAGTAGAGGTTAGATGCAGCAATATAATGAGTTCACGAAACACTTAAACTAGTCAACTCATTGAGTTATATGAAATTTGTACCAGAAGCACTGCTGTAAACAGGAGTAATGGTAACCAGATGCTTTATATTCAATCTTTGGCATAGTGATGTTCCAAAATTCATTGTTGTTTTCTGGAGGATGGAGTTAACCTGAAATAAAATCACCACATTAAGTGGTCAAAATGTCAGAGATAAGTAACTAGAATAAGAGAGGCAGTGTGCCTGCAGGAATCAAAGATATGAATATGAACCAGTTACCTTCATGTGAAACTGTCAACTAACTTGCCAACTAACATGTCAATTTTTATTCTTTTCCTGAATACACTACTCCCTCGCTACCTATTGTTATTAAGTTGAACTAGCAGCACCATTCAATTGGAATAAACCCCTTGTTTATTTCTCAGTCACAAACAACTCATTCTCTGGCTTTTCCTAGCGGAAACCCTGGGTGCACTTGCTCAAAGTAAAAAAGCAGTGAATAGAAAATGAACAGTCTGAAGACTTCCAAAGATTTCAACCCCTTACATTCATCCTTTCTTTTCTTTTCTTTTTTTCAAAAAACAGGGAAATGATGGAGAAATTGGCATTACAAAATAAATCAACCGGTGAATATCAAATGAGAAAGAAAAAAAACCCACAATTTCTAACTGAAGCTTGTTTTTGTAAGGACAATCAATTGAAGTTCTGACATATACAAGGTCCTAAAATAAGGACGTGAACAAATTCAACAACCAACAACAAACCAAGCAACTAGAGAGAGAAAGGAAAACAAATAAATTTGAAGATCCCTTGCGTGCACACACAATTGTATCATCGATCTCATTTTCCTTTTGGCAAATGCTAATCACCTCGCTTTTATTTAATTAGGTGTTATAAGTTCTAACCACCTTAAGGCCCAGTACTATCACAATTCCAGCTCTCAGCTCTAGGTCAGCAGCATCTTCCAAGCACCTGGAAGTATTTAGGTCAATACGTTTACTTGCATGTCCAATACCCTTTCAATTGTATTGTTCATCTCTAAGCAACCAATTCCATTGTCACATACCCTTCTCAGATTATTCTGCTCAAACTCAACCTCAACTTGGGAGACCCAAAGAAAAAGTGATGCAATCTATGCTATATATTCACACCATTCCTTCCACCAACTAACCAACTTATTCTAATAAACACAATAATCTTCCCTGGATCTTAATTCCTATTTCCTAGCACAGTCTACAAATTTACTTTTCAGATTTTACACTAAGAATATAAATTCTCTCGTCGATAAATCATGCATGCCATATCATTAAGGGCGAAACGAAGCGCTGCATGCAACCAGAAGAAAACCATACGCCAGTAAGAAAACATAACCCCATAAATACCCAATTTCTCATCCCAATGGGAAACAAACAACCATGAACCCATCCAACTATCTACGACTTAAAATTAAACACAGAACAAAATAACAATTCGATTGAATCAATGAATAATGCCACCTAAGCGACTTAAAATTAAACACAGAACAAAATAACAATTCGATTGAATCAATGAATAATGCCACCTAAGCAAAATCTACATACTATTGGAAATGGTGTGAGACAATAAGGGAGAGTGCGAAATGGTGGAAGACTAATTCATAAGCAATACCCAGAAATCAGAAGCAATCAAAATTGCAAAACGAAAAGGACTTTATTGTTTAAAATGAGAAGGGATACCTGGTTGCCGGAAGGTTAAAGTCGCATTTAGGGTTTAGGGAGAGATATGTACTTATTACGTAGTAATCGGGTATAGTATAGTATTACTTAATAAGTTTTGAGAAGAGAGAATGAATTGCATTTATACGCAATTGAGATATAAGTACAAGATATAAGTATGGGAGAGTCAAAAATGACAATCCACAGCCTAATATGAAAATCAGGAAACAAAAGCGCACTCACTACTAACTAGCTGCGCTGCCTGTAACTTTCACAAGAATATTTACTTATAACCAAAAAGCGGAAGGAGTGGAAAAATGTCTTCACTTCTTCTCTTAAACTTAATCTAGAAGTCAATTGGTTGAAGGAACGACACAAACAATGGTGGCCTCGTTAAAACCTTACTTGGATAAAACTCAATGGAAAAACTCCGAACCGAGAAAAGAGTACCACCGACAAGGAAAACATGGCGTATGAACACAATTATATTCCTCCGAAACTTGAAAGAAATCCAAACTGGTCTTGTGATGTCTCTAAAAATGCTTCATGACCAAAGAATCCTTCTGGACAACAATAGGCCCATTTGTTCTTTCCAACCCAAAAATTTCCCTCGCTTTGGACAGTTGTCATGTACCAACTGCTGTGTAACCAGCAACATTCGTCCACTCCCGCAAAATAGGGTCAGTTACTTCATGCGAGTAACCGCATCGAATCTTCCTGCAACCGTTCCTACTCACGCCGGCGAAACTGGACCGCCACCAATACCGAGACTCGAACGTGATAAACTACAGGTTATCTTGGAAATCATCTAGCAGGGTGCAGGAGAGACGAAGTCTCCCTTAATTCCTTCATGAGAACCAGGCATTCCAAGCAAGCTGATGGGCTCGATTGATATAGGAGAGCTTTTCATCAGACTAGAAGCATTATCAGAAGCCATAATGTAACTGCTGTGTTGTAATCAAACACACAGAAAACAAACCACATAACACAAAAAGTGTACTGTCTGGGAAGACCGAACCTGTCTCCCAAAAATGGGAGAGAATGTGGGGAGGGGGGAGAACTTGTTGGTTGTGTCCAACGGACACCAGTTACTGCTCTTGCACACAGTAAAGCATGGATCCATCTTATGAATTCTTCAGTTGAAGTAGTTTGCTCTTTGGTTACCTGCATAATCAAATTGACTCATCTCCACAATTGAGTTGAAGTCTGTCAAAATTCTGTATCTAATTGCTTGCAAAGATTTGAAAGCTCCTGCTAACATCATATTGAAAACCCACAACAGTCATATAAATGAAGACAATTAAAACACAAATCAAAATGAAATAGATCCTGCAAAACAGAGTCAGAATTAATAACCCAAAACAAACTAAAAGCAAAATTGAAATAAGGAGGCTTAAGCATCTCAAAGAATGCATATTGAGAGAGAGCCTGAAGAACTATAAAGTGATCAAGAATGGGTGACTTCAGATGGAATCACAATCGGGTTCCAGAAATGGCGCTCCCGTGTGCTTGAATTTGTTGGGGTACTTTCCAAACCGCTCGATCATAACCGCCTGGGTATTGGGCACCAGAAACCCACGACTCCAATGTATCGGAGGACTGAGGTTGATGACATCATGGACGTGGTGGTGATTGCGAGCGAGGACTCTGCGCCTTACGTTGAAGAAACAAAATTTGTAATAAAGTATGTAGATTGTAGACAACCCCCATTAGTCAGAGAAGATAAGAATCATGAAGGAAAATTTTCCTTGAGGCTGATGTGAACACCAACTTCTGACCAATACAACATTTGAGACTGAAAGAGTAGCTCTATATACAGTGGTGTTCACCTGGTCAGTTGCTGACCAAAGAATTTATGCTCAACAACCCTTAGATTTACATCCAATGGTGGAAAACAAAACACCCACTACACCAAAACTAGTCTTTTACGGCCCACCATGTGCGCCGTAAAAGCCTATTTACGGCGCACAAAAACACGCTGTAAAAGCTCGCGCCGTAAAAGACCACATGTCTTTTACGGCGCACAAAAATGCGTCATAAAAGAACAATTAACGCGCCGTAAAAGTGGTTCTACAAATGTGACTAAGATCATTTACGGCCCACATTGCACGCCGTAAAAGACCTCCTATTTAAGGCATACTCCTGCACGCCGTAAAAGAGTGACTAAATTCCTATTTAAGGCGCACTCTGCGCGCCGTAAATGAGGTCCTTTCAAACAAAAAAAAATTTTGATTTTGCTCAAATGTCATATTCATATTACTCTCATATCATATATACTAGTAAGTATGCCAACGCTTTGCTGCGGGATTTAGCAGATTATTGAAGAAAGTAATTGCTTGTGTAGACAATAATAATATGTTGATCTCATAACATTACATAGCCAAATGTTCATGTAAACCAAGCAGCAAAAAATTGAACAACTATTGGAGGAATTTAGGTGAGGTGTAAGGTGTTCCAGTGCACATATTTTTCTTCAAGTAGTTTTCATAGGTGTGATTCAAGGGGGCTTACATATAGAGTCCTATATTTCCCTTCGAATCCATCATTATCAGAAGAGAAACCGCTACTAAAAGGGGCTTTCCTTTGTTAGAAATTCCACAAAACATTCTGGAAGCAGCTGAGTGGTAGCTCTCTTCAATCGCTATATTCTTGCGATAGCAAAGGTGTGGTAAGGATGTAGAGCATTTGTTCCTTCTGAAAGTAACAATTCATTAGTTATGCATATAACAATTGAAGAAGGCTTTCATTTATGAATTTGGGCAAATATCATAAGTTCATAACCAACAAAGCAAAAACAAAATACATTACATATGTACTCTCACATAGCATATTAATTCGGCCATATTAACCATAGGTTAGAAGTTAGCTTGCTCATGGCTACAGAGTAAAGAAGATAACCAATTTGATGCATACATATTGTTTTTCACCTTCACTAATGTAACAACCATTCCAAGAACCATTCCATTGAAGATACAGTCTCAATACTTCAGTTGATTTGCTTTTGTTAGATAAATACACAAAAGTTTCTGATACTATAGTATTCAGGTATCTTTAATTTCTTGATTTGGAACTTCCAAGCGGGATCATAATATATTTCATATTTACAACACCTAGATTATGGATATATAATTAGATGATACATAACATCTATAAAACAGCAAGTGCAAGGCCATTCTCAGTCGCATTTACTCTCTCCTGGAGCAAGGATACCCCCCGGAG
Organism: Rosa lucieae; assembly: GCA_024704745.1. Classification (NCBI taxonomy): domain Eukaryota; kingdom Viridiplantae; phylum Streptophyta; class Magnoliopsida; order Rosales; family Rosaceae; genus Rosa; species Rosa lucieae. The sequence goes on along the minus strand of CM045497.1, from coordinate 20,159,076 downwards.
GGTAACAGTTTTTTGGTACGGTAGTTTGAAACTAAAGCAGCAGAGTTATTGAAGTTTGATTAAAAAATGAAAATAAAAAATAAAAAACAGGAAAACATAGAAACACTAATTCAAAAATTGCCCACATAACATAAACAATGCATCTAAAATCTTACTTAATTGCAGGTGAGCAAAATTATCTTATTGTAACAAATATGTAGAAGAGCATAGCTTGCATGGACTAAAAAGGAATAAATGAATAAAATTAGGAAATACCTTGAAAGCTACATGAGACTTGCTACTGCTCTTTAACCTAATTGCGCTCTTCACTTGTTTCGCAGGTTCATCTACAAAATTTAAGAAATAAAAACTGAAATGATCAGTTCTGAACAGAGAAATCTTCGCTTTTCTCATATATACAATTGTAAAACTGGATGAAAAGGCTACAACTTCTATGCTTTCAAAAATCAGATATACATAAATTTCTAAATTTTCAAAAATTAAAAAGACATAACATATAAAAACAAAAAACCCAACCATATCAATTTTTCAATAGAAGAACAGTAAATAAGCAGACTGCTGATGAAGTGCGCTATTACCAACCATATCAATTTTTACATCTCCTGAAACTGCCATCCCAAGCTTTACTAATGTAAATCTTATAACTGAGTACAGAACAACTGAAGCCTAAAGAACTCAACGCAACAAAGCAGGATCTTTTTTCTTCGGAACTTTTATGAAAACTGTACCATCAGAATCATAGAAATGAGAGTATTCCCATACAACCCGTCAAATACAGTAATTGTGTGCATAAGATTGATATAAAACCATATGTAAGATTGAATCAATTCTATCATTATGGTACTCGAGCAAAAGAGCCAACATTTAACAATCATTTATCAACCCAATAAGCACAATTCATTGGAAATAAAATCCAACATGCATACGCAAGTTATAAATTCTTGTTATCTTTAATCTGGAGTGTTCCCATTGGATGGTGCTTATTGGGTTTATGGAATTTAAATATAAAGAAGTTATACATTCTTTACAGAGGGGAAAAAAAAAAGGAAAATTATATCTTGCAACTTAAATTCCTATTCTGACAAAAGATTTAAAAAAAAAAAAAATAAGTCCACCTACTTAAACATAATAAGAACTTAAAAAAAATAAAAAAATAAAATGCAGACTTGTTTCTTTACACTATTGGATGTTCTTTCTGTATTGGCTGTACTTACTCAAAGTTTGTGTGGGATGTGTGGTATTTATGATCTGAAATTACTTGCCCCATAGTTCCAGGATCTGATTTTAACAATTTTCTTTAAATAAGGCCTTTGACAACAATATTTAGAATATGTTATTTTGTAATATGTATAAATTTGATAACATTTGCGGTTAACGATTCTTAGCGATCATAACTCTATTACATATAAATTTGAGTAATAGAATAAAGCAAGTCATTAGGCTCTTGAAAAAGAATGCATTGAACAAATAATAAGGGTGGTGTATCACTAATGGTACCTTCATCTCTTTGACTCCTTCCCTACCAATCAAGCAGAGCACTAATGAGAGAAATCGCATGCTGCATCTGTCTCCTAAAAAATGCCGGGAGACCAAAAGCAAAAAGGAAAAAAAAAAAGGAAAATATTACAATGCACATATGCATCATTTAAATTCGGCAGTGAATGAAATCTTAGGATCTTAACTCTCTTGTGCTAGAAATTAGATGCCATCTTCATTTTCTGTTTGGTTAAATTGTTGAAAAAAAATCTGACAGTTATTTATTTGTTCTACGGTCAGTGCTACTGATATATATCACAGTCCTGGTCTTAGTTTGCTAAGAATTGTTATCTTGCTAAATTGAAGATATTTTGGTTAATCTCCACATGTTTTCTAAACATTTCCATCAAAAGCAAAGTGATAAAGGGAAGGAACAAACTTGAAGCAGAAACTGAAACTAAAACCAAAAGAAGTATAAAATCAAAGTTGAAGAACAATAATAAAGCAATTACTAAATCATTTACACGCAATAAGATTTGAAGTTATTAGTAAAAGCCTGAAACAGAAAGAGCAACAAACTTCTAAGTTAGAGTACCTTTTGAAGCCGAAGAAGTGCTCCTTTTCCAACTCATCTTGAAGAAGGCCTGTAAACACAGCAAGTGCAGGTGAAGTGGTTGTCCAAATAGCTTCAATATCGAAAGTTCGTGCCATCTCTCCCAAAGGATCACTCAAATGTCCTCTTTCCTGTATTAGTAATTGAAAATTATGGTCAGGCATGTTGTATATAATCAAATAAGTTCGGGGTTTTTATTTTAATGTAAAGGAGTTGTGAAGCTACTTTATATTTTGTAGAAAGATCATAGACACTATTTAAAAGAGGCAAGAAAATCATAATGAATTCACTTTCAAGAACAAAAGAACTTCGACCCTCTTTGATATAAGAAATAATTACAACCACTGCAAATATAACCTGCAATAAGAACCCTAATAATCAACATAGGGATTTAGTGCACTGTTTCAAACTTGCACTGATAACAATCACTACAGCATTAATTTGATTAACCTTTTAAGAGTCAAGCTACAATTCAAAAGCATCAGTGATTGAAGACAACAAAAGCCCGAAATCTCCATACTGAATTTCTAATCATAACCAAAAACCAATTTCCCCTTAGTCAAAACTCAAAAGCAATGAATCAAAGATACACAATAGAGCAACACCAACTGAAATCAAATTCAAATTTAGTGTTTGTGTGAAAGAGAAAAAGAGAGACTCACAGGAAGCCATTGAGTAATAGGTATACAACCTTCAAGGTACAAAGCAAAGACATTAACACATGGAATAGCAAATCATACAGTGAAAATTGAAGCACAAACCGAAAAAAAAAAAAAAAAAAAAAAAAAAAAAAAAAAAAAGAAGAGAGAACCATAATTTGAGTGAATTCAGCTAAACCTCGTAGTGCCATCAAAGAGAAGTAATGAACAGTGAAATCACGTTTTGATGAAGAGCTTTAGTATGTTACATGCGTGTGTTATCCATCCGTCTTCATCATCAATGTTATACTTGTCTCAACTTTTGTGACAAATTCGTTTCCAATACAACAAAGACTGTAAGCATGGACACAAAATTAACTCAGGAATTAGTGAGAATTGTAAAATCTAGCACAATGCATGAATATTGTTTATTTATAATATGTACACTTGCCTGTGAGTAATCAAACTCGCTAACAATGCCATGAATTACATCCATTAATCTGTGATTCATGGCATTGTAACTGTGAGTAATCAAACTTGCCTCTGAGTAATCAAAATTAATGATCTATTTATAATCTGTGGCCGGAAAGATCTTCTTTTTTGGGTGTTAATTGCTTCCAAGACTGAGAGTTTTGAGGTGAAGTAACTTGGGGAAGCTGAAATTAAACGAAAGCAGAAGGACCCAGAACAAATGCAGAGTCGATAAGGGCAATATTAGAAATTGAGGAACTGAATGTCAGAGAATAAGGGGTTACCGTGCATGACCATCGAGGCAACGCTATGTCTACTCCTGCCGAATCCAAGTAGGGGACCATGGTGATGGACTCGCCCTTCTTGTGCTACCTTACTAAGGAGCCAAAAGCAAAATCGGATTTTCTGGTCGATTCACCTTAGATCTGATGTTTGAGAGAGAGAGAGAGAGAGAGGTATTCACCCAGACAACTAGATGATTAGATTAGTTTGAGGAAGGATTAAGAGAAAAGGGGGGAGAGATATGAAAGAGGAAAGGATAGCTGATAGAGTCCGGCGTCTGTTCCAGTGTGAAATTTTTTAGTAAGAGATTGGGTGGGAGATTAGAATTCAGCGAAAAAAATGTGAGCGGGATCTCAAAATTGAGGCGCGTTATAAATGCCTCCCCACCTTATTTACGGCACATTATAATAGAACGCCGTAAATGTATAGTCACATTTACGGCACGCAATAAAAGCATGCCATGAAAGACCAATAAGGAAAAGTCTTTTACGGTGCTCATTTAAAGCACGCCGTGAAAGACCAACAAGGGAGAGTTTTTTATGGCGCGCATTCAAAACACGCCGTAAATGACTAATAAGGGGAGTCTTTTACGGCACGCATTCAGAGCACGCCGTAAATTGCAGGCCGTAAAAGCCCAGATTTATTGTAGTGACCTCAAGTTAATAATAAATTTATCTACCATTTGATTTACATCCAAGGGACAAAAGAGTAATTTAGGAGGATTCCAGTTTCAGTTTTTGAAGCAGTTATTATTTTCCCACCTTTTCTAGATTGTGCAAAAGATGTTCTCCCTCTTCGTTTTCTTCTTTACCACAAACTCTGGCCGTTTTCGCTTGGTGCTATCAGAAATAATAAAATGTTTTTTTCTCCTAATCATTTCTACAGAAAATCTCCAAAATACACACTATACTTGATCAATTCAGAAAGTAAGTTGATCTGATTTCAGTTAACTTCTCCGTCTAGTTTCGATTCTTTCTACTTTGTGTGTGCGTATGAGTTTGTTCATGGCCACTGTAATTAAACTATGATTCAGATGTTTAAAAACTTTTCAGTGAAAAGGTTTATTTGTTGGTCCATTCTGATCGAATTGTCCATTTATCGTATGTATCCTATGTAAATTGATGATATTACTTGATAGATGACTATTGTTAGTGTCATTCAAGGAAAAAAATCACATATTCTGTGGATATAGATACAAATCATAAAACTTTTTGTTTGTCATGCTGACATTTCTTATTTTGGTCTCTGGTGACTATGTTCAGCAATCAACTGATGGTTGTTGCCATCACATTCGGCCTAATGCAGGTGAATTCTTGAAATAAATATATGCATTATCTGTTGTTTTCACATTAAATTTCTCTGAAATTGGTTAGTTCTTTTCTTGGTTGTCTTGCTTTATAGTTTGATGAATGAAAAATTTTATGACCATTGGTTGCCGGGGCCATTAGTGTAATTGTGGATCACTATTTGAAGAATATTCAACAATCTCTTTATTATCATCCATGTGGTTATTTTACTTAGGTAGTTTAATAGTTGATCATTATTTGGTTTTTATCTCATCTCATCTTTACTTAGTTATTAAGTGTTTGTTTCTAGTGTCAGAATAAAGAAGAACTGTAGAAGGACCAAAGGAGAAAGAGCAATCAATGAAGGGCATAAAAACTCCTCAGTTTGGTAATTTATCTCTTTCTGCGTGTTTGTCAAATTTTAATCGGTGTGGAATTATGAACGGTTTTGGGTATTTCAGGAATGAAATTTTCGAAAAGCTGCAATGGTTAAAACTAAGTAGGTGAAACCGTAGTATTCACCAAATTGTAGTACTAATTTGCATCTGTAAGTTAATGAAGGTATTAATATATGATCTGTACAAATTAATTTTGCATTTGTTTATTGAAACATATAATAGAACACTAGTCTGTCATGTGTAAAGAACACAATCATGAATGAAGAGATTGTTGAATGTCGTAACATACCACCGGCCTTGGAGGTAAAGAACACAATCATGAATGTTGCTTCGGTTGCCGGCAGGTTTCTGGAATGGGACGACAAGCATTTCAAGGTGTCTGGGGATGTTAGGGTTCATGTGGCGCATCAGATCGCTAAACCTTTCTTCCTAACCAAAACCCTCAAACTTGCACCGGGAGTGATTGAGGAAATATCCTTTTTCTTTGAAAACCTTCTTGGCCGCTGTCGTGATTGTGGTTTTATTGTTCATGAGAATGGAAATTGCCAATTTACAGGAAAGAACGCTCACCAGAACTCTGACCCAAAGTCGGCAGTGCATCGGATGGAACTACCAAGTTCCTTCGCCGGTTCTGCGCAATGCAATTTCACTGGAGGTGCATTCCGCTTTCAAGGGATTCAAACACCTATTCTACCTCCTGTGGCTCGCAGTTTGTTTGGCTCTGGTCCCTCCACCAAGCTGCGTAAATCTATGGTGCTTCGCCATACTAACCTGCAGACAACTGAGGAAGCAAATAAGCAACTCGTTTTAATACCTCCAACAGAACAATCTCCTTTGAAGAGAGGCAGGCCTAGTTCTCCCTTTGCCTCTCCAAAGAAGATCAAGCTCATGCTAGAGGAGCTTAGTGTTGGCAGTATTAGCGCACCGGCACCTGCAAAGAAGGTTAAACGACTGGCCACCGACATTAGGTTTTCTGCTAAGTCACTGGGACTTGTGGAGACGCCGGGAGGGATGCTAGTCCCTGCAGAGGGGATGAGCCTCAGGAAAATGTCTCCGAGGGCCCAACCACCAAGAAGAAAAGAGGCAGACCTTTAGGGTCCCGAAACAAGAACCCTCCGAAGCCAAAGCCTCAGTCTCTGCTGAAGATGTGCTTTCCTACCTCCACTCGGGGAAGACTGCTAGCCCTAGCTTCAAGGGCAAGGAAAAGATGTAGCCGTTTAGAATATGTTGCCTATTACTATGCTTGTTCATAGTACATAGGCTCACTAGAATAAGTGAGCATGAATTGTTTTAATGGATGATCTAGTCTATGTATCACCGTGGTGTTTACATCGCAACTTCTTGACTATCTGTATATGATAGCGGAAGGATATGTAATGGTCATTCTGGCCTTACTGTTTTAATGACATATATATGTTTAATTCAAAAAAAAAAATGTGTAAGAAAAATTTAATTGTAAAAAAAAAAAAAAAAGTTATCTCTAGAAGAAATAGATTCAGTGGGTAGTTATTGCAGAGAGAAAATAGTGGGAGAGAAAAGTGGGGTTGTGGAATCATTTCTTTTAATTTTCTGAATAAAATATATTTTATAATGTCCTATTTACCCTTGTGATTTAATTTATTCTAAAAGTTTTTTAATATTTCAGGGTTAAATCTGTCAAAAATTTAGTTTTGGCTAACAAAACCTCTTCTCTTAATAGTATAGATATGCTACTACATTTTTTACAATTAGGATTATATTCTTACAAATCTATGTTAGAACAGAATAGTAAAGAACACTAACAACAAAATAGTAAAGAAAGACCATATCAATTGATTGACACTTTTATTTATTTATTTGACTTTAGAATAAATAAGGGTTAAATACTATTTACTCTATGAACTTTCAGGGAAAAACGTTTACTCCCTCAGTCCCTCATCTCTCAATTTTGAATCAATAGGTCCATTCCGTCTAAAAACTCTATTAAAATGTCCATTATACCCTCAGTTCATCTTTTTTCTTTTTCTTAATTTATTTTCTTTATCTTTTTTTTTCCTTTTTTGTTTATCTCTTCACCTCTCTTCTCCTTCAACATCAAAATTTCTAAAGCGACCAAATCAATCCTAAACACAAAACCTCTCTTCATCTGCTCAATCAAAAAAAAAGAAAAACAAAAAAACAAAACAAAAGAGAAAAAAATCTTTTCAAAAGAAATTAATTAATTAAAAATTTTGAGGGTAGAATAGACATTTTTGGTCGGAGAATAACAAATTGGACCTATTGGTCCAAAATTGAAAGATGAGGGAGTAAACATGTGAAATTGAAAAGGCAGGGACTGAACTGTTTTTTCCCTGAAAGTTCAGGGAGTAAATAGTATTTAACCCAATAAATAAATAAACATGACTATATGTTTTAACTTTTATGTGTGCGTGATACAAATGAATTTTTTCTGTAGTCATGCTTTCCACCTGAAACTTATTTCGTATTCATATTTTTGGCAAGTCTCATAAATTTGGTGTTTTGGTTGATTGCTTCTTCATTTTTAGCGTCTGAAGAGCTTAATCTTATATAAATTAATTTCAAGGAGTAAAGGAAGGTAGGAAGGTAGGAAGGTAGAAAGGTCTGGATTGGTAACATGAGACATGTAGAAGTGAATTCACCACTGACAAGGGTAAGGAGAAGCTTGAAGAGTGTTCGCGATCGTAAGGGAAAACGTTTTGAGCTATCCTTTTTTTTTTTTTGGGACATTCAAAACCAGAAAACAAAACAAAGCAGCGAAAAATAATAATAATAAAAAATTCATGAATAAAGCTCTCGTGAGGAGCGAAACTGCATCAGACTGCAAGATGTGGAGAAAGATTGATTTGAGGTATCCATTTGAGATGTGAATAAGAGAAAGACATACTACTCAAACGGCTGCAATTGCTTAAAATGTGACGGCGTAGATTTTTTGATTCATGTGTAGTTTTAGATGGTCGTGCCAGGTGCCACTTTAGTGTAGTGACTACATAAAAGAATCTTTTTATAAAAAGAATGGTCAAAGGATTCTAATATTCGTAATTAAGTGTCTTTTGTTGCTTAATCCGATTTGCATATTGCATCGAAAATGTTCACCTGGTCAGTTATTGATCAAGAAAATAATGTTCAACCACCCTTCGATGTAAATCCAATGACAGAGAAAATTATTATTAAGTTGAGGTGTTTTGTTTTCCACCATTGGATGTAAATCTAAGGGTTGTTGAGCATAAATTCTTTGGTCAGCAACTGACCAGGTGAACACCACTGTGCATTAAGGTTTGTCACTCGGGTTTGCCCATCCGGGTGGATGCTGGATGCGATAGAATAGTTATGTAGGGACTTGACTAAAGTTTTATTACTTTTCTACTATTGTTGATTTAAATTCAATGAAATCCTTAGCGAAATTTTTGTCTCAATTGTTGACCAACATTTTTAATCAAGACCTAACATTTATAATTGAGTAGTAAATTAATTATATTTGGTAGATAAATGAAATGAAAAATTAGATCACATGTGCGGGCATGGCCCTTTCGCACGCGCGTCCATGAAGGAAAACATCTACCAATATTTACAAATATTCACCAACATTTTTAATCAAGACCTAACATTTATAATTGAGTAGTAAATTAATTATATTTGGTAGATAAATGAAATGAAAAATTCAAAAATTAGATCGCATGTGCGAGCATGGCCCTTTCGCACGCGCGTCCATGAAGGAAAACATCTACCAATATTTACAAATATTCAATCTATGTTCAACGAGTACTAAAGTAACCAAGTGAAATCCATATCAATGCATGGTCGATAGAAAAATACCAATCGTATTTAAAAAAAATAAAATAATGTCAATCATATAGAAAACTAGAGAAGGAGAACTTGCATCATTATCAACAATTGCTGAGGAAAGCATTTGTCAATTACTATGTTAACACCATATTAAAAAATTTAGTTGATGTGCAGAAGATAAAAAAGTTTGCACGTGAAAAGAACATTCGTGAACGTCAAATCGCATGCACGAGCGCGGCTTTTTCGTACCCGCTTATACACATGCAGAAAGACTAGTATAGCTCTAAGCAAATGGGCTGCACTGGTTGGGTTACTTGGATATGTGGGCATGGATATGGGTAATTGGGTATAGGTTTACAAATGTGTGACTAAAACAGATTATAACATTAGCAACTTTCCAATTAAAAATCTATATAAAAAAACATATCCACACTTCCAAACTGCCTTCATGATCAATGGAAATTTTTTATTCTCTTTTCAACAATCACTATCACAATTCGCAATTTAAAATCCCATTTTGTGTTCTTGAAACCATTTGACATTGCTTGGTATGGTTGAAGTTGGATTTTTCATTGGATCAATTAAAAATGGAGGCTTGAGAATGGTAGAATCCTTAAAAGCCCAATTGTGTTTAATGGATATTCGTCACTCCTTTTTTGGGTTAATAGAAATGTCAGTGAAAATTTAAGCCTTGACGGGTGTTTTTCTTTTCTAGTGTCAAATATTGACAATGAAATTGCATAAGAATTCAAATTCAAAGATTTCAAATACCATTCTAATAATGACGAAGTGGTGTTAGCTCAGTGGTTAGAGCACCCACTGCCTAATGACGAAGTCATGGGTTCGAGTCACCATGGGGGTAGGAGTGAAATCCGTTCCTCTTTTTAACAAAAAAAAAAAAAAAATATAATATATATCTATATATATAGAAATTCATGATTAATTAACCTAGAGATCTCAAAATCCCAAGATCCTAGATCAGATGGTTGTTTTCTTTTACTTTTTTGTTTTCAAGTTTTGATCAAAACGAACTTCTTCCTTCTTTTCTTGTTAAGCTTAGATCAAATGGTGATTTTGTGGCTTAGTTATTTCGCCGCCCGGGGGGAGGGGGAGTAATGGGAGATGTTTTATTATCTATAGGGGTAAAGTTGGATTAAAAATTGTAGAGAAAATGAAGGAGCATTGAATAGAACTACCCTAATATGTAATACACCTTAGAGGAAATGAAAATTAGATAAAAACTTAAAAACTAAAGCTTGTATTAGGAAAAATCCTAATTCTCTCTCTCTTGCTTTTGGGATTCGTGTAGGCCTGGGTTACCCTTGGCCCACGGAGGTTATGTTCGTAGCAGACTCATTCTATTAGTTAGTATTGATGTACACTAATTGCTGTTTTAGGCGGATAAGTTTGAGTAATATGACATTACTTAGGTCAAGTTTTTTTTTTTTTTTTTTCTGGCTTTTTACTTTTAGCCTTTTAGTGTAGACACTTGGAATAAGTGAGCATGTTGTTCTTCAATGGATCTTAATGGATCTTACTAGCTAGGGTTTTTGTACTGATTAGGTCGAAAAAGCATAGCACTATTGGTAAAATAATATGAGCTTCACATTCAAATCCAATTGTCAATTAATAGAGTGGTCCAAATCTTTATAATTAAACTCATATTTAAGGTCCTCATTTTCCTATGTGGGATTCATATTCTCAACATGCCCCCATCACGTGTGGTATATTCAGTGACGTTGCGCTTGTGTGACCGTGAGGCATGCACACGTGAGATAACTCGCTTTAATACCAATCATATCATGATAAAGTAATATGAGCTTCACATCCAAAACTAACTGATATTGAATGAAGTGGCCCAAATCCTTATAAATCGACATGCAATGTTCACATTTTTACATGTAGAATTCGTACTCTCAACAACTATTATTGCTTTAGGAGCTTGGGCTCTAGTGATTGTAATTTTTTGCCAGTGACTCTAAAAAGAAAAAAAAAATCCTCAATCCATATAAGTAAAAACCTTCCATATATGGCATATCTTGGCTACGCCGCAGACGACAGTTAACAGAGGGGCAACATAGTCATTTAGGAACTCACAAACAACAAGCTCGATGTAGTGGGTAAAAGAACCCTTTACTGCCGGCCCCATCCCTCTCAATGGAGGGGTGAATCGGTCATTTAGTACTCCATTGCATCGCCATCTTCTCAACTTCCAATCGTACTGTTGCCGAACTGTTGAAGGGATCCGCACTGAAATTGAAGAGGAAGGGCAGAAAGGCAACGATACAAACCCTTTGAATTTCAAAGAGAGGGTGCAGATCACTCAAACAAACAAAAGAGAGGGTGCAAAAACCAGTCACAGTAAAGAAATCTGACAAGAATAGCTTGGATTGGGAATGGATTCACCAAATCTGATCTTGTGTTTGGCACTTTGGCAGAAGATTGGATAGGAGATGGAGGTTTGGAGCCCGAGGACGATGATGAAGGTTGAGTCTCCTCTGAAACTCTCAAAGCTCAAGAGTCTTTGATGAAGACGATGCATGACGGTGGTTGATTTGGTTCTCTGTTTCTCAAGAGATATTTGAAGAAACAGGCTTAGATAGCAAACTCAAGACATCAACAACGTGTCTGCAACAGTGGTGCGTTGGTTGAGGCAGAAGGCACTAAGGGTGGCAACCCAGGTTCGAGCCACATTAATTTTTTTTTTTTGGTTGAATTTTTTTTTTTGTTCTAATTCATAATAACTGAATTTTAAATTAAAATTTGTTGGTTTTGTTCTTGATTGGATGACATTACTAGATTAAAAATGAATTTGGAAAGAAAAAATTCAAAAAAATTAATAAATTAAACTTGAATACTTGATTAAATTTTAATTAAATATAACATTAAAGTTTTTAAAAAAAAATTAATCGTGAAGATTAAGTCTTTTGAGTTCTTATACACGGGTAATAGAGGTAGACTATATGAGAAATGGTTATGAAAATTGCTCTCATAGTATTAATGATAGATTGCCAAATTGTGTTTTAGTTTTAGTAAAAATGAAGATATTGTGGTTGACCGAGTGGATTGTTGTTGAGACGAAGTCAAAGCGGAGAATATTTTGAAAATGAGCATAAAATATCTCAATCATTGCATCTAATGATCAGTTTCTGCAATGTCTTATGTCTTTATGGAGTTGTCTTTAGAGGAATGTAGTTAATAAATATGATGTTAGTAAGTTGTCATTGGTTGACCATATGGATCAAAGGCAAAACAATGATGAAATTGGTTAATTTTTCACAGAAAACATAAAATATTTCAACCATCTCATCCAACGGTCGGTTTTAAAAAATGCAATTTACTCCTATTTGTCGTTTTTGAGAAGTCTACATCACTATATAAGCAATATACAAGTTATACAACATTAGTAGGCACATAGGTATTTCTAGCAATTTGCAAACACAAAATTGAAAAATTAATATATTTGATATTACCCATGTATTTAACGCATGTTAATAGGTAACGCGAACAAAAATTAACTCTGTCGGCCTTCGTTGGGGTCAACACAATATACCATTATACTTCCTTAAGGGGAGCGGAACTACGGCTAGATGAACGTCCCGAATTTTTTATATGCATTGATATACCTCTTCCCCGCAAGAGTGTGAGCGATATAGATTGAGAAAAGGAGTTGCGAGGGAGTGGTTACGAGCGTTTTAGTTTGATGAGTATTTAGAATTTAGGGTTGACCGCGTAAATCGAAGCAGAAACGATGATGAAAACATGTCAATTTTTAACCATATACATATTTTCCTGCCTTGATCACATCCAACGATCAAATTTATCAAATTCTATTTCTTTCACCTTTTTCATCTTGGAAGTTATATTTTCTCCACAACCAATAAACATGCTATGCAATAGTGGTAGGCATATAAGGATTATGTGTGATCCAAATAATACAAATTGGAAATCGATCGATTTGGCATTATCCTTGTATCTAACACGTATTAATAAGTACCGTGTAAAAAAACTAACTCGGTCGGCCTTTGATTCATATTGCTCAAAGGGGTCAACCTAATATATGTTTATGCTTCCTTAAGGAGAGCCAAATCACGGGGAGATAAACGTCATGAATTTTTTACATGGGTTGATACAACTCTTCTCCTCGAGAAAAGGAATTGGAGTGAGTGGTTACGAGCATTTTAGTTTAATGATTATTTAGAATTTATGGTTGACTACATGGATCGAGGCCTAAACGATGATGAAAATATGTCAATTTTTTACCATAGTCATATTTCCCTGCCTTGATCACATCTAACGGTTGATTTGTCAAACTCTATTTCTTTCACCTTGTTCATCGTGGAACGTATACTTTTCCCTATAAGTCTTGTAGTCTACAACTAATTAACGTGCTAGACAACATTAGTAGGCTATAAGGATTTTGTGCAATCCAAAATTTTGGGATATTTATCTCATTGTGATTCGGCTCTCTTTACGAAAGTAAAAGCATTTATAGGGTTGGCCGCTTTGACGATATCGAAACGACGGTGGACTGGGTTAATATTTTTACATAATACATATTACTACGTGATAAACACATAGAAAATTTTTAACTTATCAAATTTTAATTTCATTTATTTGTTTTAGTTAAAAAAATATAGAAAAATATGCCAACTTTTTCTAGTCGCAACTTTGTTGGAAAAATTAATTAGTCGTGATTTTGTTTCCCTTATGAAAAATTATATGAGATTCTATAGTTTTTTTTTTTCTAAAAAAAAAATTCCATCTCCACTATTGAAATTAACATGCATTTTTTTATTAAAAAAATAATTACGCGATTTTGGTGGCCAGGGGAGGAAGCGTTCTGACAAGATTCTCCAAGCACGGATTAGTCTCAAGGCCTAGGAAGCTTTTGAGGACACCGTGTGATTGACAAATCAAAAAAAGTAATGTGTAGTTTATTATAATTTTTTACAAAATCTGTTGAAAAAAATTAGTTAAACAAATAAATGACACTTTTTTCAGATTAAAAAAAGGAAAAATTTCAGTTTAGTACCCTGTGGTTTAGCAAGAAGGCCCACAAGAAGGGTGAAATTCCTAATCTGCCCCTAATACTTCCCATCAGCCTCCACTCGATTAACCTAATTCATTTTGAACGAAATCAAATACCTCACTCTCCTAAAATCCTCCCCGAGCGAAAATCTCCCCTAAAATCTAGCGCCGAAATCTATCCTAAAATCGGTCAACCCTATAAAGGAAATCCTCCATTTGAAGCGTCAATGGATGAATGGGGACCCCGAAATTGGGGGGGGGGGGGGGGGGATACAGTTGCTGATGAAATTCCTAAATATGGTGAGTTGTTTTTGTTTAGAAAATTTGAATCCGGTCTTCGATTAGAATGGGTTGAACAATGGTTTTGAAATTTTGAGGGTTTGGGTGTTCGATTAGGAATGGGTTTGGGGGTTATTGCTATAAGCTAGGGCTTAGGGCATCGTTTATCCCTTTTCGAAGCTTCTGATTTGGTGTATAGGTTTAGGGGGTGTTATTGTGGGTGGAATGGGTTTATAAATGGAAAAGTTTGTACCTTTCTTGTCTGTTTGCGCTGACGGTTTAGGGATTAAACATGTTTTTGATTTGGTGTTTGGAAATGTGAATGACTATTTTAGGGGTTTGATTGTGGGTGGAATGGGTTTATAAATGATTGTGTGTAGCTTTATTGTTGCATCTTTCATATTCAATTGAGTTGTTGTCTGTTTGTGTTTATGGTATAGAGAAATTGTGGTGTAAAGTCGGTTAAAGGGTAAAGAATGCAAGTGATGGTTGTTGGGGAGCTGCTTTATGCACTTTAATATAGTACTGCATGTGTGGTCCTAAGGTGGACAAAAGAAGAAATTTGACCGGAGGGCTTTTAAAAGTTGTTGTTTTGTTTGGACTTGTGGTGCTTCTCATTCATTCAATTGTTTGGTTGTGTTGTTGTTTTGCATTTAATAATGGCTGATTAATTCCTTCTCTATGTTGCAGATCACCCAGATTACTTTATTGTCAAGATGTATCATGGTGGATACATCAGTGGAAGCAATTATATTGGTGGTCAAGTGAACTACTATGACCATGTAGATAAGGATCGAATGTCACTTGTAGAGGTTGATGGGATGGTCAGAGGGTTAAACCAGAACTATAGTGAAAGAGAATAGATTATTGGTACAGTATAGGGAATGAGGATGATGGTATGACTAAGATTAAGACAGACAAGGACGCAATTACGATGTGTTGCTGTGTACCAGAAATTTGACTAGTCATCTTCTACTTGGATCACTTGGATCTACATGATGACTATGAAGAAACAAACTCGGATAGTGAGTTATATATGTATGAAGATGGGGAGACAGATTGTTTTGTAAGTCCAGCTAGAAAGAGTGGAGTTGTGATTGAAGAACTCCCGGATTCTCCAAGAAAGAAACCTGGGGTTATCATAAAAGAGCTTCCGGATTCACCAAGGAAGAAACCTGGGATAGAGAGAGCAACAAAAAAAGAGCTTGGGATTGTGATTAGAGAATGGAATGGAGATGGCAGCATACCTACTCAAGCAAGCAGAACACCTGCCCTGGATCCAAAGGCTAAAGGTAAACAAAAGGTCAATGAAAGTGAGGATTTGTTTGACATTAAAGTGAGGCAGTTTAGGAAGAGAGGAAGAGTGGAGGTTGATTATAAGGAGGATGGTACAGAATCTGGAATTGATGATTATGCAGATGAAGATTATAGGCCACATTTTGAGGATGATGAATATGGAGATTATGGTTGGGATGATGATTGGCTGGAAGATATGGAAGGTGAATTTGATGTCTTTGGTGAGAGTATTGGCCCAAGTACACAAGTAAAAGCTGCTGTTGGAAGTACTGTTGAGGAAGAGTTTGTGGTCGAGGACAATGAAGATATGTATAAAGCAGTTGATTCTGATGAGGAAGTACTAGGAGGTGCAGCCAACTCTGATGGTGAGATAGGGGATGACTTTCCGGAGTTCAATCCCAAGAGTGACATGAAGGACCCACAGTTTAAGTTGGGGATGAAGTTTCCATCAGCAAAAATCTTGAGAGCTGCTTTAAGAGGGAAAGCAATAATGGGAGGATGGGAATGCTGCTTTTTGAAGAGTGACAGAAAGAGGGTGAGAGTGATTTGTAAAGCGGACAACTGCCCCTTCGAGTTGTATGCTAGCAAAATGCAACATGAGTCAACCCTGATGGTGAAGACATATCATGCAAATCATACATGTTCTAGGGTTCATGTCAACTCTATGGTCAAGGCACCTTACCTAACTGAAAAGTTTGTGGATCAGATCAAGCTAAATCCTGATTGGAAAACAGGTACCTTTGTTTTCATATTTTTGATTTTCAACTCTTTGGAATGATTATGTTCCTAATCCGTTCCTAATATGTTCCTTTATTTATTGAACAGAATCACTTGCATAAACGATGTCAGCGGGTGTAAAGGCAAAGGTATCTGTGCAGCAGGCCTATAGAGCTAAGAGGGCAGCCTTGAAGCTGCTTGAAAGGTCCATCATGGAGCAATATGCTAGAGTAAGGGACTATGGATCAGAACTGAAAACAGTAGACCCTGAAACCACGGTGGACATAAAGTGTGATTTCAATGATGCTAGTGGGTTGCCTGTGTTTAAAAGGATGTACATCTGCCTCGGGGCATTGAAGACTAGTTTTAAAGCTGGATGCAGATCAGTAATCGGCCTGGACAGTTGCCATTTAAAGAGTCCTCATGGTGGACAGCTCCTAACCGCAGTAGGAGTTGATGCAAATAACACCACCTGGGTAGTTGCATATGCTCAAGTTGAGATGGAGAGTACAGACTCTTTGAAATGGTTCTTACAGTTGCTGGTCAAGGACTTAGACATAGAGCATGAGGGGGCTGGATGGACCTTTATCAGTGACAAGCAGAAAGGCCTCTTACCAGCCTTTGAGTCCATTATCCCCCTTGCAGACCATCGGTTCTATGTGCGACACCTTTGGACAAATTTTACTAAGTTGTTTCCTGGTAAAGCCATGAAGGACCAACTCTGGGCAATAGCAAAGTGAACCACCTTGGCGTATTTTCACAAGGAAATGGTTCTAATCAAACAAATGGACCCTAATGCTTATGATTGGCTGACAGGTTAGTATTGGATTAATACATGTGTTTGTCTTGTAGATCCAACAAGGCCTCCCCTTCACTGGTGTAGAGCACACTTCAAGTCTCACACTAAGTGTGATATTCTTCTGAATAATTTATGTGAGAGCTTTAACGCATTCATATTAGGTGCAAGAGGCAAGCCGATTGTGTCAAGCTTTGAGGAGATGAGGGTTAAACTCATGAAGAGGATTATGTTGAGGAAGGAAAAGATGATGAAGTATGAGGGTACCATCTGCCCTAAACCTCGAGGAATTTTGGAAAAAAAGCAAAGTCAAAGTTACCAGGGATTGTATCCCACATGGTTCTGGAGGTCCACAAATTGAAGTGGAAAGTTTTGGAGGAGGTAAGCATGTTGTTGATATTGAAACAAGGAGTTGTGCATGTCGGAGATGGGACTTGAGTGGTATACCATGTAAACATGGTGTTGCTGCAATTAACTTCATGAGGCTAAACCCGGATGACTTTGTTGATGATTGCTACTTGAAAAAGACATATATGGCCACTTACAGCCACACTCAAGCCTGTTAATGGCATGGAGTTGTGGTCGACTTCTGAAGAACCTACAATCCTACCACCCCCCCCCCCCCCCAGTACACAAGACAGCCGGGAAGGCCAAGGACAGCAAGGATCAAGGATGCATCGGATAGGGTTGAAAATGGAGGTTCCAAGCTTGGCAAAATTCAGAGAAGTTTGAGGTGTGGTAATTGTGGTGTGGCTGGCCACAATGAGAGATCATGTCATAGGCACTTGCCTCCCAAGTCAAAAGCAACCAATATGAACAAGAGGAAGAGGAACAATGAAGAGGCAGGAACATCTGCAAATCAGGCAACCAAACTTTATTTTTTGTATAATCAACTAATTAGTTTTACCACATAACCTAACCATTCTTTTCGAATAATACAATGCTGATTTTGTTTCTTGATTTATTGTAGGGTACTGGTAAGAAAAAGGCTACCAAGACAAAGAATGAGTTAAGGCAGAGGGCAAGGGAAAGGGCAGAAGTACTAAAGGTTAGTTAATCGATCAAAATCTTATGATTAAAATGGTCCAATTAATTATGAGCTAAGTTGGTGTGGTTTGAGTGATTGTAGAAAAAAAGGGATGAGAAGAAGGCTGCCATAGCTAGAGCTGCTCCCACAAATGCAAGAGCTACTTCTACAAGCTTAAGAGTTGCTCCTGCTTCAAGCTCGAAAGGAACTGCTGCAAAAGGTACAACCTCTACAACACCCACTAGATCATCAAAGAGGCTTAGAGAAAGTGGAAAACAGAGTCAAAAGAATTTCAGATTAGCTGGCCTTAGTTTACTTTTAGGTGATCAATTTTTGTTTTGGGATATTGATGATGATTTGTGTTTCAATCTCTTGTGCAACCTTGTGTTGTGGTACAAGGTTGCTAGACCTAATCTTTTGATAAGATGATTAGGTCTACTAAAACTGCAATCTTTGGATCCCATTTGACATGTTTTTTTGGGTGTTGGATGTAAGACATGTAACTTGTTTGGGTCTGCTATTCTGAAATACAATTGACGATATTGATGTTATTGTTATTGTTTCAATTGGTCCTTGTTATTGTTTCATTATATTGTTATAAATCAGGTTGTTTTCATGTCTTTAAATATGTTTGAATTGGAAAAAATGAAAGAATTAGGTTCTGTCAAATTCTGGGTTTTTGGAGGCAAGATTTGTCAATTGTCGATTTTACCCCTTCTTGTGGGCCTTCTTGCTGAGCTTGTCAGAGCCAGGTCAGCAGTTAACGTCTGTTTTGGACGGCATGGACACGGGTGATCGAAATTGGTACCTCAGGAGTGTTACTGATCAAATTGAAAGGATAGGGACTGACATGATGTCGAGTGTAAACCACAGGGTACTAAACTGAAATTTATCCTTAAAAAAATAAGTAAATTACACTTTGCTACAAAAGACAAGCCCAGCCAAAACAACCGGTACATGGCTTGAACCTGGGAAAGACACTAGAACACCTATGTGCCCTCACCACCGTATCAGTGCATGTGGTTGATTAAAATAAGTTTCATTTCAATATAAATCCGCTTAAACTACTCGATATCATTTACCCACCCAAACTCGCATAGGGTGACTCAGTGAGTCCCACTTGGTCTTGTAGGATGGAAGCTTTTGCAGGGACCTAAGGATGGTGTGCAAAGTGAAAGCATGCGTGTAGGGTTAAAAATGGCTTGCATCACTCATCTTAGCTACTTTAACTCATCCGAAGAGCCACTTAACGTCAGGGTGGGAGGAGTGGGTGCCTTTTGATGCTCCTTCTGGACAAGGGGCTTCTAAATTGACTGGTATCATAATACAAGCCAGAAAAACCATTGCCACCAAGCTCATTTGACTCCTTTCTCCCACCTAGACTTTTTTGAACAAGTTCAAAGCCTCGTTATTAAAATTTGCACAACCACCCATCTTGGTTTTATGCTTCGAGGCGGTTGAGAGGGCTCAAGCTAAGCTACAGTGAGCTTTTGATTATGTACATGCACCATTTGAGATTGTGAGTTGTTTGAAAACTATCTGATTCCTGGATGTTATATAGTCAATTACATTGATTTGTTATGCACTTAACACAATTTATTTGATTTGCAATGCATAGAAAGAAAAAGGCCGGTGGGCAGAGAAACAAAGAGGAGCTTCCAATCAAACCAAAAGAAAGCAATGCAGGAAAGAAACTAGTTCCATTTGTGCCACAAATCCAGTCCATTGACTCCATTCGACTTATATATATATATATATATTTTTGAATCAACAGAAAATCAAATATACCCCTTTCACCAGAACCTTCCATCTTCCATTACACTAACCAACGACATCAGCAGCGACGAATCAAGGCCTTTTATAGATTCAGACCTCGGATTTCAAACAAAACCCAACAACCTAGACTTATTCGATCTCTCACAATAACAGAAGAGATCACCAGATTCGAAAAGTGGGAATACCTATACTTACCAATTGGTCCGTCGTTTATCAAATTTAGGGACGTAGGTCACTCTGCATATTCTGTTTCATAATTTACTGTAATTTTGATTTGGGATTTTTGGATTGTGATGGAGACTGAAGTGATCACCTCTCCGATTTGCTGGAGAAAGGTTGCATATGGAGGACTGCAACCTGGGTTTGATGATAATCACACGGAGGACTTCTGTATATTACCTTACTACCCTTAGCTTTTCACCACAACGCCAACATTTTTAATTGATAACGTTGGTTATCTCCACAATTACATTAATGCCCTTCTTATTCAAATCTTGTGGACTGCAACCATCCACAGCAACGGGCCTGCAAAGGCATACCATACCCCCGGCGTAGCCCAAACGCACCCTTCATATATAGTGTAGGTCTATAATTATTTTCTTTTTCTTTTTCTTTTTTATGTCTAATTTACCCTTCTAATATGTAGAGAGTTAAACTAAATATCTTTCTTAATCATAGCATTTATTTGAATTTGAAATTTCAAGCTAAACATCAGTTTCTTTTAGCCCTGCTAGGTTTGCCCGATAGTAGTCATCTTTGACAAATTCTTGTTCCAAACGGCCGGTAGCGGTGAACCTGTGACCATGAGGGTGGAGCGGTGTTCCCTCCACTCTCTTGATCGGACTATGGGCAGCGGGGCAAAGGCTTTTTCCACTGTGTTTGCCTAATTCTTCTTCTTCTTCTTCTTCTTCTTCTTCTTCTTCTTCTTCTTCTTCTTCTTCTTCTTCTTCTTCTTCTTCTTCTTCTTCTTCTTATTATTATTATGCTTTTGTTTCATTTTAGTGAGGGAGGGTGATATTTTGTTCTGCATTTCAATCTGTTAAGGATCGTCTGGTTTATGATAGGACCTGGTTTCAAGAATCGATATCGGGAATGGGGTAAAAGATTGTTGCAGATGCAGTGACACTTGGGTGTTGGCCGGATGACAGTGATTTTCCTTTGCAAGTCGTTACTGTCTTGGCTGGATTTGGAGGCCTGGGATCTATCTGTATTGCATGTGATGGTGATGCTGATCCTGATTTGATTCTCGAGTTTAAGCTCTGGGTGATGGTTGGCAAGAGCATTGCAGCAGTGGGAAGCTAGGTTTACACCCTTCTACTGGCGGCAGAGGTTCTTTTTGGCGGGGTTGTGCTTGGCTCTTTGTGCATGGCTGATCTAGTACTCTCGACTTGGGTGCTGAGGCTACTACAAGTGGTGCTAGTGGCGACTGTGATGTTGTGGATGAGAGAGCCCTCTCTGGTAGGGTTTGTGTTGGGTGGGCTTCTTGGCCTTGGTTTTGGTTAAGGCGTTAGGGTTTATCCATACTGTGTCTGTTGGAATTTGTGGGCTTGGTTGTTTTGGGCTCACAGGATCTGCAAGATTTTACTTTTAGATTTTGTTTTAGGTTCTCATCCTTTTTCACAAAAGAATGATGAGCCTATTTTTCCTTGCATTGAGCGAGAGAGATCGCAAAGAAAAGAGAGACATCATTGTCCCCATTGGGGTTTTTAAATCTTTTTTGGGGCTCTTCTTTTCTTTGTTTTGGACTTAATCTTAAAAGGTGGGTGTGTCAAGAGATTACTATTTTGTTTGCTCTTTTCATTAGGGGTGGCTTTGTAGTAGTTTCTACAAAATGGTTCTTTCTGTCGACCCCATAGGGGTGAATCGTTTTTGTACTGCTTGCTGAATTACATAATGGGATGACCTCTTTTACTCAAAAAATAATTAATTCCATCCTTGAATTTTTCCTTACTTATTGTTACTAACTTGAGTGTGTGTAAAAACACACTCATTACAAAAGTATTCCATTTGTAACATAAACTATAGTTCTTGATTTTCTTATATGTATGCATTTTTTTTTTCTAAATAGAATTTCATATATGTTTTCCTCGACAAGATCAATTATTGTCTCAAAAGACAGAAAAAAAAAAAAAAAAATTATTCAAACGCTGGCTGGGAGATAATTTTTTTTCTTGCTTCGAGGAAAGGATGGGGCAATCATGCATGGTACTGATAGGAGCATTTTAATGCGACGTTTTACTTGTTTTTCCCTACATTTTCTGCATTATTTCCTTAATAAAACCCTGTTTAGGAAAGTTTCCATTCTTTGATTGGGAAAGTTTCTATTTTTGTAGTTTCTATTTTTCATTTTTAGAAAGTTTCCCATTTTCAGTTTAGGAAAGTTGCCATTTTTCATTTTAGGAAAGTTTCTATTTTTCTTACTAGTTTCTATTTTCAGGACCTCCGAGCTAGAAAGTGGAAATGAACTCACAAATGGAAAGAGGAGCTTGCGATCACCAAGGGGAGCAAAGATGAAGAACAATGAGCCACAGAAATGAGCAGAAATGAAGAGAAGAAGTTTTCCTGGTCCAACCAGGAAACCCTGCAGAAAGAAGGAAAGCCCACCAATGAAGTTTCCAACGTTACATGAAAAGGAAATGGAAAATAAAGTGTTGTGACGTTGGAAATGACATGGCATAGAAGTGACGCATGGAGGCCCAAAAACTCTCAAGACTTGTTGGATTTTCGGCTAATTGGATAAAAGCCCACAAGAGCCCATGGAACTAGGGTTTGTGACGCAAACCCTAGCCCTAAAGATGTTTTTCCGTGAATTTGCAAGAGAGAAACAAGGAGGTGGCGTCCAAAAATCAGAAATTAAAAGGAGATTTTCTAGGGCTATTTTTATGGAAATACATCAAGAGATAAACCCTAGAATATCTTTTGCCGTCCAAGCCAAGAGGAAAAGAAGGAATGAGCCGTGAATTAAAGATGAAACCCTAGATATTTCGGCAAAGATTTTTCCCTAGAGATTTTTAAGGAAAGAAGATAAGGTGGAGACCAAGAAAAGCTCAAAAGAAGTCTAGATACATTCCTATCCCTAAAGAGTTTTGGCCGAATTTGAAAGCATAAAATCAGAAATTATCTCTTTATTTCGGCAAGAATTATTTAGGGAATTAATATTGGAATTTTGTGATTGGTTGGACCACCTCATAGGGCTTATGTGGCAAGAATTCATTGGAGGAAATTATGTGGAGGAAGCAAGCTTATGCCGTGAGTTTTTCTAGGGTTGTGGACGGATTGGAGACCTAGGGGCCGTCCCCTATATATTCTCACACATTCTCAACGTCAAGGAGTTCCCACTTTTGCGTTTACACTTTGAGAAAAAAAAATCAGAAAACTCTCTCTAGCTTAGCCGTGTTCTTCTCCATCCTCTAGGGCAACCACGAAGTTCAAGCAAGGCCAAGGAAGAAGAGGACAAGCCGTGCACATCATCCATCACCATCCTTGAAGATTGCTTTCGAAATTCAAGAGACCATTCATCACTTCATTCATCTCATCTTCATCACGGTGTAATCCGATTCTCCTTGTAACCTTTGCTTTGTAATTTTCGTTGGTTTTGCCCTAGTTGACACACATGTTTGAACAAGTGTTGTTTTCTGAAATTTTATGATTAATTGTTAATTTTCAGATTCATATATTGCGATTTATGGTTGCTTTTGTGTGAGTGTTTGATTAAATTTGCATGATAGATAACTTTTGTATTTTAATCTTATGTGGTTGCAAACACTTAGGGTTTTGATATAATTGGTGCTACGAATTTAAGAACATGAATCAACTTTTTGGTGTTGTGTTCTTGAATCAATAAGTAGTAAAGGTTTTGTACAAAAACCGAATTTAATCAAAGAAGATTGCAATTAGGTGGACTTTTTCATACTAAGTTGCACATTTGAGTTGATAGCCTTTCTAGGTGCTTAATGCGTTAAACATGACATGATTGACTAGCTTTCTAGGGTTTGATTGCATGTTTGATAGGATTAATCTAGGTGTTTTCGCTTAGGTTAATTAGCATTGAAAGTAAAATATGGGAAATTGTTTTCTTTGAACGTTTCACATGATCAACTCCTCTTGCATGACTATGATGAACAATGATGAACTTGAATCAATTTTAATCATGAGTTTCGACTTTGATCCTTGTTCTCACATCCCATTTGTATTTTTATGTTTTTGCATTTTAATTATTTAGTTAACTTAGTATTTATTTTCGGCAAAATAAAACCAAAAACCAAAAATCCCCCCTTTTTTCGTAAATATGTATATATTTTGTTATATTTTTGTAAATATTATACTTTGTTTTAATTTTAATTGTTTAATTGTTTGACAATGACAGGTGTACCCTCAATCCCCGGAATAGAACGATCCCTATTTACTTTATACTACTAATGACATTTCAGGGTTAAATTGGTCGCTTCCCAAGAGCGACATCAGGTACTTATCGCTTTTGTCTCCGATGGACAATTGAAGAAAGGTTTTAACAGTCAAGAAAGAGGTTGGGAGACAGGGTCAGGAACTTGCCTAGACTAAGTGTTTCTTATCATAAGGTGGGTTCGGTTTTAAATGATTAGATTTAGAGCCAAAACCAAGAACTGAACCAAACATGAACTTCAGTTTAGTTTTCTGCTTTTAAAAGTTCAAAACTGAACTTTTTTTTTTTTTGAAAACTAAAACTTATTATATATATATTTTTAGACTATAAATCTCATCCTATACAATTAAGCTAAAAGTAGCATAGATTTATAAACAGATTAAACTGAAAGTAGCATAGATTCATACCTAAATTATCTCATTCTAACATAACATGGTTTTCTTTTGTTTTGATCTCTCTATCTTATACAATTAAGCTGAAAGCTCTTCCATAGTGGCAACCTCATGATGTACATCTATGCCCTTCCAACAACCTCACTAGGGGTTAGGACAGTGGTGCATTTATGCATTTGGAGTTATGGGAGAGGTGCACCTCTCCTTCTCACAATAGAAACATGTTTTGTGAAGTGTCTTTATAGTGAACCTTGATCTGTCCTCCAGTTTTGTTGCTACACATATCAAATCTTCTTCTTATGAGCAGTGAGTGAGTGGATGAGAAGTCTATCCATAGTCATAAGACAGTCTTCACAGTAATCGAGACAGCTAACAGTTAGGGGTCCTAGTTAAATAAACTCTTGCAGAGTTTGCTTGATTGGGATGCAACCTCGACTTGATCCGTTTAGACTCGTTCGACTTTGACTCGATCTCCTTCATCTTTGTTTCATCCAAATCTCCAATGCAAATCATCACTTCATCAAAGAACCATCGTTTCAGACTTTGGGGTACATACTTCATTTTATATTTACATATACATATATACTCTTTTTTTTTTAAATAAATAAAGAATTTACATATTACTCGGTCTTTTTAAATCTAGAGTTTTTGTTCATGAAAGTAAAACTCTTAAGAGTTTCTACAAGCCTATAACAATGATTTACAACATGATAACTAACATTTATAAATTGTAACAAAAAAAAAATATTTCAAAATTTCGAAGTCCAAAAACCGCCTTGAAAATGTTTCTACATTAGTTCATCACAAAATAAAAAATATAGAGTTCAAACAGTCTATCAAAAGTTTCAACATCACAAACTAGAATTGATTAAGTCCATGAAAACTTGAAAAGTATAAACATCACAAAATATCTAATAAAAAAGTTCATGAATAATTCCACAACTAACAAACTACTAAATTTCAATCTTCACATCTTCAACATTCTTGTTCATCTCAAACTCATATGAATGACTTAGACTTCAAGGGTAACATAGCACTCTTTACTGAAGCTGAACATGACATCTTAAGTGTTTCTACATGCACATAAGAATATTTAAAAAAATAATAACATTAGAAAAAGAAAACACATATAACATAAAAATAAAAATAAAAACTTTATTAATCAAATCAAATATTATAAGAAAAACAAAACAATAACCTTTCTCCTCTTTTAAATATAATTTCATCTCCTCAATGTTTGGCACATGGTGTAATGCAACATTTTCACTCTTTAGCCAATTTTGTGTACATACAAGGTAGAAGCTTCTACCATTTTAAGACTTAGAGAGCTATGAAGCTATAGTTGAAGGAAGATTCCAAAGCAATAGTTGATATTGAAATGGCTAGAATATCCCTTAGAATGTATGCCAATATAAAATATTTGGAAACTCCATTCACTCTCCAACAATTCAATAAGTATTTTTCATCATCTTCTCCTTCAATAACATTCACCAGCTATCTATCTACATCATTGTTTATAATCATGTCTCTCCTTGTTTTTCTTCTTTGCTCCTTCTCCTTGAACCTCCTTTCTAACTCCGTAGAACCTTTACTTGAAGAAGAGTCTCCCATATGTGATATTCGATTAACTACTAACATCACTTTTCTCACTTTGTTGAGTAGCGCGCCAAGTTCTCTTCCTCGTAAACTTTCTAAAGGTTATACAAAAGATCATTCACACATTTTGAGTTAGCTTGCACATTTTATCAAATTCACCATATATGATCTCAAAATAATCAACACTTTTATTAAGCTTATGGCTTGGATCAAGCTATAAAGAAATATTGATTCACACAATCAATGCTACCCCAATACTTATCATATTTTTCTTGCATGGGTGACGTAATTGAGGACAAAAGTTGGTTAACAATTTCATGCAAGAGACCATAAATCTTAAGTAAATCACCAAACATGATATGAACGGTAGGTGTATTAGAACAACACATGTTCATTGTGATTTTATAAAATGATCTCAAAAAATTAGCAAACTTATTTGCATGCTCCCAATTACCATCACTAGGTGACCAAAAGCCATTCTCTTGGCTTGTCATTCTTGTCACCTCGAAAATATTCAAGATAATGACCCTCATCTTCCATCATTCTCTCAAATGATTTTTGGAAGTTTCAAAGCCGCTCGCACAATCAAAAAGTAAACTCCACTTCATAGTTAGAGCATCTCCAACAGAGTAGCTAAATTTAATTTTTAGCTATATTTAACTATTTTTGAAGCAAAATTCAGCTCCAACAGACTAGCTATAGCTTAGCTATATTTAACTTTAGCTAAATTGGCTAGCTATATTTAGCTAGATAATAGCTAAAGCAAAAGTTATATTTCTCTCTCATCTTTTGTCCACATGTCAGTTTACGATTCGATGAAAACATATATATCACCAAATAGCTATCATTGATGGAGCAATATTGTTAAATCAATAGCTATAATTCACAAGTTTAGCTAAATTTAACTAAAAAATAAATTCTACTGTTGGAGATGCTCTTATATGTACATATGTACGTACACCCATATAAGTGTATTCAAATAGCATACATTTTGGTTAGGATCGTGTTTTTATTTCCTGCATTTCAAACTTGGAGAGAGGATAAACCACAATGGTTATTTCAATGTAGCTAAATCTTTTTTGTTTTTTTAATAGGAATTGATTTCATTAGTAATCAAGCCATAAATATATTGTAACTATCTCAATGGTTATTTCAATGTACTTAAATATATTGTAACTCTCAATTACTTAATGTTATGCAATTTTATTATCTCAAAAAACAGAGATAAATCATGGGATCTTCTAAGGGATCTGTCTGACCTTGATTCTCTTCCTTGGATAGTGATAAGGGACTTTAATGAAATACTGAATAATGGGGAGAAAAATGATGACCCGGCCAAGGCAGAGAGTCAAATGAGGGTATTTCGGGAAGCTCTTGGCTATGGAGATCTACTGGATTTAGGGTTTCAGGGAGCCGGATCAACATGCTGGAATGCTAATACCAAACTACGGCTTGATTGAGCAGTATGCACTCCATCTTGGTTCGACATTTTTAATTATGCGAAGGTGGTGCACCTACCACCTAGTGATTCAAATCACATTCCTATTTTGTTACGTGCAAGCAAGGTCCCTATACCCAAACGACCTCAGTTTCATAGATTTAAATTTGAAGCATTCTGACTTCAACATCCTAAGTGTGATTCCTTGGTAAAGGAAGCTGGGAGTACTGATGTTACTGGGGTACCCTTACTTAAGGTTACAAAAAAGATTATGTATACAAGAATGGCACTTGATAAATGGCAAAAAATACCTTTAGAGAGCGGCAACAAAGTTGGTGGAATTAATGGATGCTGCTGTTTGTGATACCATACAGGATGAAAAGAAGGATTTGATGTGTCGTCTACAGACTCTTCTATCCCAAGAGGAAGCTTTTTGGAGGCAACGATCAAAGTAACATGGCTGAGAGAAAACAATAGGAATACAGGCTACTTTCACAGGAAGGAAGCAAATAGAAAAAGGAAGAATTTGATTCAGGGTTTGTATGATGATGAAGGAAATTGGCGTGAGGATGATGAAGGCATGGCTGAAGTGCTGTCTTCCTGCTTTTCTAAAATATTTATGGCTTCTGAACTTGATTTTGAAGCTATGAAAACTACTATTGCCGCCATTCAACCTTGTGTGACCCAAGAGATGAATGCACAACTTTGCTTACCATATTCTAGTGAAGAGATAAAGTGTGCCTTATTTCAAATGTATCTGACGAAGTCTCCAGGTCTAGATGGCATGCCTCCACTGTTCTTTCAGCACTATTGGGAATATATTGGTGAAGAAGTTACGGAAGCAGTTCAAAGTTTTCTTCACACTAGTCAAATTCTCAAACAAATAAATTTTACACATATTTGTCCAATCCCTAAAGTGAGTAATCCAGAGCATATGTCTGATATTAGACCCATAGCTTTATAAAACGTGATTTATAAATTGTGCTCGCTATTCCATATTGCTAACAGATTGAAGCTTCTGCTGCCTGCCTTGATATCACCATTCCAGAATGCTTTCATTCCTGGTAGGTTAATTACGGTTACCATTCTTGTGGCTAATGAAATGACCCATTTTGTTCACAATAAACGAGATGGTTCTGAGAGATTCATGGCTTTAAAATTAGACCTCAGTAAAGCTTACAATCGTGTGGAGTCTGAGTTCCTTAGGATGGCGATGAATCGTTTTTGCTTTGCTCAAGCTTGGATTGATTTGGTAATGCAGTGTGTGACTACAATCCGATATTCTTTTTTGGTGCATGGTAAACCTAGAGGCTTTGTGATTCCTTCACGAGGTCTAAGACAAGGGCATCCTTTATCTCCCTATTTGTTCTTGATTGGAGCTGAAGGCTTCTCAGATCTATTGTAACAGAAGCAGAGGGAAGGGTTACTTTTTGGCATTGAGATTTATAGTGAAGTCCCTACAGTTAATCATTTATTGTTTGCAGACGATAGCATGTTATATGCTAATGCTGGTTTGGAGGACTGCTATCAAATTCAAGATGTGCTAGAAGAAACTTATGGAAGAGCATCATGTCAGTTGGTGAACTTTAATAAGTGCTCGGTTGTTTTTAGTATAAATGTTCTAGCTATTATGCAGGAGGAAGTGTATATTGGGTGTGTATGAAAAATATTTAGGCCTACCTACTTATGTAGGTAGGAAAAGAACAGCAACTTTTCAACACATTTAGGATAATTTGGCAAAAAAATTGGAGAATTAGCAAGGGAAACTTCTTAGTGGTGTCATTAAAGATTTCTTATTAGAGTAGTGGCACAGGCTTTACCTACTTAAGTCATGAGCGTTTTTCAGCTTACTAAGGGTTTCTGTGAACACTTGGAGCGCATGTGCTCAAGATTTTGTGGGGTAGTACTCTGGACAAACAAAAAATTCATTGGAAATCATGGGACGCCTTATGTAATATGAGGAGGGTGGTTTGGGTTTCAGAGTTAGCTGCATGAATTCAATTTAGCTATGCTTGCAAAACAGGCCTGGCCGCCTGGAGAATCATTAAAAATCCTTCATCCCTGATTGCTCGGTTGTATACTGCCAAATATTTTCCAACAGGCACTTTTTGGACGCTGAGTTGCATGGTTCCCGCTCTTATTCTTGGAGAAACATTCTTTCAGCTAGGGATTTAATTGCACAAGGATATTATTGGCAGATTGGTAATGGGGAGCACGTGAGAGTGTGGTGTGATCCATGGATCCCATGTGTTCTGGAGTATAAGCCGGCCGTGCATACTGCTAGTGGGAACCTTTCTCTTAAGGTCTGTGAGCTTTTATCTAATTCTGTCACAGTTGGAATGAAGCTTTGATTCGAACTTTATTCTCTGTTGAGGAAGCAGAAGCCATTCTGTGCATTCATGCAGATTGGAACGCAATGGAGATTTTTCTGTGAAGACGGCCTATAGACATGCCTTTGTTCACTCTACATCTCGAAGGCCTTGTACTTTAGCAGTTAATGGTGAGTTTTGGAATAAGATTTGGAAGAGCAGAATTCCAAATTCTGCAAAGCTACATATATGGAGGGTGTGCCATGACATACTGCCCTCGATGGAAAGATTAACTTCTAAACATGTCATTTTCGAATCCCAAACCTGCGTGTTATGTGATGGTGAGATTGAATCAACCTTACACCTATGTCATAATTGTCCTTTTGCTCAACATGTGTTACATACTCACAGGCAGGTGAGTCAAGTTTTCTTTGATGTGCAAACTGATGGATTAGATGTGGTGGGGTGGATTAGCTTCTGTGCTAAGCAGCTTCCTAGGCCGGCGTTTGAGGAATTTTTATATCTGCTTTGGAATCTCTGGAAAGAGAGGAATCAGAGAGTTTGGGAGCAGAAAAGACGTCATGCAGATGATGTAGCCTTGTGTGCAAGTACTGGTTTGGCTGAATACCGTTGTCACAATGCGAAAGCTGTGGTGCCTGGTCATGGAACTAAGATATTGAGATGGATACATCCTCCTGTTGGTGTTCTCAATTCTCAATTTCAACATGGATGGATTTTCCATTCTGATTCGAAGATGTGAGGCTGGGGTTTTGTTGTTCGTGATGCGTGGGGCACGCTGGTAGCTGGTGGTGCTGGGCCGCTGCAAAACCTTCTCTCAGCTGAACATGCAGAAGCTTTAGCCTGTCACATGGCTGTGCATTTTGTGTTGGAGCACAACATGTCTCCTGTCATATTGGAGATCGACTCCTTACTTGTGCAGCGACAAGTTTCAAGGCCAGTTGCAGTGAATCTGTCTGCATTGGAGGCAGAATTTATGACGATATCGTGGATATTATAGCTTCATCTCCAAATATGAGGATGGTTCATACTAGGAGAGGTGGTAATTCGGTGGCTCACTTGGTGCCAAGACTTTACAGCAGGACAATTTCTTCTTTTCTACACCGGGCTTTCTTATGGCTGCTATTGCAGCTGACCCTAATCCAATGTAATCTTTCTATAATTCAATAAAGGGATGACCTATTTCACTCAAAAAAAAAAAAATTTATCTCAAAAAACAAAAAATATATTACACTTTGTTGCATCTATTGAGCAGTGGGCCATTAACATTTCCACTCAAAAAAAAAAAAAAGATTAGAAAAAAAAAAAAAAAAAAAAGATAGAAAGAAAAGGGAAAGTGCAATAATTATGGATATAAAAAAAAAGTGCAGTAATTAATTCCAATAGGGGATCACAAGCATCATCGATTTCACAATACTTTTGAAAAGAGAATGAGAAAAATCCTTAGAGCAACTCCAACAGCTTCCCTATAATTTTTGTATTATAGGGGAAGCAAAAGTCAAAGCTTTAGCTATTGTTCTTCTCTAACTCCAACAGATTCCTTATTTTGCAGCAATCTCTAAAATCTCCATAATTCTTCCTAAATTTTTGGAGTTTGCTGTAAATATAGGGAATTTGGTTTTCTCTCTCCTCACTTTCCTAAAATAGAGATAGTTATAGGGAATCTGTTGGAGCAAAAGAGGCTTATTTTTCTCTAAAGTAGAGAAAAATCAAAATATAGGGAATCTGTTGGAGTTGCTCTTACAGATATAACATCGCTTGTACATTACCTAACCCCAAACCCTATCTAGCTCTTTTCTTTCTCAATTACTCAATCAGGTTAAATGGATAACTCAGTATGTTTGGTATTCAAAATGAGAATAATACAATAACACAAATTTCAAATGGTTATGGAAATTCCAGTGTGCTATGGCTACTTATCGATCTTTTCTTAATCAGATTCTAATCCAATCCGACAGATGGGGTTTTTCTTGATGAGACCTAGATCGACCTGCAATTTAAAAACCACACAAATCAACATGAATGGCAAGTCAACAAACAATGTTCAATGTAGAACGTAAAAAGTGTTACCTTGTGCCCAAAAAGATCTCGAATGTTGTCAATGCCATAGAGAATCATGGTTGGTCTGGTTCAAATTCCATAAAGAGTGTCATTCATTGTGCCAAGTATAGTTGGGAGTTAGGATTGTTCCAGCCTATCCTCATAAATAAAATAGTAGGTCATAAAAACAGTAACTTATTAGTTATTCTCACCTTTCCAGGGAGAGGCCCCATGCAATAACACTGACATCTTCTGGGAGTCCCATAGGAAGTAACATTTCAGGCCGGAACATGCCAGAGTTTCCAATTTCTACATACTTGCCAAAGCCTTTATGATAACTGTAAGAAAGCATGAAAACTTATCAAACTTCAAAGTACCAAATACCCAACATGGAATAACATTTCAACATAAAAAATAAAAATATAAAATATTGTGAAATTCATGAATATCTCACCCGAAAATCTCCATGCTAGGCTCAGTATATGGATTATAGGCTGGTTTGAATTTCAGATCGGACATGCCTGAAATATAAAAAAAAGAATTAGAAATGACGAGGTTCACAATTATAATACACAGATTCCAACATTACAAGTAAAAAACCAAGATAATAGCACAATGCCAGCCAGTGTATTACCCAGCCGTGAGAAGAAGTCTTGGAGGACTCCTATCAAGTCGCCCAGAGTAAGCCCTCGATCACATATCAAACCTAAATCCAAAAACAAGAATTCAGGCAGAAGAGTGTTTATAAATGAGATCTATAACTTAGCAACAGTGCAACATCGCTCTATAGCATATCATTTTACCCTTTAGGGTGCTAAGGACCAAGTGATGCAACATTGCTCTATAGCATATCCTTTACCCTTTGGTCGCCAAGGACCAAGTGATATTCGAACTGAAGATCCTACCCAATTAAGTAACTAGCATTTTTTAATGCAACTAACTCAGAGACAGACAGGCTTTGTAGTAGAAAAACTGAGCTTCGCCAGGTTTCTTGGCTAACTAGATTATCTCAGGGCCAAATCAAGAATGAGCACTTCAATTAATTTAGTTCAGCTTTTATAGCAGAGCCAGCGATGAAGAGAATTATTGACCTAGTGAATGTCCAAAGATATCTAACTCCATCATGAGATATAAACTAATAATACCTTCTATTTGGTGGAACTCTGCAAGATGTGTTCGATCTACTGCTTCATTTCTGAAAACACGATCTATAGAAAAGTACTTCTTGGGAGTGAAAGGTTTCTGCGCACAATCCTAATAAAGAATACATTTACAAATTGGAGTGAGTATGTGTGAGGAATTGAGATAAGTGGCTGTGTAGACAGAAACAATTTCACATAATGAAGTAACAAACAACATCAGAAGCAGTGTAGGCAAAAGAATAAAGAAATGTCTACTAAAACCTTAACAGTTGAAAATATACTGATAAGGCATAATGCACATACTGATGAGGCATAATGACTTAACAAACTATCAAACTAACCAACATAGATGATAAAACTCCATCTTCAAAAATGCTTGAAATAAAGGTAGCAGACAAAATAAGTATGCTCTTTAGTTACCAACACCAGAAAGGCATTTAAACCAAGGTAGCATTACATGAATAAAAAGGCTATGGCACGAGGTCAGAACAAGGAAAGAAGAAGAGATTTCAGAGCTTAGATACGAAGCTAATGTAAAAGGTTAATTTTCATTAAAAAGCAGCAATCAATTGAACGATAAATATAAATATGAAGAGCATTAACAGGGAAAAAATATAGACCTGTGCTAGCTTGTAAAGCATCCTGGAGGAAACAGCAGTTGTGTGAGTCCGCAGAAGATTCTTATCAGCTTCCTCTCTTTTCCAATCATATCCATAACTGCAGGATAAAAAGGAAAGAAGAGAGATAAGAGAAATAATTAATTAATATCTTATGGGGTTAAAACATTACTGCGGTTTGGTTTCAGTGTCATACCCCCTGGACTGATGACCACCAGACTCGTGTATACGCTTCACCCTCTCAACATAATCTTCAGGAAGTTCCTTAGTAGTTGAAGGAACTATAAAAGTACCAGATAATTATCAGTTGGAAGCTAGATACAGTAGCATTCATGATAAAGCAAAATGGACAACAAGACCTTTCAGGAAGAATGTATCATGTGAATCACGAGCAGGGTGTTGTTGTGGCTGGAAAAGAGCATCAAAGTTCCAGAAGCTGCAGTAACACATAATCAAGTAAGCAATTATTAGTGTCTCACACAGTCAACATTACTTACTAATTATCATGTATGCAATGTGCTGTAAGCACTGAAGTTTCGTGAAAAAAGCAACTCTTTACAAATATAAGGAGAGAAAAAATCAAAAAAGAAGATTCAACTCAAAGTGTTACATCAAGTGAAAATATTTAGTTATGCATTTTCCTCAAGGGAGATTTTCTATTGTGTTAGAAGGAAAAGGATATATTATAACACTGTTTTCTAATGTCACACATCATGACTAATGCTGCATTCTTGATCATAGGAATCTAACATCTCATGCTTTGGAAGCAAAAACCTATAATAGAGCTCCTGAATAAATCTCTCATTATTTCCAATTTCTAAAACTACTTCTAGATTCTACCATTTCCATCAAATGTTCAGAAGGAGCTCAACCTTTCCAAAGCTATAAGCAAATAATTCAAATTTCATAGAACAAGAGGTGCTGGCTAAAAGACCAGATAGACCCACCTGCTCTCGACATAGTTATTAGTGGGCATCTCTCCAAACCTGTAGTCAGTAGAAAACATGATGCAAAAATGTCAGACTACAGGATTTCTCCAAAAGTCATCAATATGAACAGGGAACATGAGGACATAGATTTGAGTCTTACCCCATTTGAAGGAAAATGTCCTTCAATTGCTTCCGTACCTGAAAATTGGCAGATTCAGCTTCAGCAATACCATTAAAAAAAATAGCTTTAAACACTGCTTATATAGAATATAGATTATGTAACATAGTCCTCATTTAACAAAGAAATTTTCTGTAGTATACAGCAACAGCTCAACTTCAGCACCAGGAGACAGTGGGATGAATTATTAGGTTGTCAACTAAAGGACAAGAATCACCAAATTTGCATGTCATTATAAATCTAACATATCCAACTTTATTAGTTATTACACTGTTTCTCTATAATAATGTTATGTTATGTTATGTGCTTGTATTCTGTGATCTTTAGATGCATAAAATTTCTTCCGAGGACAGATATATTGATTTATGCAACTTGATACAAACCAACGTCTATCTAAAAACAAAAACTAAAAATTATATCCTTGCCTTCAGCAGTGGATGAAGACAACCACGTTCAGTAGGCGCACCTTTAGCGTTCAAGTTAAAGTCTTTGTACTCCAGATCTTTCCAATCACCGCTACATTAGATACAATCATTAAATCTATCAGACAGTCAAACGGCACAATGGATACAATCACAGAATCCACAAAAGGATAACAGACATATATAGTCCATACTGTAGACACCATCAACATCGAAGAAACTGTATAAATTATAAGAATACTATCATCGACAAGAAGACACATGCACCAGGAGAGAGATAACAACAAAAGCAAAGTGCTTTTAGTACTGGCCGCAAGTTCTTTTGTAACAAGAATCCCAAACCCATTCTACAGACCGGGCTCGAAACTGGGAACAGGCAAGGTGAAAAATCAAAGCCATTATTCACTAGGATTTGATGGTAAAATTTTCCAGTGATAGTAAATATATTCTAGATAATGATTTGTTTTTAAAAGTTTAGAATAAAACTACGGGTAATAGTAGTCGCAAACAATCTTAGCTGTATTGTTCTGAACTGGAAAATCAAAATTTCAATTACGAAATTATGCATATAACATGTTATTAAAGTCATTTACTCCAATGTATCATGTCCAAATGTCCCAAGAATTGTATATCTAAATCCTCTAGCACGTACCCTGTGTTGGTGATTCTAAGTATTAATAACTTACTGTGCTTCAGAGAACTTTAGCATTGAACCCATCCTCTAATTGTTGTCACGAATAATACTCAACCTGAACTAAATTTCCATATTAAGTGCCACTTGTGCAAGCGTGTACATACCTCTGCAGCATATCTCGAGTCAAATCTGTAGCAACTTTCTTTCTCTGAGGAGCATAATTGAGACCTCTTCTTACTGAAAAGCCTTTCTTCACTCTATGATCCAAGCATAAAAATTTACAAATTTTAACGTTAGTTATATTCTCAATATAGATTCCAAATTTGCAGGTAGCAGAAGAAATTTTTCTTGCATAAACTAACTACCAAGGTCAAAGAATTACTTCCTCTGAAATAGAGAAATAAAAAAATAACAAGGGAAATACATAAGCAAAGGACATGGATAGAATCTGATGCTTACTGTAGAGAAATAAGCTTTCTTTTGGTGAGAGCCTTGATGTCATCTTGGCTGATGTCCTGAATTTCCTGAGTTAATGAGGGGAGAAAGAAAAATCAATGAGAAAAGGAACACAGTGTGAAGAACGAGAACTGTGCATCAGATAATAGAAATATAGAATTGTATTAAAAACACTATCCACAATAAAACACAATGCTACCAGCTCATTTATATATAATAAGGCTGCAAACACTACCATTTGATTTTTCATAACAATCAGCTGTTTTCTATTTGATAAGGCACCATGAGTCATGACAATCCTCATAATATCATAATGGGGTTTTGAAGCTTGGAGCTTAACATATACATAAGTCACACGTGTACATATTAATGACATCATATGTGATATTGTCAATATTGTATACATCTTGTACCTTTGCGTCCTGTATCCGTAGAAGTAAAGTTTGGACCTTGTCATTATCCACATGTTGGATCTACAGCAAGCACAAGGAGAATATTATGATAAAAAAAATTTAAGTAATAGAAAGACAAAAATGAAACAAAACATGACAACAGATAGTGCCACCGAACATTTGAACAATATTTGTGGAATCAAATACCCCAGAATCTCTAACATCAAAAAATAAAATAAAATAAAAGAACACAGATAGAAGGAGAATGAAGCAGACCCAACATAAAATAAGAAAAATGAATGATTAAAAATACCAATAAAACCACACAATAAACTTGGCAGCAACAGAGAGAAAAATTAATACAAAATAGAAACAGTTATTAGATTTTGCAAATATCAGATTTTAGTTTGTTTTTCCTAATGCCAAGTTCTTTGGGTGGATCCTCATCAATCAACATAGTGGATGAAGTATATATTCCAAGAGCCCAAAAAAAAAAAAAAAATCTTCATTCTTTCTAAGCAAACATGTACCACCCATCATCCTATATAAAGAAGGCCAACTTCTGTTAATAAATTGAAACACATCACTGGATTAGGTTTAATTCCATGACATTCATAGCCTCTACATGCTGTACAAAAAAGAATCTCTCTTTTAATGTGCGGTGAGATTTCTGAGTAAGAGGTTACCTTTCTGGCCACTAGTTGCTTTCCAAAGTCCACCCATTTATTCTTTGCAGCCTGGGCGCAAGCTATTTTGAAAACCGATGCATCAAACTTTTTCTGCATTAAAACATCCCACCTTCAAATACCAGCACATCACTCACTACATAAAAACCACAAGCACGAGAAGAATGCATAGAAGCATTACCTGCAATCATCTTTCGTGATGCCCTCTTGCGGTATGGACAGGAAGAGCCGCACTTCTGGCGTTCCATGAACAGCATATGTCTTCCCTTCCTCGGTGAGCAACCATGTCTCCTTTGTAATCTCCTGCGAAATCGACAAGTAGCAAGAAGTAATCAGCACACCATTACACAATCCAGGAATAGGAAATTGGATTAATCTATAGCCAAATTTCTTCGTGCATTGTCTATGTGCCTAATTCTAACAAGTGTGTGAATCCAGTAGCGAAGTTAAAGCCACACAAGAAATTGAACATGAACAAGTTGAAATCTCTGTTGAAGAAAATCAAACTCTTCGTGTTGAAGCATGAGATTAGGAGGTTAGGGAAGTTGAAGTACCTGAGAGTCAACGTATCTGTGACCGGTGAGACTCTTAATAGCATTGGCGATGTCGTCGTGGTTGAGTTTAGCTTGGTCTGCGAAGAGATGAGAGTCCGGGATATCGTCGTGGTTCTCTAGGTATCCGAGCACGGCCTCCTCCGCCTTCGCTCTTTTGGGGTCTGAGTCCGCCATCGCCTCCGCTCTCCTTTGTTCTCTCTCTCTGTCTCTCTCTCACAATCCGTTGTGAATTCGGGGTTTTATACCTGGGTTCAGGGTTCACGCTAACTGGGCCGGGTCATGGGGCGGGTATGGGCTTCGGTTTGCCCCGCTCATCGATTTCTTTTTGTTTTTTCATTTCAACCGCTAGGGCCTACCCTACATGAGACTAGGTGATTGACCACCTTATTCTCCACGCAAAAGAAGCACCTTATTCTCCAAGAGTGCAATTTATATGGCATTCCATCAATGTTTGATTCGGTTATTTTCGATTTCGAGTGGCTGATGAGATGTGATGTTGTGATGTGATTTGTTAGTTAGTTATCATAACTAACACTCTATGAAGTCACGAATTCAAGTCTCATGATATCAGAGATGAATAAGGTGAGATGAGTAAGAGTGAATAATTTTTCTTATTCAAGTAAACGAATTGAGTATGGTCTATGGATCAAATGTATTCAATTCGTTTTCGCACGAGCTTGGACGTCTTTATATTTAGTCCATTGATGTTTAAGCTTAACTGTAGTTGTATATGTTGAACAACATAAGAAATTATAACGAATGATTAAAATATTTGTATCTACATATCTATCGGAACTTTGAAAAAGAATCAGAAACCCAATGGAAAATATTTTTTTTTTTAAAAAGCCAATTTATTGGAATTACATATAAATACATATGAATGTTAAC
This sequence comes from Rosa lucieae, assembly GCA_024704745.1. NCBI lineage: Eukaryota > Viridiplantae > Streptophyta > Magnoliopsida > Rosales > Rosaceae > Rosa > Rosa lucieae. Next base: position 20,120,114 of record CM045497.1, on the reverse strand, counting down.
TTCATCTATATCCAACAAGAGACTCTAGGTGGTTGAAAAGTCACTCGCTGATTTACGAAAGTACAATAATCAGACCAAAACATATGACTCATATAGTATGAATTGTAGTGGTGAACATGATAATCATAAATCTTTTTAGAGCTGCTGACTGATTCCCCTATAAGGGAATTTTTAATCTCTTTATAGTATAGAAGTGAATGAGTTATTTTTTTAAATTGCTTCATCATCAATTCTCCTCGTCCAGATTCGTCTTTAGGAAATTTTTCCTCACCTAGATTCCACTCCTCACTCGGATTTCCCTCGAAGGGAATACTGGTAACCTAAATTTATTTTGAGGAGATCTCTCCTCACACAGATTGCATTTAGAGAATTACTTTTCACCCATAATCGCTTTGAGGGTGTTTCTTCTCACCCAAATTCAACTTGAGGGGATTTTTCTTTACCCAGATTCGCCTTGAGAAGACCTCTCCTCACACAAATTTGCATTTAGAGAATTACTGAATTTTTTTTCTATTTTTTGTTGTTTATATCAGATTTTCCATATATTTCTTCATTTTATCGAGGATATATCCCACATATCTAATATATAGGAGATATTTGACGATATCGTAAAAATTTCGCAGAATTATAAAATATTTTGCCCCTAATTATGATATATCGGTCCCTCCAAAAAGGGAGATATCTAGTGATATATCGAAAATATCGCAAATATTTCAATCCTTGCTTATAACCAACAATACTTAGCCTAGTATTAATATTTTTCTTGATTGATATCTTAATTTCGGCTCTCCTCCTTTGTTGACTAAAAGAATAGACCCTTCACCTTCTTCCATTTTTCTGAGACAACTTTAGATGTGAGAGAGAGAAAAAAATACAAGATAAAAAGAGTGACTGGTGCGAGATTTGCTTCCTTCCCATGCCTTCCATTACACCAAACCAGTGATACCGGTAGTACAATATGGATAAAGTCTTACTATAGTACGTGAATTAAGCAAGAGAAGATCAGTCATGCATGGACCTCGTTGGGATTGTCGAAATCAAACTTATTGTGAGATTAATTATATATGTGATATTAACTCCTCTATAAAGGCAATTCTTCTGTGACTGCTAATTAATCTGGGGTAAGCACCAACCCACAATCCCCAAAAAAAGGCACCGGAAACCCACCTTCTTTGATGCATGAATAGCTCGACAAATGATCTATGGAGTATGAACAGAACAATTCACTATTTTGATGTTCCTTGATAGCCAAGGCACAACCCTTGGATTGTTGAGCTTTGATGGCATCTCCTCGATATGTTTGAATGCCTTTAGATAAACTACAAATGACACCATGCATGAAGAATGCTTCTCTTGCCTCTTTAGGGATGGTTTGGCAGGAATACTGGGTGCTATGTGTTGGTGAAATTACAATAAAAATTATAATTTCTATATGCAAAACTTGTTGACAATAGGCTGAGGCGTAGGTATCTCGCTCTCTTTAAAGAGATTCAAGCCCTCTACGGAACAATGCCGGTGCACCAGAAATCTCTTGACTTGTCCCTTCCAGGATACAACAGCCCAACAATAATTGTACGCTCTCACACCAAACTGCACAAATTGGAGGAACCCAAAGATCCACCAAAAGAACACTTTCTTTGGCCAAAAGAACAAAAAACACTTTGGAGTTTTTTTAGAGAAAGTTGATGGGTGAATAACAGAGTAAGAGTTTGATATATCTAAGCATGCAACAAATGGTGCTATTTATAGGCTCTTAGGACACTCCCTACAATTAATAGGGTAGTAACCAAATGCCATAGGTTACAAAAATTAAAAACCCAAAATAAATAAAAATAAATCACCATGAGTTACAAAATAAAATTTAAAATAAATTCTGAATTTAAACACACAAATAAATTCATATTTTAAACACAAAATAAATTCACCCAAATTTAATTTCAATAATAAATAAAATATTAAAATGTAACAACATTCCCCCACTCATTTTAATATTTAAAAAACAAATATAAACCAAAATTACCAGCCAAAGATGAACCATTATGCGTCATGAAGGTGTGCTCTGCATTGAACATTCACTTAGTGAAACAACAATCCCTACTCCAGAGTTGATAGTGGTCTCAGACTTGAACTACAACTGCTTAAGGGAAAATAAGAACTACTGCTCACACATAATAATTCAGGTGTTAATATGAGCTTTATTAGCCAACACGTTACGGCCTTGTGCTTATCCCGGGTTTCATGAGTGCATTTCAAGAATAAGCCCAATTCTCATAGAGAGCGGCCCCACTCTCACACTCATATAGGTAAAATCATTTAAGGATGCTCTTGTAACTATGACATCCCACTCATATGAGCTACAGATTTTATTAAGAGTTTTAAGTAAACTCAACTTTCATATACGTTACAAGATTAATGCACTTACATCATAGGGATGAGTAAGAAAATATAGTGCATTTTTCTTACGACCACCTTATGATTCGTTTTTCCCATTGAACCCAGTTTTTAGGATCTCTAATCACCGGGCTGGGTGTCCTCATATATGGCTCATGATGATATGGGCTTCAATCTCATCCCGCTCGATGTACTCCAGGCCTTTTCTCTTGCCAAGCCCTTAGTTAAAGGATCTGCAAGATTATCACATGATTTAACATAATTCACATTAATAATTTCATCACTCAAATATGATCTCACAGTATTGTGCTTTCTTTTTATCGGTCTGGATTTACTGTTATAATAACGGTTATTTACTCTATCAATAGCTGCAGTGCTATCACAATGAATCAATATAGGTGGTATAGGTTTTTCCCACAAGGGAATTTCATGCAATAAATCTCTCAACCAATTTGCTTCTTCACTTGCTGAAGCTAGAGCAATAAGTTCAGCTTCCATGGTTGAATTAGATATTATTGTTCGCTTCTTTGATTTCCAACAAATAGCACAACCAGCTAATGTAAAGATATAACCAGTGGTAGAGAGAGAATCACCTGACAGAGTATTCCAATCGGCATCACAAAAGCCTTCAAGTACAACAGGATTTTTTTTTTATAAAATAATCCATAATTTTTAGTACCAAACAAATATTTCATAACACACTCAATAGCATGCCAATATTCTTTACCTGGTTTACTTGTGAACCTGCTAAGTACTCCAACTGCATATGTAATGTCAGGTCTAGTGCAGTCAGTTGCATAGCGCAAACTGCCAATTATGCTAGCATATTCCTTTTGATTAATCACATCATTTTCACTCTCAACAGGAAATAATTGAACACTAGAATCAAAATGAGTAGACACATGCTTATGGCCAACATAATCATATTTTTTTCAAAATTTTCTCAACATAATGTGACCGATCAAGAAAAATACCATCACATGTTTTTGGTTATTTTCATGCCCAAAATAACATTAGTCTCACCAAGATCTTTCATATCAAAATTGCTCTTAGGCATAGTTTTTGTCTCATCAATTACATACAAATTTGAGCCAAAAATTAATAGATCATCCACATAGAGGCTAATAATAACATGTGGATTTTTCCAAGATTTATAATATATGCACTTGTCACATTCATTTGATTTATAACCATTTTCAATCATGTAGGAATCAAATTTTTCATGCCACTGTTTAGGAGCCTGCTTTAAACCATAAAGGATTTAGATAACTTACATACCTTGTGCTCTTGACCAGGTTCTATAAAACATTCTGGTTGGTCCATATAGATCTCTTCATCTAAATCACCATTTAGAAAAGTTGTTTTCACATCCATTTGATGAATAATCAAATCATGAATTGCAGCAATAGCAATCAATAATCTAATGGATGTAATCCTTGTAACCGGAGAAAAAGTATTAAAAAAGTCTAGATCAGGTTTTTGCTTAAAGCCTTTAGTAACAAGTCTAGCTTTATATTTGTCTTCACTTCCATCCGGTTTGAGCTTTTTCTAAGGACCCATTTACACCGAATGGTTTTAAAACCTGTTGATAAATCTACTAATTTCCAAGTATTATTAGAAATCAGAGACTCCATTTCATCATTCACAGCCTCTTTCCAGAAAATGGCATCTGGTTATGATAAAGCTTCATGTAAAGAAATATGATTTTTCTCAACATTATAAACATAATAGTCAGGGCCAAAATCTTTTTGAGTAAAATCCTCATATAGTACCCGAATTATCACGAAATGCACTTTTTGGTACCTACAAATTTTCAGGGAGTCCAGTGGTACCTGTACTATCCCTCCGTTAGCCCTGATAGTACCTCCGTCCATTATTCCGTTAAAAATGCCTATGTGGCAGTCATGTGACACTCATGTGAGTAAAATAGTAAGGGTAAAATAGTCTTTTCATTCATAATTAGAATTATAGAATTTAATATATTGAATATCTATAATTAAAAAAATTATTTAGACACATAAAAAAAAAATAATACCCAATTTATTCCTCACTGTTATCAGGACACTTGGGTCAATTAATTTAAGTACTTTTATTTTTGTTTAGTTTTTTTTATTTTATGAAAATTTAATATATACTAATTTGGAGATAACTTTTTCTCGAACAATTAATAGGATTAATCAATAGAGATGGTAGGTAAATCTAGATATTCACTAAATTCAATTCTAGGTCTTTCTTTTAACCTAGTTTAATTTAGTTTAATAAAAAATTTGTAAAAGAAATATGAAAAATAGGTGTTTTACGATTTTACCCATACTTTAACGGAATAATTGACGGAAGTACTAAAATGGCTAACGGAGGATAATACAGGTACCACTAGACTCCCTAAAAATTTGTAGGTACCAAAAAGTGCATTTCGTGATAGTTCAGGTACCATATAAAGATTTTACCCAATCTTTTTCAACTCTAGCTCTCTTACTTCTTCTAGGTTCATTTTCATTAGTTTCTTGTATATGCAAATTAGAAGAAGAAGAACTAGGTTGTGTAAAAATATTTTCTCTAGATTCTTGACCCCCCACTATTTTTTGATTTAAAAGGAAAATTTTCTTCATGAAAAATTGCATCACCAGATTCAATCACAACATGATTTTCAACATCAAGAAATCTATAGGCTATACTATTTAAAGCATATCCAACGAAAACACAAGTAGTATAGTTCTAGCACCCAATTTTGGTCTTTTAGGGTCAGTTAACCTCACAAATGCTAGACAACCCCAAACTCTAAAATAACCCAAATTTGGTTTATGCCCCTTCCATACCTCAAAAGGTGTAATTTTTGTTTTTTTTATGTGGCACTCTATTCAACACATAATAAGCAGTTAAAACTGCTTCACCCCAAAGATTAGAAGGAGCACCTGAATCAATCTGTGATGCCCCGGAAATTCATAATTATTTTCTGAGGATTTTCCAGAATTAATTTTATAACTATTGGACGGTTCCGTGGCTCGTGGATGGAGCGGAAGTGTTTCGGGCGAATAATTAATTGAAGAATATGGTTTTAGGGGGGTTGTCAAGGGTTGACTTTTTATTCGTTGAGATTCTCCGAAAACTTCCTTCACGAAAGTTGTAGAACGCGTCGATACGAGTTCGTGGACATGCGGAACGCAAGAATCGGAGTTCGTATGAAGAAGTTATGGGCTTTGGGAAAACTTTCCATTTTGGTATAAAAGGACGAAATTTTCCGGAAATTGCAAAGAAGGCCAGATTTCCAAAAACGGAAACCCAGCTCTCTCCCGAGCCCGCGCGCAGCCTCCACTTCGCCGGCGTCGTTCTCGCTTCTCCGGCCACCGTTTGCTTCGATTCAATAGTGGGTTTTGCTCGCCTCAATCCCCTCTTGAGGTCTGTGGAAGGATTGAAGAGAGATTCGAGCTGTGGAGGAAGCTACATCGACTGGAAGTGGCTGCTTCGGGGATGAAATCGCCTTGATCGGAGTCGGAGATTCCGGCCACCTTTGCCGGTGATTTTTTGAGGGCTTTTGGAGCTTGGAGGACGATGATGTTCCCACAAGGTGGCTTGCATCGATTCAACTCGTGGAGGTCGAATTTTGGAATTGAAATTCTAGGGTTTCAATCGAGCTGTTTTGTTCTAAGGTAAAATTCGATCGATTGGTTCATTTTTGGACTTTGGTGTAGTTATGAAAGTTTAAATTGGAGTTGAGATGAAGAACTTTGATGTTGGGAGTTTTGTCAAATTCCGACTTTGGTCCGGCGGCGGTGCCGCCACTGTGGTGGTGTTTTCCGGTGGTTTCCGGCCACCTCAGGGATTTTCTGTTCCTGAGTTCGATCTACTCATCGATACGAGCATTTCGATATATTGTTTGTAATTTTTGGAGATAGTATGAGCATGCTAGGGTTTTTTACGGTTTCGGACCGTTAGATGTTTCGATCCGTGAGGATTTGAGCGTCCGATCGACTTGTGGTTTTGGCATATCGATCGTAGAAGTATTCCGGAGACATTGGGTGGTCTCGGATATGGTTTCGCCTCGATTGGCGTCACTTTGGGGATTTTAGTTCAAAACAGGGGTTTCGGACTTAAATCATTTGTGGATTGTTGCTAAGTTGAACCGTATGTGATTAGGTACTTGACGAAGTATTTGGACGAGTTGTTGGTGATAGCTTTGGTTCGGTTCTGCATTGAAGACGCAGCAGGAGTTTCGAGGTGAGTAATCTCACAAGGATCTTATGAACGGAAGTACCATTATCGTTTTGGCGTTAATTATTTAACTGCAAACTATAGTTGGTATTAGTAGGCATTTCTGAGCGAATGACTACATATATATTTAGATGAAATATATATATCCTTGTGGATGATTGTGATGAATAATAATATGCATGACGGTGTTCATATTATTGTTGAATGTGACTTTTCAGGGAACAATATTGTAGAAAAAGATGTTTTCTATTGTTTTGAGAAGTATTGAACTTGATGTTACATTTTGAGTCTAGCGTGACTCAATTTAAATGTATTGGTCTTTGTACCAAGCATCACAGATGGTGAGCAGAGGTATGGAAAGCCGAAATTAGATAGTTGTAACGTTTTAGGTCAGGTGTGACTTACTTAACGTTGACTTGAGACCAGATAGGGTCTTAAAAGTATGGGTCGCAGATGGTGACCAACGGTTGGTTCTAAGACCAGACGGGGTATGAAAAACCAAGAGTCACAGACGGTGATAGGTTGCAGATGGTGACCAAAGAGATATGTGTTATGAGCCTAATTACCATATTGTCTTTGAGTTATGGAATTTAACTGTGACTATAGATGGTATTAATGACATTTCTGAGTGAATGATTATGTGTGTACATATATATATTATGGGATATATATATATGCATATGTATTCATGTATTCGTGGCATTTATGTGTGAATGATTATGTGTGTACATATATATATTATGGGATATATATATATATACATATGTATTCATGTATTGGTGGCATTTCTGAGTGATTGTTTATGTGTGTACATATATCATGGGATACTTACATATACATACGTATTCATGTATTAGTGGCTTCGTGGTGAACCTGTGTTGATGTGTTCTGTCCAGGTTGGACTGATTTGATGTATTTTGTCCAGGTTGGACTGATATATGTGTTCTGTCCAGGTTGGACTGATTTGAAGTGTTTTGTCCAGGTTGGACTGATTTGATGTATTTTGTCCAGGTTGGACTGATATATGTGTTCTGTCCAGGTTGGACTGATTTGAAGTGTTTTGTCCAGGTTGGACTGATTTGATGTATTTTGTCCAGGTTGGACTGATATATGTGTTTTGTCCAGGTTGGACTGATTTGAAGTGTTTTGTCCAGATTGGACTAAAAGAATCATATTCTATTTGTTAGGTTAATAATAGGTATGATTGATGTGCGTATGTGTTTGTCCAGGTTGGACCGTTTTGTTGTTTTATCCAGGTTGGATCGATTTATCATATTTGAATTGTTAGGTTAACGATTTATATGATTTTGTCACGGTGTGACTTTCGTGGTTTTCTTTGGGAAAAGAGTATTGTTTTTGGGAAGCATGGTATGTTTTCCTTACTCTCGAGTCGAAAGGTTTTCCTCGGTTGGCGTGAGTTGTGCGGGCTTTTATCCCGTGGTATTGTGTGAGTTGTTTTGAGTTACTCATACGGGCTTGCAAAAGCTTACCGGGTTTGTTGTGTGGCAACCCGGTACACCATTCCAACGGTGTAGGAGTTATTTCTGCAGGTCAAGTTGATCGTGGCTGATGCTGAGGTAGCGTGCGCTGCAGCTTAACGGTAGTAAGTCAATTTTGTGACCTTACCGTCATAGAGACTTCCGTTGTAGTGAGCTCTGAGGAGCATTACGTTTATCTTATTGTTGACTTTAATTCGTAAGCTTGTGTAATATATAACTCTTTGGAGCGAGTGTATATTAACTTTGAGGGTTCAGGGCATGATATATGTGTAAGTTTAAGGGAAAAAGATTTCAGGTGCTTTGTATTGATGACTGGACGTTCACGCATATATAATTATGGGGTTATATATCGATTTATTGTGTATAAAATCAGGGGCGTGACACAATCAACATGGCATTTGTTAACTCAATCAAAGTTCTATTTTTTCTTTCTGCCACACCATTAGATGCAGGTGAATAAGGTGGAGTAACTTCATGAATCACTCCTAAAGATTGAACAAAATAATTGAATTTAGAAGAATCATATTCTCTCCCTCTATCACTTCGGAGCCTTTTAATTTTTCTACCAAATTGATTTTCAACCTCAAGGAGAAACTCTTTAAATTTGGCAAAAGCATCACTTTTATTTTTCAACAAATAGACATAAGCATATTTGGAACAATCATTAATAAAAGTGATAAAATACCTGTTACCTCCACGAGTTAAAACTCCCTCAAATTCACACAAGTCTGTATGAATTAATTCCAATAGCTCGGTAAGCCTTTCAACATTTTTGTGAGGCCTTCTAGTAATTTTTGCTTTACTGCAAGTCTCACATTTTTCTAAATATTTTTGCATTGAAGGAATTAAACCTACTCATGATTCCCACATATCTACTATTTATATGACATAAATGTGCATGCTAAAAATTCAAAGAAAATAGCATATAAACTGAAGTAGATGCTTTATTATTATTCTCAACATTCAATTTGAACATGCCATCACAAGCATAACCTTTGCCCACAAATACACCTTTTTTGGTGATTACATATTGGTCAGATTCCATAGTTTGTTTAAAACCAACCTTATTAAGAAGATAACTAGACATCAAATTTTTTCTCATGGAGGGTGTATGCAACACATCTTTCAAAGTTAGCACCTACCATAAGTAAATTTGAGTTCCACCTCACCAGTTCCAAAGCACATTGAGTAGTATGTGAATCTCCCCAAGCATAACTGTTTTGGGCTCCTTAAAATGAGTGTATTTCTTGAACCAATCTGTATCATAGCAGATGTGCCTATTAGCACCACAATCTGCCCACCATCCTTCAACACTTTGAACCATATTTACATTAGTTATCATTGTCACATATGGTTCTTAAATGACGTGAGCTTGAGAAACAGCCTCATGTTTTCGATAATTATAATTTGGGCTAAATACTGGTTAATACCCTGTGGTTTAGGTCCAAAATCAATTCAGTCCCTAGACTTCTAATTTCATAAACAACACCCCTGCACTTTCAATTTTGATCTAATAGGTCCAATTCGTCGATATTCTGTTATGGATTCAAGTTATAGTTGAATTATTTGTTGAAAAAACTATCTATTTTTAATAGTATGACTCACTCCTAAATTGACTATGCAGGCCACCTCAACACCACATCATAAAAATAGGCCATATATGAGCCACATTAACAAGTTAAATAACTCATTTGTCAGAAAACTAACAAATTGGACCTATTAGATCAAAATTGAAAGTGTAGGGGTGTTTTTGATGAAATTAGAAGTTCAAGGACTGAATTGATTTTGGACCCAAACTACAAGGTAGTAATTTGTATTTAGCCCTTACAATTTCGAGCAATATGCCCACTTTTGCCACAAACATAACAACAAGTATATTGTTGCTTATTTTCTGAAGGATGATATTGGTTCTTATTCACATAACTTGGTTTGCCTTTATTCTGTTGGTGAGGTTTACCAACTTTTTTCATATTTTTCTTCTTTGGCTGCATATGAGAATTTTTTATGAAAATGACCAAGGGGCATATTATTATTGGAAGATACTAAATTTACCTTGGAGGTGTCATTGTTTCTCTCTTGCATAAGAACATCTTGACCTCTTGCTTCCTCCTCAACACGGATGTGAGTCGTCAAGGTCTCTAAGGAAATCTCCTTTTGTTTATGACGCATGGATTTTTGAAACTCTTTCCATGAAGGTGGAAGTTTATCAATGATACCAGCCACCACTAGATTTTCACCAATTTTGACACTTTCATATGTAACTTCAGCTACAATCATTTGGAAGTCTTGGACTTTCTCCGCAACCGACTTGCCATCCACCATTTGATAGCGGAAAAAATGGCTTGCAGCATATTTTTTCGCACCAGCTTCTTCGGTGTCATATTTGCTCTGTAATGCTTTCCAAATTTTCTTGACAGAAGAATATGTTGTATCATAATAATCATAAAAATGATCAATAAGACAGTGCAAGAGATAGTACCGACAATTATACTCATCTTTTTGAAAATTTTCAACTTTTTCTTCATGAGCAAGGAGTTCATCATCCTTCATGCCTTCGGTACTCTTCTTTGATGGATTCTTCTCTGTTAGCACATAGGCAACTTTGAGAAGATTAAGGTAGAAGAGAACTTTCCCTTCCATCTCTTGAAATGTGCACCTTTAAAGAGGAAAGGCTTGTTGAGATCTCCATATTGTCAAACGGCTTCTCTTGAGTATGCTCCATCTTTACTGAATCTCCTTAAAATTGTTGGTGAAATTACAATAAAAATTATAATTTCTATATGCAAAACTCGTTGACAATAGGCTGAGGCGCGGGTATCTCGCTCTCTTTAAGGAGATTCAAGCCCTCTGTGGAACAATGCCGGTGCACCAGAAATCTCTTGACTCGTCCCCTCCAGGATACAACAGCCCAACAAAAATTGTACGCTCTCACACCAATCTGCACAAATTGGAGGAACCCAAATCTCCACCAAAAGAACACCTTTTTTTGGCCAAAAGAACAAAAAATACTTTGGAGTTTTTTGAGAGAAAGTTGATGGGTGAATAACAGAGTAAGAGTTTGATCTAAGCATGCAACAAATGGTGCTATTTATAGGCTCTTAGGCCACTCCCTACAATTAATAGGGTAGTAACCAAATGCCATAGGTTACAAAAATTAAAAACCCAAAATAAATCAAAACAAATCACCATGAGTTACAAAATAATTCAAAATAAATTATGAATTTAAACACACAAATAAATTCAGATTTTAAACACAAAATAAATTCACCCAAATTTAATTTCAATAATAAATAAAATATTAAAATGTAACAACACTATGTTCTAGTTTTTCAAACACCTCCATCGATTTCTCTCTGAGTTTATTTCCTTTGTATTTGAATATGGCATGGCAAAATTTTTCCGTGTTAGAATTACTTTCTCCCGAGTGTGAATAACGACTCTTCCAGAATAAAATCTTAGTTTACTCGTGCAACTTCAGATATAAATATAAGCCAATGACCAAAATTTAAGTTTAATATTTATCAAATGACATAGTTTTGTACAAAATTAATATGACGGAAAACCTAGCTTTGTTCCAAGAAATCTTAGAATAAAGAACAAAATCTGCTTTCTATATCCCCAATCTTGATCTCTACTTTTTGGGTGGAACTAGTGCTTCTGATCTTTTTTCATTATTTGAAACACTTTGGTTCATCAAATCAATAAAATAAAAATATCTCAACAAAGTTTTCTTTACTGTAGATATAGTCATATACTAGTTTCCATTTCTTCAATGAAGAGGAGGAGCTCTGTAATATGCTGGTACTGTGGCAAGAAAAAACATCTGTCTAACTCCTTCGCCCTTTATAATGGGGGTGCCTGATGCACTCTGAAAAACCAGAAAAATATGTATGAGCAGCCAGTTACGTGTACATGGACATTTGTAATTGACAAACATGTTGATAACAAAGTAGTGGAAATATTTTTGTTCATACCAAGGTCAATCGAAACCCAAGCCACATGCGTTTAGGTGAAGGGAATGGAAGCATTAAGCGGCCAACACCATAGACGGCAACTACAAAGAAATGGAGAAACAAGTGTAGTGGATGACGGTTAAGACCAGAGAGAAGGGATATTTTGGTCCATATGAACAGATGCCTCCAAGGCCCAAATAGCCGTAACATGCTTCAAGCATTTCCTGTCTTGCTGGGTCTGGTGATGCACAAAACACCTTGTATAAAGCACCTGTCAATGCATTTATGGTCGATGACACAGGCTGCAATGAATACCAAGTACGATATTAGCAAAGCAGAAATCACAAACAATGCCACATTGGAACATAAAATAGCATAAGAATCTCAAATGTGGCTTGAACTTACGCAGTGTATAAAATGATTCAAGGTAATTACACAAATCAGGTGCATCATTGAGATCACGTAGGGGTCTAAGAAGATCACGGAGAAGAACTATGTCTGAAAGAGCCACAGTCATACCTTCTCCGGTTAAAGGATGTCTCATGTTGAATGAATCACCCAATAAAATTGCACCAGGAGTGGGAAGAGGATTAGCAGCCATGCTTTCGTTTTGCATGGATCTGATATTTCTCTTGTTGACAGCGGCCATAAAAGCATTGTACAGCTGTGGGGGGAACCTGAAATACAAAGTAGTCCTCAAATTTAGTTCAGTTCAGATGGATATGCGTATCAAGTGAGAACTAAGTTGAAGAAAACTACATATGCATTCCTGAGGAGCCACTACAGTCTTCAGATAGTCAACCATTTCACCATTAGCTATTGAAGGTACTTTTGTTGCAGGTATATCGACCAAACAACGAACCTTAGTGGAACTGAAAGGATAAAAACAGGATGGGTGAAAGGTCTCCCAAAATTACATGTCCATGATTTGCGTGTGGAAGCTCACAGTTCTCCAAGATCAAAACAACAAAACAAGAGGGGCTTTCAACCTGCAGCCATAACAAATAACTCAGTTGGTTTCATGAAAGAACAAACAATCTTGTGATAAAATTGAGTTCAAATTGTTAACATTCCCAAGGATGTCATCTTATTGTTACCTTTGGTGCACTGAGAGATTTGCGCAGATTTGAAAGGCAGCCATCACACACTATTGTTAGTGGAGCATATGTTCTCATCTCCTCTCCAGCCTTGTTCTTGTAAATCACTCTTTTGATAGTGCCCTTTTCCTCGATTAGTGTTGTCACTTATCCTTGTTCCAATTTGACACTGCAATGAAATTTATGGGACATGAGTAAACGATTGAAACTTGAAACAAATTCCACCAAAGTAATCACACAGAACAAATCTGAATAATCTTAATTGTAACAAACTTAAAGGGAAATGAGAATTACTTTGAAAGGATTGCAGCTTTTTCACGCATTCTCTAAATAAAACGACCGTTGTGGAAACTCCTCCCAACCACATTTGAACTATATTTTTTCAAGGGATAAGAATGTAGTATCCTTGCCAGCTTTATAAAGAGCATAACCAAACACCTTCTGGGCATCAATAGCCTCTGTTTGGCTCCAAAACCAATATGGGTGCAAACTATCTCTTTTGAGCGTATGTGCAGGCGTGCCAGCACCGTGGGGTGTAGTCGTCGGAGAATCCCTTGACCTGACTTCTTGATCAAACGTTGTGGATGAGGAGAGCACTAACCTCGTCACCGGGTTCTTCTCTATGCCTTTCAGAAAAGGACTTCTTGCCTTACGGGTAAGGACTTTGGTTGTGATCTCATCGCGACACGGAATCGATACTCAACGTTGTACGTTGAGCAGAGAAATCACTGGGAAGTTTGGAGAAAGCACGGGTTTTGCTAAAACATGACTTTAGCTTCGCTGGGTTGTGAGGGCGTTACCCTTGCTTCGCTGGGTTGCAGGTAGGTTTGATCCAGGGAGGCTTTGATAATCTATATGATTAGTTGATTGAAGAGTTGTGTCAAATTCGTCCTTGAAACCTAGTATTTATACCTAGGGTTTTGACTGTTCCTTGCCGTAGAAGGATTATTGATTGAAGTTTCTTATTCAATCTCCGCTACTTGATTCCAATAAGGGCTCGTTTTCCTTATGGATCACGGAATGGGCAAAGCTGTAACCAAAACCCAAGTAGGCTTATTTTTGGGCTGCAGATATTGGCCTACTGTGCTAAATCCCCTAAGGGATCTTGCCAAAAATACTTTTGGGCTCAAACATTTCCCCCCAGTCCCCGAAATCAGGCCCGCTGGAAGTAACACGCCTGACGATCGAAATGAGGCCATTAATGAGGGGCGCGTCCATTAGCTTTGTAAAACGTCTTTTCATCGTATAGTTTCCCTCACAAAATCTCTTATTTAAATCCCGCAGCCACTTCAGACCTGTCACATCATAAACCCTTTCGGTCTCCTAAACCACGAAAACTCCTTATTCCATACACCTTCTTACCGAAACCCAGAAATGGCTCCCCCAAAGAAGATGATCATCGATCAGGAAGAGGAACTTAACGAGAAAGTCGCCCATACTTGGGGAATCAACGTAGGTGCCCACTGTTTCATCCACATCATTGTCCGAAGACCTCTGCTTCTCAGACTCCCAAACCACCATGACGGACTGGGCCCTTCGTCGCGAGATTCCATCCCGAACAACACACTTACCCTTTACGGCCTGCCTGTCCTACGACCCATTCCGGTCCTCAAAAGAATGACAGGAGATTTCACTAGCTGGGGTGCGCATCAGCACAGAGCCAAAATAGGGCATTGGCTCGCCACCATCATCGAGGCAGAATTCTCATGGTATAGCGAAGCGCGAGATCTAGCTCGCTGGGATGCAGCAGGTATCACTCAGACTATTGATCTCTGCTTTAGCCTTCCACGTGGTGGCAATCACTCACCGCTGGCTGTCTTTCTTTGTTTTTGGAACATCGCCACCAACACTTTTGATTTTCGATTCGGCCAAATGGGCATCACTCTGCTGGACATCCTCATGATTACTAGGTTACCCATTGACGGCGAGCCCTATGTACATAGCCAATTTGACTCCGTCGCATATACTCTCACAATGGCCCAAACCGGCCGCAACTCTCATAGTGGCTCCTACCCACGGTGGCTGTCTCATTACCGCAGAGAACACAACGCGACTGGAGGTATTGCCTTCTTGGAGTACTAGCTGTACAAGTTCATCTTCTGCACCTCCGCCAACAAACCCACTGGACCTTGGACTTTTCTCGTGACGACCCTCTACAACGGCCACCGCGTAGGGCTCAGACAACCGGTTCTGGGCGCCCTTTACCGCACTTTATATCAGGCCACCATGCATCCTTTCTAAACCAATATCTCAGGCTCCTTCTGGATTCTTGATTTCTGGATCCAAATTTATTTCCCATTCTTTCGCCGCCATGACATTCCACCGCTACCACCAGCTGACACTCTTCTTGGCCAATGGCTCTGCCTCGAGGCAATTTACACATCCCCGCCCTACTTCGAGTGTTTTACTTATCTATACCTCCTGCACGAAATGCCGCCCCTCGACTTAGTTATTAATAGGAGATTCTCGCCACCTCTTGAGCATGGGTTCCTTCCTAGGGAAGTTGATTATAGTGATCGCGCGAGCTTGGCTTTTCGGCCCACGATCTCTTGCTCAGATATTAGGCTCGCCGCGGAAGAACCTAATTATGAGCTTTACGCGTCCAATCACTTTGCTCGCCAACTCGGGTTGATTCAGTTAGTGCCATTCCCCCTCTTTGACTCTTGGAACTACAACACCTCCTGGCGCAGAATTAGTCCCCCAACTGGGCCTCCGCCAGCCCAAAGCATGCTTGCATTGGTTGATCTCCCTCAATGGGCCAACGACCTCGCTCCTGTTGAGGGGACCTCCAAAGATTATGATCAATGGCGGGAAGAAGTCTCTGTCAAATGCTGGAGACAACGGGATGATGAACTCTTCGCGACCATCTTCCAAGATCTGAAGTATCCCTACGATACTAATACCAAACTGCTTGCTCGCTTCCCTGAAGTTGAGGTGCGGTCTCCAGTACCTGAGCTGGCTCCGGGACCCGGGTGAGTCCCATGTCCTGCTCAAGCTGGCATTGTTATCCGCGAGCCACCACAAGAGGTAACTTACCCTTTGAATGTTTTTATTTCTTCTTTCGCCTTAGCTTCACTCTTTTTCCCCTTACTCAAACTTTAATGTAGCAGGGACGTGCTCGGCCCTCCAGTGCCCGCAGAGTAGATGCTCCTCCAGCCACTGGTCAAGCTGCCAAATAGAAAGCTATAGCTAAAGAGCCTAAAATTGAAGATTCTTCTTCCGATGATGAAGACCCACAAACTGTAAGGACTTTCTTCCCAGAGTTTGAGATTGCGACATTTTCTCCACAGTCTAACTTAACTCTCTTTTGACCCTGACAGCTTGCCACTGCTTTGGCCCTCAAATGCAGTCGCGCTGATCCCCGGACCGTCTAGTGGGAAGAAGGGTTCCTCGCATTTTGACTGGTACTTCATACTAATTTTCATTCCATCATTATATCTGAGTCTATAACATCCCTCTCTTGCAGGTCCGTCACAGGCCCTCAAGGCCAATTAGTGAAGGGTCGTCCACTGCTGGTAACGAAGCATCTCCTTCTCAAGCCCAAGCGTGGCCTATTCAACCAATCCTCCACCTCCTGCCAACACCGCGAATGATTCGCAGCTGCCTCAAGTATCGGTGTAAATTTTGGATGACAACTCACCTAAGGCTGGAGAAAGAGCGCCACCTACCGAAACCTCTCGCGAGCATCTAACTGCAAACCCCATCCTGGAACAAATTACGCCTGACACAGCCAGTCTTCTCAAGGTTGCCCAAGAACAAATGGCAATCGATGCCTCTCACGAGTCACATGTTGAAGAGGTATCTTTCTTTGTAAATATTTCCACTCTGGTTCCCTCCTCATCCTTCTTACATTCTAACAACTCTTGTCAGGCCCCGAATGTCGCTCCTAATGAGGAAATGGCAGTAGCTGTCGAGGAAATTGCTATCGAGAACCCTGCTGAGCCAGATGGTGGAAACACGGCTGACCAGGAACCTGTCACCCATGCCCCCCAAGTGCTTGCAGCTGAGGAAGAAACACCTCATGAACCAGTGTCGGAGGCAATTCCTGTCGCGGAAACTCTTGAGGCTCCTGTTGCTGTGGATCCCAACCTACAACCTATGCCTCCTTCGAGACTAGAAAGGTTGGCTCGCGTGCTTGAAGTAGTCCCGCCTGGAGTGGTAGATGATGCTAGGGAAGGCCTCCATCGCCTTCTGGGTCCTGACATCCTGACACCTGGCGCACCCATGAGAGTCTTAGAGTACCTGAGGGTGCTTCTCCACGAGGGAGCCATTACTGAAGTTCAATTAATTAAGATTGACCAGTTGCTGCAGGATCTTCCCCAATGGTTGAATGAGAAGGCGGTGGCAACGGCGCAGGCTAGGCAGACCCAAGCACATTATCAGGCCCTGACCCACCAGATGGACAATTCCCGTGACTCCTTGGGTGATCGGGCCAATCTCGTCCGAGAGCTAACGCTTACGAGAGACCATCTCAGGACCCAGATTCAGGATCTCCAGGCCTAATTAACTACTGTGATGGCCAGACTTGCCCTTGAGGAACCTCAACTGGAACAACCCCTAGCTGTTTTCGAGGTGCTTTCACAGGAAGTGGCCCAAGCCCGTGTGGCAGCCCAACAGGCCGCCCAAGCTGCTGCCGATGCTAGTTTTCGCCTGGACGAACACTTTCTCCGCCTAACTTATGCAGGCCGGAAACTTTAGACCTATAGTATTAGGCCCATTATTTTGTACGAACAATATTAATATTATTATCAATTATCTATTTAGCCCACTTTGCTGGCCCAAATGTTTGTACTCTTTTTGTAGATAGCAAAATGATAACTATTTTGCCTTAACTGTTTAAAGCAGTTTTCAAAAAGATAAACTCGAAAAGGGGAAGTTACCTCCTTGGAGATTGATCCGTTGTCCACGCGTAATCGGTTTCACAGCATTGAATTCCCTTGATGACCCCATTGATGGCATTGAATCTGCTTCAACTGCCAAAAACCGAAGGGTCGAAGCCACTAAAGTAGACCCCCTATAAATACATGTATCGTAAGGGTGTAAATACACGCAACCATGATTCCTCCAGAGATTGTCTAACAATCCCTACTTCTCATCCTCCTATTCTTGAAATCATCCCCTCTTCTCGCCTTTAGCCTCTATATCCTAGGCTTTATGGCTTAATCTCATTTCCTGGGTAGGCCTTATGGCCTAATCTCAGGTCCAGCCGCAGGTCTTTGGTCCAACGGTTCCAGTTAGGCTGAAGAACACGCGGCGCTCCTAACTCAGGATACCACATTCTGGGGAGTCTTCCTCTTTAGGTTCCTTCGCATGGAGCAAAACGGAGAAGGGTGGAAGGCCACTTGAGGCCCTACGCTCTTCTTCGGCGCCCTACCTCAAGGGTCTGAAGGACAGGCTTCTGTTTTCCCTCTTGAGGGAGTTGAGGCAACCGGGCCGCGCTCTGCTCTGAAGACCATCTCCATCCCGGAGGATAACTCACTGGAAAGGTTGTGATGGATTATTTCCTTCCCTCCTCTTCTAGTACCAATGGTAGCAACGGCGACTCAGATCAGAGGAGGGTGAAGAGAGAAAGAGGAAGAACAATCATTTCACTGACCCCTCCGGAGACAAAGACTCAGAAATCTATATATTTTCAGAAGATCTGAAACTCTCACAATTTTCAGCCACTGTTGGCTTTGTAATTTGCATATATGTTTGTACTGCTTCTGGCCGCAAAGCCACTTTATAAATTCAAGCATATTTCTTCCTTTATTTCAATATGGCCTCTGGTATAGGTCTTGTTACATACTTCTAACACTTATTGTCAAAAGAAAAAGGGCTAAATACAAATTACTATCTTGTGGTTTAGGTCCAAAATCAATTCAGTCCCTGAACTTCTAATTTCATCAAAAACACAACTGCACTTTCAATTTTGATCTAATAGGTTCAATTTGTTAGTTTTTCGACAATTGAGTTATTTAACTTGTTAATGTGGCTAATATATGGCCTATGTTTTCTGATGTGGTGTCGAATTGGTCTGCATAGTCAATTTAACAGTGAGTCATACTATTAAAAATAAATAGTTTTTCAACAAATAATCCAACTATAACTTGAACCCATAACAGAATATTAATGAATTGGACCTATTAGATCAAAATTGAAAGTGCAGGGGTGTTTTTGATGAAATTAGAAGTCCAGGGACTGAATTGATTTTGGATCTAAACAACAGGGTACCAACTAGTATTTAGCCCAAAGAAAAATGTAAAAACTCAAAAGAAGAATGTAAAAAATCGATCCTTGGAAAAAATTACAATGAAGAAAGGGATATATAGGGCCGCTGCAACAAGCCCTTAATGTGTAGAGTGTTGCCCCCTAGTCTTAGTAGGTGAAGTGAAAACAAGAGAATGAGGCCACTGTTAAGGCCGAAAAGGAAGGGAGAACGCAAACCAAGGAAGACTATGGTTGCCCCTCTTGCCCCCCAGTAACAGGTGGAGTTGGTGGATTTTCGAATTCCCAAACACTGGGGTAATACTTCTTCAAAAACCTGCCATTGATGGGGTTGCGGTAGAGTTCGCCGTCCAAATCTTTCAGGTGAAACGCCCCGCGCTCCAAAATACTGTGAATGACAAAGACCCAACGAGGAGTCCACTTACCGCGGCCAGTGAGCTTCTTGTCAAATGGCAAAATCACTTTCCAAACCAGTTCACCCTCTTTGTAACTGCGACCGCACGTCCGCTTATCGTAGGCACGAGCGATGCGTTGCTTTTCCATCACTAAGCTATCCAAAGCCTCCAAGCGCTTATCACTAAGGTCTTCATGCTCTTGCCACATAGCCTGGACATAATCTTCACCAATCAAGTGATGCTGGTCTTGAACGCGCAGGGATTGAACATTCACTTCCAAAGGGAGAACCGCATCGTGGCCAAACATTAATGCATAAGGAGTGGTGGCAGTAGGGTTCCGCTTAAAAGTATGATAAGCCCATAACGTCTCATACAATGTGTCGTGCCACTGGCGAGGGTTCTCCACAAGTAGCTTTTTCAATAGAGTAATGATGATCTTATTACTGGCCCCTGCTTGACCATTGGATTGAGCAATAAGGCGTGCTATGGATAAACTAGATGCCATAATCATTGATAAGTTTTTCGACATCACCACCCATGAACGCTGCCCCCCTGCCAGACACCAAAACCTCTGGGATGCCAAACCTGCAAATAATATTGCGAAAGATGAATTGGCGAATAGTGGCACCGGAGGCTTCCTTCAAAGGCTCAGCTTCCACCCACTTAGTGAAGAAATCAGTAGCCACGATGACGAACTTGTGCTGGAGTGAAGAATGTGGGTGAATCATGCCTATCAAGTCCAAAGCCCAACCTCGCGTAAGCCAAGGTTTAATGATGGGTTGCATGGGAATATTAGGAATGTGCTGGACCGGTCCATGAGCCTGGAAATCTTGGCATCCTTTTGCGAATGCGATACAGTCCTTCAAAATGCTGGGCCAATAATAGCCATGTCTCCTAATAAGCCAGTGCATCTTTAGACCCTCTTGATGGGCTCCACACACGCCTTCATGCACTTCTTTCATTAATTGTTTCGCTTCGCAGCCATAGACACACTTGAAATTGATGCCATCCTCGCAACGTCGACATAGCTCGTCGCCTCTGAGGAAGTAATTTAATGCCAGAAAATGGGTTTTCCTGTCTGCAGTGGGATCTGGCTGCATGAGATACGCGATTAACGGAATACGCCAATCCACATCAATAGGCTCAAAAGCCGCCACTGTGGGTTCGTCTGGTGGGTCAGGTCGTGCAATCCACGAAGGCAGCGTGCGTCGCTTAACCTTGAGAATTCGTTTTCGAACCCCATACTTCAAAGTAACGCCAGTAGCCAACTGAGAGAGTTTATTGGCCGCGAAGTTGCGCTCGCGAGGAATATACTCCAAGTCCACATCTTCAAATTGGGCCAGAAGTTCAAGGGCGCGATCCAAATATGGTGCAAGCAAGTAGCTGGAGGATCTGTACGTCGCGTGAAGCTGATTGATCACGAGTAAAGAATTGCCTCATACTTGGATGTCTCTGACTCCTAGTTTGAGTAACACCTCTAGGCCAATAATAAGGGCCTCATATTCTGCCTAGTTGTTGGTGCATCGGAACTCTAACTGGAAGGAATATGAGAAACGATCGCCAGCTGGATTTTCCAAGACGACCTCGGCTCCAGCTAGCGTCTCCGTTCTCGAGCCATCAAAATATAACACCTAGGGTTAGAGTGAAACTGTGGCTTGATATAACATGGTGTACTCAGGTAAGCATGCCAGATCCGGGCGAGCTACAATTTCAGTAGCAACTTCTAAATCCCTTATCGCAGGAACGTCTAGCATGGGGTGATGCGCCAGAAAGTCTGCGATGGCTTGTCCTTTCATTGCTTTCTGAGGGACATATTGTAGCGAGAATTCCGACAAAGCAAGAACCCATTTGCTTGTGCGCCCCTTAAGATATGTCACGACACAGCATATATTTTACCATATCAGTCTGAGCGATGATGCAAGTAGTAAAGGATAACATGTAATGCCGCAGCTTGCATGCGGAGAAGTAGAGAGTGAGGCACAGCTTTTCCATTGGAGTGTACCGTGTCTCGCAATCGGTAAGTGTCCGACTAGGTAAAAGATAGCATGTTCGACACCAGCTTCATCGTCCTGGGCGAGGAGGCTACCAATGGAGGCCTCTGTTGCTTAAATGTATAATTTTAACGGAAAACCAGCTCTGGGGGGAACTTGGATTGGCGGACTTGCCAGATAGGCCTTGATCTTGTCAAAAGCCTCTTGATGTTGAAGTTCCCATACAAACTCGTTATGTTCCTGCAACTTCAGTAGTGGAGAAAAGGGCTAGATTTTACTAGCAGAATTAGAGATGAAACGTCGCAGAAAGTTGATCTTACCCAACAGTCGTTGTAGCTCCTTCTTCGTTTGCAGGGGAGATGCATTGATGACCGCGTTTGCCTTATCTTTCAGAACCTCGATCCCTATCTGATCGACTATAAACCCCAGAAAGTCACCTGGCTGAACTCCAAAAACACATTTGGCGGGATTCATCTTGAGCTTGTGTAGCCGCATGCGCTTGAAAACCTTTCTGAGATCTATGATATGGTCCCCTCGCTTCTTAGACTTCACCACCACGTCATCAATATAAACCTCCAAAATCTTCCCCAATATGTCGTGGAAGATCAGGTTCATGGTTCTCTTATACGTGGCACCTGCATTCTTCAGACCAAAAGGCATGACCACATATTAGAAAAACGCGGTCTTATGTCTGTCTTCTTCCACGACCTGCAGTTCCATCTATGAAGGATAACAATTCATGCCCTGCTACTGCGTCTACCAACATATCCGCGATCGGCATGGGATAAACATCTTTAGGTGTGGCCACGTTAAGGTCTCTGTAATCCACACAGACTCGCATTTTTCCATTCTTCTTGCGAACGGGCACTATGTTAGACAGCCACTGATTGTACTTGGCCACCCTAATGATGCCTGATTTATGCATTTTCTCGACTTCTTCTTTAACTAGAACTTGAGTCTCCGAATTCATTCTTCGTGATTCTTGCTTCACAGGCCTCCTGTCAGGGAGTGTTGGCAGCTGATGGCATACCAAGTTCGGTGACAGGCCGGGCATGTCTTCGTATTTTTCCACGAAGCAGTCCTTGAATTCTAGCAATAAGGCAATGAGCCTGTCCTTCTCGCTAGGCTGTAAGTATGAACTGATAGCCACTTCCATAGGCTCATCTTTTGTTCCAAGATTGATATTCTCAATAGGATCCCTGACCTTGGGAGGTGTGTCATCCAACACTGCTGGGGCGAGCTGAATGTCTTCCTTTTCCTCTTCATGGTCAGAGAGTTCCTCATCAACTATTTCCAAGGTCGCGATTCGATCATAGGCCTCTTTTTCCACCATATACGAGAATAATCTCTCGTACAAAGAATGGAAGGACTCTATCCCTTCCTCTGGAAGGTCGTAATCCATTAATTATTTAAAGGTTTGGGCACGGCGTGGCCAGGCCTTCCTTCGAGAGCATAAGCCCCCACTGTGCCAATTTAGAGGCCGTCACTCCTGTGGGGAGGCCTTTGTCATCAATGCCACTGACCTGTAATGGAGTGGTTGGCTCCAAGTAGTACCTGACATCTACGTAATTTGCAGAAATAGAGAACGGGCGAGGATCAGCCTTAACCAACTCAGCCTTATTTGTAACCCTGTTCCACATAATTAATTCCTGATGAAGAGTTGACGGAACACAATAACTGCGATGAATCCAGTCTCTGCCTAGAATGGCGCTATACGCTGCGTAGTAGTTTGTCATAAAGAAAGCATATACCCATTCCGCGGGGCCAAGCTTGATACACAAGAACAATAAACCCAAAGTCTTCGTTACGGTCCCAGCGAAGTTCTTAAGCATGAGGGACATAGACTGAATCTTCTCTTTCTTAATTCTGAGCAAGTGAATAGTCCTTGTAGTAATGACATTAACTACCTCTCCCGTGTCGACCATGATCTTGCTGACTTTGGTGCCGCCAATTTCTGTTGTGATATGTAAAGGTCTCATGTGCTGGACCATAGTAGGTGTTGGTCTTGTAAAGCTCATGACGGACTCTATGAAGTCGTCATCCTCTGTTTTTAAGAACACAGCCCCTTCCCTGGGTGTTGCGGCTGCTGAGGTAATCTGCAAAGGCTGTTCGCTGCCTCCTTCAGCTTCCACACACTCCTGCGAGGAGACCGGTAGTGCGTACCTCGAGGGAAGGACATAAACCATTTTGCAGGAGGTATCTAGCACTTCTGTCTCGTCCATGTTGAGTTTGGGTTCATCAACTGGTATGTCAGTGTTGAATTGTTTGACCAACGAAGTAACTAACGACTCATCTACAAGGCCTTTTACCTGGCACTGCTTGTGCTTCTGAGTCGTGGTAACCTGCTTTGGTGAGTCCGACCTGTGTTCCTCTGTTGAGTTTAAGGGCGCGACCACCAGACTCTGAACCTTTTTAGGTCTCCATTGTAATGCATCAACAGTGTTGTCCTTACCCCCCCAGTCTCCCAAAAACTGAGGGTTTCGCTTCTGGCTCCTCGCGAAACAACCTGCGCCTAACATGGGGTAGCCTAGTGGGCGAGCTTTCCTTCTTGGCTGGTGGAGGTGTTCTTTCTTTGGTGATCTTGCAAAAAACACTAGGCTTAGAAGCCCCTGACTCTGAGCGTGCATGCTTCTGAAAATGGCTGGGGGCCACTAATGGCTTAGCGACTAGCGCCTCCATCTCCTTTTGATATTGCTCAGGTGATTTAACCAGTTGCGAAGGTTTAATCAGGCCTTAATCGGGAGCTTCTAGTGTTCCCTTAGCCTTTCGGAACATTCGCTGCAGCTTCCTCTTCTTAGAAGGGCTAATCTCCACCGCTTTCCCCCTCTCTCTGGTATACCATTTGCCTTCCTTGATGGAAGACGTTGAAGAAGGAGGAATGTACGGTTTGGTCAAGACATCTTTGTACTCATTCCTAGCCCAGTCATCTTACTTCTTTTCTGCTGCAACTGCTTTCAGTTTCTTGAACAAGTTGGAGTCCCTTGGGGATGACGGCGATTCTATCATATCTCTTGTTCTTGGGCTCGACGGTTGATAGTTTCACGATAGTGAGACCTACTTGCTTGGCGGGAAAGAGCCAAAACGGAATATCTGCTCGACTTCTTCATACGACAGTTGGATGCCACATTCTTCCTTGCATCGTGAGCAAATAACCACTGGTGAGGCTTCGCCGACCGGTGTAGCTTTCTCCTTTGTAGGGGTCACGTCCCCTTCTATCCTCTATTTCCGGCCCTTTGTAGTCAGATCGAAGGTTGGCTTTCTCTGGTTCTTGTTGGTCCAGTTCACATCAACCATGTTGATCTCGGTATCCGAAAAAGGGTTTAGGTCCACTAGTGCTGCCGCGGTCGTCGGAGCTTCCACCTGCAAACTACCATTATTGAGCCATACTTGAATTTGGTCCTTTAGCTTCACATAGTCAGCCGTGTTATGGTTCCACAGGTTGTGGAATTTGCAGTACTTCTTTCCTTTCAGCTGATCTGGACGAGGAAAAGGTCCGAAGTCTGTCTTCACCATCTTCACGGCGATCATTTCATCTAAAATCTCATGTGCTTTATTGACATCATATGTATACGTCGCGAACTCAGGTTTGGTAAAGGCCAAAGACTTGAGTTTGACAGGTTCCTTAGATATCTTCAATTGCTTGAGGGTTGAGCTCTTTCTCCCTGTCAGTTCAAATGCGGAAACCTCATTCTCCTCTTTATCATCTTCTTCCTGGAAAACTTCTTCCCCCTGATGATGGTAGTATGGATCATAGGAAGTTGGCTAGAAGTGCAAGGCAGCCACTGTACGATGCTATCCTGGTACATATGTCCCTTTGGATGCATTTTTCCTAGCATTAGTCTCTCTGAAGAGATGCTCAAAGCTACCGACCTCTGTGATAAGCTCTCCCATTGACTGGATCATGCTACCATGTTGCTTTTTTCGTTGGCGAGGCTCCAATCCTTTGATTTCCAATTTAACCAACTCTCTCTCAGGTAATATCATGCTCAATTTATCCTTCTGGATCTGGAAGTGTTGGAGATAAGAAACAGCGGACTCGGTGGACTGTTGGGCCATTTGGGTGAGAGAGGCCAAGTCAACCTCAGGCTCAATAGCTCCAAAAGTCTCTCGAAAGAGCTTCTCCATGGCTGGCCAATCAACAACTGACCTTGGCCGCAGTTTAGAAAACCATCTAAAAGCCGCGCTAGATAGAGAAGTGTCAAAGATCCTGCACTTAAGGATGTCATCATTCTGGTACTGGCCGCACTGCACCTTACCTGGCCAGATGGGTTGCCCCGTCCTCAGTATCTTCTCCTTAAAAGGTAGAGAATATAATATTTTTGTAGCCTCTGGGAAAAGACGCGAGCATTATATGCTGCGGGAAAGGTCCATCATAAACTCCATCCAGGTGGGCCCTAGGATTAGCCAACCTGATCATCTCCTCATCCTCTTCACGTCTTTTATAGCCCTGAAGAAGGGGAGGTATTTCCACGTTCTGGCGAGCATTCTGCAGAGGTATAGCCTGGCTAGTGGCTATTGTGCCTTCCCCTAGGCGAATTGTCCCGGGAATAGCGGATGGCTGCAATGTCATAGCTGGTACGGCCACATCCTTTACCAAGGCCGTTATTTTGATTGGAGTTCTAGTCTGGTCAATACCATAATAATTCCCTGGAAGCTCTTCATAGACATTCTCCGCTCCGTCACTGTCATATTGCGTAAATGCAGCAAGATTAGGGTGAGTGCTTTTCCCTGTCTTATGAGTCTTACTCTTTTGCGCAGGAATTGGATTGGCCTTATTATCACCAATTACCAGGGCTTTGTCCTTGTTTTTTATTGCTGAGGCAGAGGCTGCTGCAGCTGGTGTAACGGTATTGCCGCTAGTCTTCTCCTGAGCATTGAGAGGTATGTATTTTCCAGTAGCTGAAGGTTGTCCAAGTGAGCCAAGAATGGCGTTAGGATCCCCTAAAGCCTTATTCAGCACTTCCTTAGCCTGATCCAACTCAACTCTCTGCATGGCAACTTGGGTCGCAAGATTGGACCCCTCGTTGCGAAGTAGTGCCAACTCTGCAGTAGTATGCTTGGCCTGGTTAGCAATGTCAGTGGAGATACGCTTGCTCTGAGCGGCCTGGCCAGTCATCATATCCACAAGCTCCTTATGGTTCTCCTGGCTTTTCTTGTACATATCTTGCCACTGCCCCTGCGTTTGTCGCGAACTTGCTTCAAGATTCTGCAGTGAGATCGAAACCACATCAAGCCTTCGGCACTCTTCTGCGAGGGCCTTTTCCATCCTCTCATTATATGTAGCGTTATTCTGCTGAAAGATGGCGAGCCGCTCCTCAATGCTAGCATTCGCCGGGGCGATAATGGGCAGGAAGGAATCAATTGTTCCTTCACTCGCGGCCACTTGCGCAGTGTTGGCGGCGGCGCCGCCAGCCTCATTAGGCTGGACATGAGGATTATTGTTGTCCTGAGTAGCGGGCTGTGGAGTTCCACTCTGTTCTGTTGACATGTCTGGTGATGGTGGGTCGAGTGAGAACTTCTGTGTTACCTGTTCTTCGGTAAGACCATAAAAGTGCGGTCTGTAACTGGAGGTATTGTGGTTTGGGCAGTTAATGTAAACCTTTTGGTAAGGGTTTGCGCTTGATTTCTCAATGGTTGCGATCACAAAGAAATGCTATG
Source organism: Rosa lucieae (assembly GCA_024704745.1). Taxonomy (NCBI): domain Eukaryota; kingdom Viridiplantae; phylum Streptophyta; class Magnoliopsida; order Rosales; family Rosaceae; genus Rosa; species Rosa lucieae. Next base: position 20,092,714 of record CM045497.1, on the reverse strand, counting down.
AGTCCCACTGGGTGTGCCAAAATGTTTGGCTCCAAAACTAGTATGGGTGCAAACTATCTATTTTGAGTGTGTTCGCAGGCGTGCCAGCACCGTGGGGTGCAGTCGTCGGAGAATCCCTTGACCAGACTTCTTGATCAAACGCTGTGGACGAGGAGAGCACCAATCTCGTCACCAGGTTCTTTTCTATGCCTTTTGGAAAAGGACTTCTTGCCTTACGGGTAAGGACTTTGGTTGTGATCTCTTCGCGACACCGAATCGATATTCAACGTTATAGGTTGAGCAGAGCAATCACTGAGAAATTTGGAGAAAACACGGGTTTTGCTAAAGCGTGACTTTAGCTTCGCTGGGTTGCAACTGGGTTGCAGGTAGGTTTGCTCCGGGGAGGCTTTGATAATCTGTATGATTAGTTGATTGAAGAGTTGTGTCAAATTCGTCCTTGAAACCTGGTATTTATACCTAGGGTTTCGACTGTTCCTTGCCATAGAAGGATTATTGATTGAAGTTTCCAATTCAATCTCCGCTACTTGATTCCAATAAGGGCTCGTTTTCCTTATGGATCACGGAATGGGCGAAGCTGTAACCCAAACCCAAGTAGGCTTATTTTTGGGCCGCAGGTATCGGCCCGCTGTGCTAAATCCCCTAAGGGATCTTGCCAAAAATACTTTTGGGCTCAAACAGCCTCATTTGCACAATCTGTAGCCACAAATAGATATCGTTAATTAAAAATCAATGTCTGCTGACTTCACTCAATAAGAGCAGCAACTATGGCAAACTATTGCAAGAACAATAAAGGAGCTCCATTGCTTACCCTCAAGAACCAATTCAATCAATTTGAGATAACCACCAGGCTGCAACAGCTCACCAACAATTCTATCCGGCTTAGTCAAGTCTCTTTCGATTACATGTACACGGCGTCCTTCCTGTAACAATAAGCAAAACATATGGTTAAGTCAAAACCCACATATATATTAAAGATCAAGCTAGCACTGCAGCGAAAGCTAAAATCTAGACTTGCCACTTTAGGCAATGCCTCTGTAATCACATACTCTACTCCTTAAGCCTTCTCAAATACTACTTACAGCATCTCGATACTCCTTTAATTTCTTCCCCAACCCCTTTCACTTTAACAGGAGCAGGGAAGGCGCCGTATACTGCAACAGCGCAGTTCATTGGATAAGACACGTAGGGGAAAGCTTGTCATTCAGTGATGCTACGAATGAATTCATAAGACACGAAACTGATGTGCTGCACTACTTTGACATAGACAGACCATTCTCTTAATAATAGTATAGATTCTACTAATGTTCATATATTTTCTTGATATTTAAACTTTTGAATTTGGTTGACAAAGAAAATGTTATCTACATCCCTTGATTCCCTTCTATATTTCTTGTTATATTTTCGAGAAAAATTCAGCTACCGTCCCTGACTATTGTGCCAAGGCCAATTTGATACTCAAACTCTCAAACGTACCAATGTGATACCCAAAGTCTTATATTGATATCAACGAGGTGCCTCCGTCCAATTTCCGTGACGGCTCCGTCAAATTAATGACGTGCAAGCATGTGATATTTTTATCAGGGGCAAAATTGTCATTCTTTACTAATTAATTATAAAAAAAAAAACAGATGTAGCATGATTAGTTCTCTCTCCCTCACAGTCTCACTGGATCTTCTTCTTCACAATCCTCTGCAACTCACAATCCTACCTCCAACTCCTCTCTTTTAATTCCGATAGCGGATTGATACCGGCGCCATAGGCCAAGTTTGTATAATCCTTAATTACCCCATTTGAAACCGCATCTGATTGATCATTGAGTCCGTTTGATCATCTATTAACTTCGATAAATGGTATGCAGATAGGATCTGGGTTTTGGCTCTTCTTTCTGGGTTAATATTTCCTTTCATCAATTCAATTTTAAATCCTCTATCTCCGATTACCGGATCTGGGTTTCAATTTGGATCATCTTAAACTAACTCATCGTACTATTTATTCATACCAATCCCACATCCAAGAAACAATTCCTCATGTCATTAGAATCCGGTAGCATTCTCCTCCGTCGAGCCCTGGCTCATGTCGTTACCCTCCCAAGCGCCGGCATGGGCCATCTGGCACCATTTCTACGACTTGCCGCATTGCTATCCCAAAACCACCGCTGCCAGCTGACCCTCATCACCACCCACCCAACCATCTCACTCGCCGAGTCTTCTTTCATATCTGGCTTCCTCTCACGTCACTCAAGTCCATTTCCACCTCCCCGAGTCTTCTCTTATATTTTCTTCACCTCCTCAACCAGAATGCCCTCCCTCTTTACTTACTACCATGTCGTGGCAACCACAATGAATCTGGGATTTAGTGATGATGTTATTGAAATTCCTAGCATTAATCCTGCAGTGCCCATATCCGTTACGATTTAATGGGATTTTGATCAAAATTGAGTTGAGAAATTTGGATTAGATGATTCAGATTGAAGGAATCCCATTAAAATTTGGTAGACGAGGAGATGATTGAAGAAGGATCAGATTGGAAGAGAAGATGGACAAGGAAGAGAGAGAAAATGGTTGAGAAATTCGTAAAAAAAAAAAAAAAAAAGGTTATTTTGGTCTTTCGCCTATTTTTTTTTTATCTCCACGTGCTTGCCACGTCATCAATTTGACGGAACCGTTATGAAAATTTGACAGAGGCAGCTCGTTGATATCAATATAAGACTGTGATACCCAAATTGGTATGTTTGAGAGTTTGAATATCAAATTGGCCTTGACACAATAATTTAGGGACGGTGGCTGAATTTTTCTCTATATTTTCTTTAGTGTCTTTCGCTTATATTCTATTTTCATGACAAAAAATAATTTAAAACTAACTCTCTCTCTCTCTCTCCACACACACGTACAGTCGCTGGATATACGTATTTGGATTTGAAGGGAGAACAAATCGTTAACCCGATGAGAAAAGAAAAGAAAGAAAAATGTCATCATTCCTTGTTTCTTCGCCAGCAGCAGAAACTGTAGTGGATATCGATGAGCTCCTGAAGCAGATTCTTATATCGGATCTTTAATCCGAAACCTTTACTTCTAGATTTTCCAAGAAGCAGGAATCCAAAGCCAACAATCTTAGATTTTCCAAAGCCTTACAAAGTAAGGAATCCAAAGCCAACAAGGAATAAGATTAAGTACTCGCTAAACCAAAACCAAAACCCTAACCCGAAAAGAAAGAAAATGTCATCGTTTCACAGCGATTCCTCAGGAGCAGCAGAAGCCGTAGCCAATATCGAAGATCTCCTAACTCAGATCCTTGTGTCGGTGCCATTACGATCACTTGCTCGTTTCAAGTGCGTCTCCACGCATTCGCTCTCTCTCATCTCCGACCTCCACACCGTCAAGAACCCCAAGATCTCGACTTTCTTCCCTATTAAAATCCAAGACGAGTCCTACAAGTCCGTCCCTCTTGGTAACAGTCAAATCCCATCTTGTTGGAATCCCCTCAAAATCCTTAACAATTCAATCCCTGATGGATCCAAGTTGAGGATTCTTCAGTCCTGCAATGGCCTCCTTCTCTGCCTCTGCGAGACAACGGAAGAAAGAAGACATGATGTCGTATACGTTTTTAATCCCACAACCAACCAATTCCGGGCTATTTCTTCTCCAAGGGTTAGGGAAAACATGTCCTTATCTGCTTTTACACATTATGCTTTGGCTTTTGATCCTTGCAAATCACCTCATTACAAGGTGATCTGCGTGAGTAACTTCTTCTATTGTTATGACAGGGGGCACCACCAAATAGATATACATTCATCTGAGACTGGAGAGTGGAAGCATCTCGATGCTCCTTTCTTCACAAGCCCCTTGCACTTTAACAGGATCATGGAAGAAGGCGCCGTATACTGCAACGGCGCAGTTCACTGGATAAGACACGTAGGGGGATTCTTGTCATTCAGTGATGCTAGGAATGAATTCATAAGACACGAAGCTGATGTGCTGCACTACTTTGACATAGGCCAAGAACGTCTGGGACTCGTGTCCGCTACCCCTCCTATCCCTTTGGTTGTCAGAAACATTCCGTTAAAGGATTCCGGTAAGTCTCCCACTGAATGGCCGACATTTGATCAAAGATATTTTGGGGAGTCTGGTGGCCATTTGTATTTAATTGAGACTTATAAGCATTGTAAGACCCAATTTGATGTGATGGAGATGGAGAGGGACTACTCTGGCTGGTTTGTCAAGTATCATGTTGAACTTAATCAGTCATTCACAGCTCTTCCTAGTTCGAATGCTTTTGTCGTCTTGGGCCTTTCTCAAGAGAAGGAAAAGCATAATAAGGAGGATTCTTCAGCTGATCTTTTGTTGCATATGCCAGGTAAGGTCATATCTTATAATCTGGGGAATAAGACCTTCAAGACATCTGTTGTTGAGTTGGCCAATAAAAAACTTTTTTTTCATGTAGATAGTCGATTCTTTCGTGATGAGGTTGTTATGTATCCTTACATGGAGAGTTTAGCTTGTGTGGGACGATAGAATCTATATATATTCCATATAAATATTTTTGCGGTTATACAGTACAAGAAATTTAACAGTTGATTTAGATAAATCAATTAGCCAATCTATTTTAGATCTACACATCTCTGGTACCCCGTACCCCAGAAAATTTATTCTTGCTACTGATGCAGTTTACATTTTCCCAAGAGTTAAATGAGGGCAATTCTTTAGAAGTCCCAATGTAGGAAATGAATAGCTTTCCCATTATTATGAAGCTCAGCAAGAAAAGAAAAATATGAAATGTATACAACAAGAAGGCAAAATGACATTACAGAGCAATTTAGTCACTTCTACAACACAATTCTAACAAAGTTATGTTGTAGAGTTCCATATCGGCAGCACAATGCCTAGACTTTCACTGGTCAAACTGTAATCATGAAAAAGGATGAGAATGATAACATTCCTTCTTCATTTTCTAACTCCCAATTCAGATGGGTTTTCCCTTTGGAACAATTTGATCTTTGATCCACATGTAAATGGGAATTAGCTCACATCGTAAGTTCCTGCAGTTGCTCCAAGAATTAGCGGGGAAAGAAATACAAATGGATTGACGGGCTTCCTCACATCCTCAACCTTTGGACCAAGCTGCACCAAAACAGATATCACATGAATATGACAAGTGAATGCATCAAAGGGCAGGGAATATAAGCATCCTAATTAAGTAAACCTAGTGCTTAATCCTTTAGGTACAATGTGTAGACACTCGTAGGCTAAACGGGCATCTTCTGATTCAAAGGTCCTTGAGTGTAACTGCGTAACATAAAAGAGATATTTTAACCTGCTCCTGGACTAAATACTTGTATCAAACCTCAAATCTTAGGTTGTATTTACTGTACGTTAGTGGGATTGCTGCTTTCAAATGTCTTTCCTTTTCTTTCTTTTAAATGGACCACATCAACCACCATCACGGGATCCCAACTCCTCTTTGCCACTACTGCAACCCTTACTACAATCACTAGCACGATCACCACCACGGTCGGCATTCCACCAAATATGGTCGCCATATATTACCATTGCACCAATATGGTCGCCGCTGCCATTATTGTAATGACATACACTGCCACTCACTGCTAATACCAGAATCAACTGCCATAATCTCCACCACCACAACACTCCTACCATCAAGTTCGACTTCTGACAAAGTTTCTAAGAATGAAATGTTACAACCATTACCTTGGCAGAAAAGGATTACAAAATAGAAATGGCTTACCGATGGTTGTTCGATCTACAAAGGGAGATAGGAAGACAGTATTGATAGCCACCACAGGCTGTGGTAGTAGTAGTAGTAGTAGCAGCACCTGGGTCAGTGCTGTAGCAGCTGTCAGACACCTTAAACGTACCGTTTTGGACATCCATGTAAGACAGGGTTTGTGCTTTTGTTATTTGTCTTCTTCTGAGTTTTGATTGGCTATTTACTCTTGGGGTGTCAAACTAATCATGCATCAACTTCAGTCATGGTTATTTACTACATTTGGAAAACCTCAATGCACACTTTTATTGGATGGTCAATAATGAAGAGGAGAGACATTTTGTTCAGAGGTTTAAGGCACACAGGGACCAAACAAAAACCTGCAAATACTAAAGCCTAGAAAAAAATGCTACTTATACTATATACTGCACTCTCATTATTCAGATAGGGGATTAAATTCCAACTGTATTTTTATAGAATCCCTTTGGAGTTTGCTCAGTTCATGATTTATGACATCTCTGAGGCCACCCCTGACGCTCTGATTGTCTCTTCAATAGAATCTCTGAAGGCAACTCCGATAGACCATCTGATGACATATCCGATGGAATTTCTGAAGGCATCTCCGATGAAGTCTCTGAAGGCATCTCCGATGAAGTCTCTGAAGGCATCTCCAATGATGTCTCTTAAGTCTTAAGGCATTTCCGACAAAGTCTCTGAAGGCATCTCGGATGAAGTCTCTGTAGACATCTGTGATGCAATCTCTGATGGCTTTTGTATTTTCCTGAGTTGAACAGAGTTTTCAAAGCAGTGATAGAAACCAAAGTGGGGGAATCCTCATACCAGGTGTCTTCCTGCTCATGTGTATCCCAGTGATCACCACTGCTGCTCTTCCCATACTTATGGACCCACCCTGAACCATTGTGGCGCCCTCGCCCCATGTTTTGTTCCAGCACTCTCCATACTTGCCATCCCACCGTGTTTCACCCTGCTTCACTCCATGGCCATTTGGATCAAAATGTTCATCCCATTTGTCACCCCATTTCAAGTAGCCATCTCCTTCACAGCGTTCAGCCCATTGGACAGTGTATTTCTCACTCCCACCATGTCCATCATACTTTTCACCCCACCTGCAACAGAAGGAAACAAACTGAACATATTGAAAAAGAAGGAGAAAGTGGGTTCATCGACACATATGCACTAGTTTTAGTACGTGCAAAGCAACCGCCATGTAGAAGATTTTCGGATTGCTTGTAATATAAATTAAGTTAATATTTGGTACCTTCGGGCCAAATATGAGCATGACCAGTGTCATTCGGTGTATTTGGATCAATTGTACACCACTTATGAGCCCATTTCTCTGCTTGGCCTGAAGCATCAAAATTCTGCCACCATTTTTCTTGTCATTCATCGCCTCTACTGTTCTTTCCCCAATTGTCTGCAGATTTCTCCATATGGGCAAGTCCACAGTTCTGCAACCAAATCAAACTTTGCAGTTCAGTTTTCCATACAATATAATGGAACATTTTTAGATTGTCATATAATAAAATTAACCTGCATGAAGATGATGTCGATCATGAGATTGCATGAAAAGTTCGCAGTGCATATCATTGTCAACTAATTAATGCCTATAGAAGTGCAGGCAAATAGAGACATTGAGGGTCAGGGTTGAACCAGATTGAAGAAAATGCACATGCATATGAGATGTTGTGCTCCGAGTAGGTACAGGGATGCATCGACATCATCCCAGAATTAGGTAAGGGTGAGAAATTTGAATATAAAACACATTTCACTGTATAAGCCTAGCACAGATGCTGTCTAAATCCAACTGGAGAGAATGGTTCGCAAATGTCAAATTCATAAACACTAGTAGCAATCTCCCGAAAAAAGGTATGATGAGATGAATAAGAGAACTCAATGAAAGAAATAGGAATAAGAAAGTCACGGAACATCAATGTTTGTTGTCAATTATAGTTCTAACAAGCAGGTGTTATGAAGTTAAGGGCTACAAATAAACTAAAAATGGCTATATATCTCTTTCTATGACAATCCTGTTCGTGAAACATAGGATTACAGTTTAGGGCGTTTTCACTTTTACAGAACACAAGATTGCAAAGAGGAAAAAAAAAATAGCATATAACATGAATCTGACCTATAGTCCTTTAACTACCCCTACATAAAAAGTCCAAATTTTTATCAAAGCTTTTGAGAGAGAATCTGAAAAAGCAATTACAAGTCTTGTCTAAGATTTCACCTTGAAATTCAAATTGGCCCAGCCTTGTGGGGCGCACTTTAAGAATAACTCTATTGAAAATTCGGTACAGTCATCTCTAAAAATGGACTACTCAAAACCTTTTGCTTTTACATTTCTAATAATACATATATATCATCCTCAACTCCTAGAGCTACCATGCCCTTCAAATCACAACAAACTCCACAACACAAATGAAGGTCTGAAACTACCACAATACACGCTTTTCACACTAGATTGGTTATTAGACCAATTCTAATTCACAAGGTAAACAAGAAAATAGAAATAAGATAAATATGCAGAATCTGTGCTATTGACTATGCCTCGACTCCAGGTACGCCCGACCAAACTATCATGCCCTGATTTTTAAACAACATTAAAAATCAATATAATTCTCACAATTATACAGATGTGATGGTCCAGCCATCAATACAAAATCCCTGAAAAACTTTTTCCTTTTAAACCAAGTACATACTGATGCAGTGATGCCCTGAACCCACTATGTCACAAACTCGCTCCACAGAGTCATCTATTACACAAGTTACAAATTAAATTGTCACAACAAAATAAAAAGTAAATGCTCCCCAGAGCTTACTACATAGCTGAAGTCTTAACAATGGTAAAGTCACAAAATTGGCTTCCTACCGTAAAGCTATAAATACACGATTTTAGCTTCAGCCAAGATTTTCCTTACCTGCAGGATTAACCCCTACACCATCGAATAATGCACCGAGTTGCCACACAATAAACCCGGTAAGCTTTTGAAAGCTTGTATGAGTAAACTCTTTACTTGAATTGATGCAGCTTTTGGGAAGCGCATAATTTAACCCTGAAATATCGTTAGTAGTATAAGCAAATAGGGATCGTTCTATTCCGGGGATTGAGGGTACACCTGTCATTGTAGGACAAACAAATAATTAAAATTAAAACAAAGTATAATATTCACAAAGATATTCACAAGTATAAACATTATTTACGAAAAAGGGGGGATTTTGTTTTTGGTTTTCGAAAATAAATTAAGTTAACAAAATAATTAAAATGCAAAAACATAAAAATACAAATGGAATGAGAGAACAAAGATCAAAAACCGAAACATATGATTAAAATTGATTCAAACCCTAATATTGTTCATCTAAGTCATGAGAAAGGAGTTGATCATGTGAAACGTTAAAAGCAAACAATTTCCCATATTTTACTTTTCAATGCTAATTAATCTAAGTGAAAGCACAAAGACTAATCCTATCAAACATGCATTCAAGCCCTAGAAAGCTAGTCAATCATAACATGTTCAACGCATTACACATAGAGAAAGGCTATCAATCAACTCAAGTGTACAACTTAGTATGGAAAAGTCCACCTAATTGCAATTCTCTTTAATTAAATTCGATCTTTGTACAAAACTTTACTACTTTGATTCAAGTTTACACAAAACGAAAAGTCGATTTCATGTTCTTAAACCTAGCAACATCATGCATAAATCCTATAAGTGTCGACCCAAATAAGATTAATACACAAAGGATATCTATAACGCAAATTTAATTAAACAAACCCACATAAGCAACTCTTGAAGAACAATAATATGAATCTGAAAATTCTCAATTAATCATAAAAATTCCAGAAATTAATATTTGTTCATACATATATGTCAACTAGAACAAAACCAACGAAATCAAAGCAAAGGTTACAAAGGAGAATCGGATTACACCGTGAGATGGAGATGGTGATGAACGATTGATGTGGTGGTCTCTTGAATCTCGAAAGCAAGCTTCAAGGATGGTGATGGAGGATGATGCTCACGGCAATTCTTCTTCTCCCTTGGCCTTGCTTGAACTCGTGGCTTGCTCTAGAGGGTGGAGGAACTCACGGCTATGCTAGAGAGATTTTCTGATTTTTTTCTAAAATGTAAATTGTAAAGGAGAGGGGGCTCTTGACGTTGAGAAAAGGGGAGAATATATAGGGGCACGGCTAGGGTTCTCCAAGCAATCAGAAATTTCCACATAACTTCAACCAATGGTATGATGCCAAGTAAGCCTTGTGATGTGGTCCAACCAATCGTAGAATGCCAAGTAAGCCTTGGTGTGTCATCTAACCAATCAAAACTCTCCAAATTAATTCCCTAAATTCCTTTAATATATATCCTTGCCGAAATTATATAAGGATTTTCTGATTTTCTTCATTAATTTCGGCCAAGAATATCTTAGGAGAGAGTAATTGCCGAAATTCCATAAATAAATTCTGATTTGCTTCACCAATTTCGGCCACAAATATCCTTGGGAAAGTAATTTCCGAAATTCCATAAATAAATGCTGATTTGCTTCACCATTTTCGGCCAAAAATCACATTTAAATCTTCCAAGAATATCTCTTTGCCCTTAAAAATCTCCCTTGAATTACTCCAATCAAAATCTTCAATTATATTTTCAGATTTTCATGTTACCTCCTCCTTTTCCTCTTTGTATTTTACGGCAAACACATATATATTCTCCAAAAATATCTCGCATGTGTCACAAACCCTAATTCCTTGGGCTTTTATCCATTTGCCGAAAATCCAAATTATTCTTGAGAGTTCTTGGGCCTCCATGCGCCACCTTTATGCCATGTCATCATCTAGAGTCTTCAAGAAGCTTCTCTCATGCCATGTCACTTCATTAATTCGATCTCCCTTCTTGGTTGGCTCAAGAGTCTTGTTTTGGCAAGCTTTCCTTTTCTGGACAGGGCAGGGTTTCCTGGTTGGACCAGGAAAGCTTCATTTTCTTCATTTTGCTCATTTGTGCTTCCCTTTGTACTTCATCTTGTTCCCTCCAACGTTGGCTAGCTTCTCTCTCCATTTGTGAGCTCATTTCAGCTCATTTGTGACAAGGACCTGAAAATAGAAACTGTTAATGAAAAATAGAAACTTTCCTAAAATGAAAAATGGTAACTTTCCAAAACTGAAATAAGAAACTTTCTAAGAAGAGAAATAGAAACTACCAAAAATGGAAACTTTCTACAAATAGGAACTTTCCCAATCGAAGAATGGAAACTTTCCTAAACAGAGTTTTATTAAGGAAATAACGCAGAAAATATAGGGAAATAACAGTTAAAACGTCGCATTAAAATGCTCCTATCATGAATACAATAACCAAACAACTCACATTAAAGATAAGGAAAGCAACTCACACTTTGATTCTTGTCTACACATAATAAAGGGAAGCAACTCACACTTTAAATTCCTTTCCGAAATGAAATAAAGGAAAGCAACTCACAATTTGGTTCCTTTAAAATACTCAAAATAAAGGAAAGCAACTCACTCTTTGATTCCTTTAAAACACATACTCATGAGTTGGAAATAACCTCAGCTCTGTCACTCCATGAGATATCCTAGTAGACAAACTAGAGCTCTAACTGAATCGTAACCATAATCCGGCCAAAGGCGTGGTTACTCTATTTACTACCTGAAGTCACCTTGTGACCATAACCCGACCAAAGGCGTGGTTACTTGATTTACTGCCTAAAGTTATCTTGTGACCTTAATTCCTAGGGCCCCTCTGTCCCTCGGAATAAAACATTTAAAGAAGTCATACAATACTCAAAATGTTACACAATTCTCAATGCTTTTCAAAACAATAGAAATCATCATTTCACAATCATTTGTTTTCCGAAAAGCCACACCTCAAAACAATAAATGATCATAATCATGCATATTGTTTTCATCAACCAACAAAACCACCAACACATATATATTTCACGTATGTGTGTCTATATATATATATATATAGTCATGAGTGAATGACTATTAATACCAACTATAGTTTGCAGTTAAATAAATAATTCCCAAAATAATAAGGTAACTCTGTTAGTAAATGAACATTGTGAGACTACTCACCTCGAAATTCTCGTTGCATCTTCACACAACTAGGTAGCTTACAGAATGCACTCTGTCAAGCACCTAAGGAAAGTACAGTCTCAAATCAATACACGAATCACAAAACGATTAAAATTAGAATCCCCATGAACTAAAACTCATAAGTAACGCCAATTGAGGCGAAACTTCATCCGAGACCGCCCAAAGTCTCCAAAACAATCCTACGATCAATATGTCAAAGTTCCAAGTCGGTCGATCAAACGGCCGGATCCTCACGGATGGAAAACCGAGATACTCGAAATCTCTAAAAACTCTAACATGATCAAACAATCTCCAAAAATTACAAATCATATATCTAAATGCTCGTATCGACGGGTAAATGATAATTAAAGCAAGAAACTGACATTGACATGGCTAGACGTGCTGCCACACACCGCCACAACCGATTGCACGTGCACCGCATGCACCACTGACCAAACTCAAAACCACCTTAATCCAAAATGGAGATAATACCAAGTGGAGCAACTTTAATACCTGAGGTTTAAGCAAACTAGGCCTAGATAGCTGCAGCAAGCCAATAATTACTATTCACCTTGAGTTGCAGCTCCACACCGAGAATCGATCATAACCACCTCCAAGGATCAAAAGATGAGGCTTCTACGAGATGAACAAGATCGGTTTCACTTCCTGCCATCGCAGGAATCGAGAGAACCGATCAGGTCTGACTGCCCTCGCCTTTGCTGCCTTGCTATACCGCCGGTGGTGAGAATCGACGCTAAAGACCACCACAGGGAGGACCAGAACGAGGAGGGGAAGAGATCTGGGTAGGTTTCTGCTCCGAAGATTGCCGGAAAATGAAATTCCGACCAGGTCAAAAATCCAGATACTGGTCGGGTCGGTCAGGGTTGAGGATATAGAATGGAGCGTTTCTAGGTTTCTGAAAATGTAAAATATTGAATTTCCCAAAACAGAAATTCCTATTTATAGTAATTTCAAAAATTAGTAAAAACTTCTGTTGACCATAACTTTCTCATACGAACTCCGATTTTCGTGTTCCATATGTTCATGAATTCGCATCGACACGCTCTACGACTTTCATGAATGAAGTTTTTAGAAAAAATAAATGCATAAAAAGTCAAACTTCAAGAAACCTGTGCGTTTCGAATAATTATTTGTCCGAAAATAATTCCACTTCACAAACAACATACGAACAAAGAATAACACCCATAATTCGTACAATTGGTCCATTAATAATTGCAAGAATTAAATAACGAAAATCCAGGTATCACAGGAGAAGATTTGGTGTTGTCGATGTCCAACTTGCTAAAGAACTTCCGACCGCCACCTCTTCAGCGTCTACCTCACACTTGGGAATTCTTTCCCCACCTCGTCCAGTCTGGCGTGAAGGGGCTGCTACAGCTGAGGAGACTGACATCAATAAGCGTCTTTTTCAATCTCATAGAAATAAACCATGAGTCTTATCACACAATATGACTTACATTAGTTTCATATTTCGTGTTAATTAGGGGAGTTTAAACTATTAGGACACATTTGTTATTGGGTTGTGGTTGTGGTTGTGGTTTTCATCTACATGGATGTTATTTTACTTGTGACCTTGATTCATACCCCTAATATCTTGATTGTGTGGGAGCGTTTTTTGTTTGGACTTGTTCAAGTATACCCAACTAAACTTTTGATTTGAGAGTATTGAGGCTAATTAGACACTATATGTGTGCATTAAGACTCGCTGGGATTGCTATTGTAGTTGTTATCTTGGCTATTCAGTTTACATGGCCTTTGCTGACCAACTTTGGGCACACTCATTCTTGGTCACCTCATCTCGAGGAGGTGGAGGCATTGGTTAAGCTTCTAGAATAATTCAACAAGGGAAAGGTGATATACTAGACAGTGTTCTATGCAATTGTGTCATGTAACTTAATTCTTTGTTTTTCTATAAGCATGTTATTATTCTATGCATTTCATTAGTATACATAACACTTTTTATGACGTTTTTGAAATAGATTCAATAACTTTTACCAAACGTCATAACGGACGTCATCTCTACTAGTGCCGTCCTTTCCTAATCTTTACAATGACGTTTCAGAAATGTCATGAAAAATCTTTTAATGATGTTTGTAAAATATCATCAAAAGTATTTCAATGACATTTCCTAGACGCCATGTTAAGATATGGCATTTTTCAACTGTCATAGAAAAAGATTAATGACATTTCTAAAATGTCATTGAAAGATTTTTCATGACGTTTACTAAACGCCATTAATTTTATTTCCATATATCACAATGGAGACACAATACTATTAGTTTCATTAAGAAATCATCATATATGTTTTATCACTTGGTTCCAGTACATCAAAAGAATGTCCAAATTAAAATGATAAAGTGAAAACTATGCAAAATGCTAATTATCTTCAATGCTTCTCACATCCTGCTATCCCATACTTTGTATTTTCTTTAAGCTGCAATTAACGGAATCAAAAATGAAAAAATAGCATAAAAACTGAATGTAGCAGAGATGTAACATACACTTAAAAGATAATTAGAGATAGAGGTGTTGTTGTACAATACCTCTTGATGGAAGTGTTGTTGTACATCTACCAACTCGATCTTGATCACTAGTGCTAACATCTTTCATATCAAAAGTGATGGAGAATGGTTTGTGGCTGCATGAGATATCTAATAGTTAAGTACCAGACAAATAATCAGATGAACTGAAAAATATTAGACAAATAATCATGCTTCTAATGAAGAAAACATTTTTCATGAAATTTTCCAAATGTCATGGCCTATTGTCATTGATGGCATTTATCAGTCGTCATAGAAATATTTTTCATGATTATTGAAAAACGTCATAAGAATGATGGCATTTAGAAAATGTCATCAAATAGTAATACTTACAATGACATTTCAAAAATGTCATAAACTTAAGACGAAATTTTGATCTATGATGTTTTCATTAGAAAATGTCATAGAAGGGGTATTTAATGACGTTTTTGAGCAAATGGCATCTAAACATTATCGCTAAAAGTTATATTTCTAATAGTGCAATCAGGTACCAATCTTAGCAAGAGCTAAACTACTCTGGTTGTGTCTCACTACTGATTTCAAAGTATGAAACTTCAAGTACATTTTGAACTACACTACGCAAATTATTACAAAAGATACCAATCAAAAGAGAAAAAAAAATGCAATTTCACCCATAATTGAAAGAAAATGAAATTATACTTTGTCAGTAAACAGATTCCCAAATCAAAGGCGAGTTATTTTCATATTTTCGTTAATCTAATCTAGCTATTGATATTTTTGAGAGCGAGAGCGAACCCTAGCTTCGACTGCTGTTGCACGTTGTGCTTAGTGTCGACACTCTAGGTCGACGGGTTTGGCTTTGGTTGCCATAGGCTTCCAGGGAGGAACCGTGTGTGGAGAAAATTGATCTATGATTTTTTATTGCAGCAGATCGGAGGCTACTGTTGTTAGGTCGACGACATTGCAGGTCGAAGTCGACGAAGAGCAGGTCGAGGTCACATCGGATTAGATTGGCGCTCGATACAAATAGATGTCAGATTTGTTCGCTGGTGGTAATCTGATCGTTTTGGTGTGTGGATCTGACTAGGTTTTTGACCGGAGTTGTTTGGTTTTGGATCTTTGTTGATTGAATAGAGATGGAGTGGTGGAAAGGCCGACCACCGGAAGTTCAGATAACGGCGGCGCCGGCGACGATCTGGCAACCTGTTTGGGCTTCTATTTCAAGAACTCGGATTTGGGCTTGGGCCCAATTTGAGTAAGTAGATTTTAAAGAAGAGCAAGAAAACCAACCTGTTGCCGAGGTTGTTAGTTGCTAGATTTTAATTTCTGCTATTAGACAATTGGATGCAAGTCTTTTTTAGGTAGGGGTAAACTCTATATACCTTTCTAAGATATTTCTAGCTGTGATTTGTACCACAATTGCATGCTGGCAAATTAGACTAGATGAATGAGTTTTCCTTAGGAAGCGAGGTTATTCTTGCTTAGTTAGGCTTCCGTCATGCGAGCGTCCCATTAGACTTTTAATGAGTTTAGTTTAGCTTAAAAAGGCTATCTGAATTTTCTTATGTAAGTTCTGTTAGACTCTGACATGTTTTTATGGCTTGATTACTAATGAAATCAACTTCTATTTAAAAAAAAAAAAAAAAGATTCCCAAATCAAATTCTAAAAGAGATTAAAATCGTAAGCTGACCTTGGCAAGAGTGTAAGCAAGAGCTGCACTGGCAACTCCGGCACCGACAATGACGACATTAGTACTTTTCTCATCCTCCATTTCCAGCAAAAATGGACCATTTCCCAACCCATTACTCTTTACTCCTCCTCCACTTAAAGCCTTGACCTTTTTGTTTCCACCAAGTGTGGTAGTGATGATCATGAAGCAAAACAGAGCCCAGCAATGAAGCCAAGATTCCACTCAAAGCATATGCGTAAACACCATCTTAAACAACAAAACTGAGGAGGACTGAATAATGATCGAGAATGTAGGTTTCTTAGTCTATGTTGTTTGTGATCTTAGTTTTAAGGTTTTGGAAGATTGAAGGACTTGTGGTTATAGGAAGCAAAGCAATAGAGCTTGGGATGGCAAAAATTCTCATCGGGTATTCGACCCTAATGGGGAGAAATTCGGGGGAAATTGGGGGACGGAGATGGGGATCCCCAGTATTAGAATTCTGAAATTGGGTACGGGGCGGGGATGATATTTTGATCCCTATCTCCATACCCACCCAATAAGAATTATCTGAAATATATATATATATATATATATATTGATCCCCGTCTCCTATCCAGAGTGATGCCTCGCTCTGAAATTTCAGAGAGAGGTTAGGGTTTAGGGTCACTTTTCGGTCTCATTTCCACATCTCGACCGTTCAATTTATAGGTACTAATGTATAGATCATTTCTGCAAAATTTCAGCCAAATTGATAGTCATTAAGGCATTGATAACTGCCTTAAAGCTAGTACGGTTCAGGTTGAACATATTCAGTTCGTCCACTGGTTTAAGTGAGTTAGATACTTTAAAGATCATCAATTTGGCTGAAATTTTGTATAGATGATCTATATATTAGTACCTAAAAACTGAACGGTCGAGATGTGGATATGAGACCCAAAAGTGACCATAAACCCTAACTTCGCTCTGAAATTTCAAAGCGAGGCCTCACTCTGGATAAAATCTGTATATATATATTATTTATTATATATATTCTTTTTGATATTATTTATAAATAAATATTTATGTAAACTTCATTTTTTGTCAATATTTAAATTATGTTAATAAATATGTTCAAAAAAAGGAAGATTTTTTAATAAAAGATCTTTATCAACATGTTAATTTTCCTTATTTAAAATAAGAAATTTATTTTATTTTGATGTTTGATTTTAACTTCATATTTTACAATCCATAATTAATTGTATGAATTTTTAAATAATAAATTAGTAATAGTATTAACGGGGATGGAGAAGGTACATGAAGTCAGGGATCTAATCCCCAATGGAGATGGGGATGGGGGAATCCCCAGTATCTTATTACCGGGGTTGGGGCGGGTTAGGGGATGGAGAATGAAGTTGGGTGGAATGGTAATTTAATCCCCTTTTACCCTACCCTCCCCATTGCCATAGCTAAATAGAGCTTGAATTATATATAGATAGGAGGTGTGGCCATGTGGGGGTTTCTTCTTGTCGTTGGGATTAAAATATAAAGGTGCTTGCCTACCCATTGTTTATTTATGACTGATTTTCTGTAGCATAGAGGTTAGATTAGGGTGTGTGCGGCGTATGAAGTGTGGGATGAGCTACAATATGAAAATAAGGTCAATTGTGGACCATCTAAAGGTGTCAATTCAATCCATAGAACAAAAAACCATCATTAAGAAGTTTTTTAGTTGGTACAGTTTGAACTTGGATTCTATTGTTTGTTAGAAAATTTGGTCGATGGATGCTACTTCCGTCACCAGATTTCACCTCCTACAAGATCTCAAAAATACAATATATTAATAACAAATAATAATCATAATATTATTGTCATAATAAATTAAATAACAAGGATTATAGAACTTATCTTTTGGATTTATTGGCTTCCGAATGACACATTACTCTAAAAGAGTTTAAGGTTGAGGTGTGTAAACACTGCCCTTAAGAGTAGATTTCACCCCTCGGAGACAATGTCTCGGTGTAGCAGGTTTATGGTGCCTTACCCTCCAGTGTACAACAACCGTTAATCCTTATAAGCGTACACTCGCAAACTTGGATCCTAGAAATGCTTGATTTTTCCTTTGGCATTATGGAAGAGCAATAACAAAGAACTCACTAGAAAAAATGGCTATTGAAAGAAATATAGAAAATAATGAGTTTCATTGTGTGTGTGTGTAAGACCAAGAAGTGATAGGTATATATAGTAGATGAAAAGGCTTAGAGATATTATGCAAATTGAATAAGATAATTATTGGATTATTGTAACTCCCGTAACCTTAATATGCCTTAATATTATGAACATAATAAATTAGTAACGTTTTAGCATAAATGTATAGTAAATAGTTTTTCAAAGCATTGGGAGTTACACAATCAAAATTTCCAACAATCCGCCACATATTTCAAAATATGGAAGCTGCTAACTGAACAAGGAAATTATAGAGTGCCAAAGGAAAATGAGAATCCAATGCTTCTGAACTGGTGTCTTTTGGACTATGAACCAGCCATAGGATAAATAATTATGATCCATAGAAATTTGGTGAAAATTAAATTTTCTATGAACCAAAGTTTATTAATATGAATCAGAGAACTACCATCCACATTGAACTCTCGAAATCAAGCATTTTTCACGGGTGGGCACAAATAAGCCATGCGCCCCTACCTGGATATTCATGAGTGCTCTAGAAGACTTGCCCAAGTTTCATAGGAAACTGCCCCACTTCCACACTCATATAGGTGAGTCCATCAAGCGTGTACTGGAATCTAGCACGCCACCCAAGTTTAAGGGCTATGGTACTCATTAAGAACAAAGTTCATCCATATACGTTCAGTTAAAGCACTATCTATGCATTATAGGGATGGACTCAAAGTTTAATTTGATAGTGTATCACTGATCAACAAGTGACTTGTTATTACCCATATGAACCTACTTTCTGGGATCGTCATTCACATAGGTTGGGTTACCATCACTCTTGACCTTTGTTATAGGCATAATCTCATCCCCCTCGATATATTAACCACTAGCTTAGGCCTTTAGCCTAGTGGTTTTATCAGAGTATTGGCCAAAATCAACTCTGACCTACACAACTTATTGAATAATCTCAACAATAAGTAATCTTTATTGGATTTTTAGTTATCCAATATATTTCATTTAAATATAAGAGCCTATTTTTCTTGTTTTTCTCTTAACCCCCGCATTTTGAGTCTGTCTGAATTAGCCTCAGGCTCATATATATATATATAAGCAAGATAATATCAAGCCATATTTAGGCAACGAATCTTCGCAGGTCAAGGACTTGAATTTTAATAGGCAACATTGTTTATCCGGTTTCGTAACTTCGGATATTTTAGTCATCCCCACATTTATAGCCATCAATGAGATAGTTTTTCAGGCATCAGCATAAGGGACAATATCGAGGTGTCAATGAATAAAAACTGCATATTTTTATTTGTTTTGAAGCAACATTGACTGAAAGACAACGAAAATTCGAAAGTCAACCCAAAACCTTAAGGCAACATATGGAGCAAATCATATGAGCAAATGGCTAGGGAACCATGTTTAGAGACTTGTTGTCTCTGCATTATATCTGAAAACACCAATAATATAGAATCAGACAACTATTTTCTCAGTGACCAAATTCTCAAGGCAACCGTGTTCATTACTGTTTAAATATTGAGGCAACTGTTATATTTAATCCATATGATAGGGTCCGATTCATCATTCAAGATGTAAATGAGGCAACTCTTATTACTTGTAAGTTGTAACCAAACTTTAAGGCAACATTTTTCTTTTCTTTTCGAGGACATCAACCGTAGGGACATTAATATTCCGAGGCATCAAATTGACATAGGCAACCGTCAATAGAAAATTGACAAAATAATTTCTCAATGCATTATTCATGATAACACATTTATTTTTCAGGCAACCGAGGCATCATCTTAATCAAGAGGCAATGAAACTATTGAGAGGCAACAACTTTATTATTTCCAAAGAAACAATAATCCGAAGGCAACATTTCAAATTTTTTTTTCTTCCTTGAAGAAAAATACTTTGCAGGGACGTATTCCGAAGGCAACAATAAAGGAACAACTTTTCAAGTTATAACGGTAAAAAATATTTTAATGCATAGAAAATAATTATGGTTCAAATCATATGACAAAGAGAATTAAAAACTCTTGCTAGCAATGATGCACAATAAATAGTACGAAAAATGATAAAATGATATTATATACAGCTATTGATATAGAAAAGTAAAAATGCGAAACTGTTTGTTTTATGTTACAAACACAATGCATTGAACAATGAAGTTAATGCAAATTAAACTAAAATTAATAGTAGCACACAACTTAAATCATCATTACACCATGCATTACTAACCGAAAAAATGCACATTATAGGATCAACATTCAAATGTAGAACTATTTAGTTTTTCAAGTTATAACCTAATGCCAATAACAAAAATGAATGCAATTGAGTAATTTAAATATAGGCAAACACTTAAAAATCGTAAGCCATAAGCAAATAAAATATAACAGAAACTTAATGCATGATTAAAGTGCAATCAGTACTTTTGCAATCAATAGAAAGCCAACTAATCACATATAATTCCAAATCAAACGGTTCCTATTGCAAAAAAGGAACAACTAATTCATAAATATAATTCAAGATATAGTGATCCTCCATTCTCAAAGGAAAATTTTAGTAGTTCTTTTCAATTCTCGGAGCTGAAAAGTAATATGTTTAATGAGATAGAATTATGTTCATTCAAAGAATAAAAGACTTATCTTCATGTCTTAAGCATTCCACAAGGAAACATCCACCAACATAATCTACTCTTAAGATTGTTGGAAAATTTGGTCGATGGATGCTACTTCCGTCACCAGATTTCACCTCCTACAAGATCTCAAAAATACAATATATTAATAACAAATAATAATCATAATATTATTGTCATAATAAATTAAATAATAAGGATTATAAAACTTATCTTTTGGATTTATAGGCTTCCAAATGACACATTACTCGAAAAGAGTTTAAGGTTGAGGTGTGTAAGCACTGCCCTTAAGAGTAGATTTTGCCCCTCAGAGACAATGTCTCGATGTACCAGGTTTGTGGCGCCCTACCCTCCAGGGTACAAAAACCGTTAATCCTTGTAAGCGTACACTCGCAAACTTGGATCCTAGAAATACCTGATTTTTCCATTGGCATTATGGAAGAGCAAGAACAAAGAACTCACTAGAAAAATGGCTACTGAGAGAAATATAGAAAATAATGAGTTTCATTGTGTGTGTAAGACCAAGAAGTGATAGGTATATATAGTAGATGAAAAGGCTTAGAGATATTATGCAAATTTAATCAGATAATTATTGGAATATAGTAACTCTTGTAACCTTAATATGCCCTAATATTATGAAATGAATTAGTAACGTTTTAGCATAAATGTATAGTAAATAGTTTTTCAAAGTATTGGGAGTTACATAAAGTATTTTGAAATACACAATCAAAATTTCCAACACCTTTTAATTTAAGTCTACTCTAAATTTACATTCAACCAAGAAAAATCCACAATTCACTAAATCTATTTTTTTTTTCGATGACACGATTAAGACTCGACCTTGGCAACTTAGAAATAAACTAATTACTACATTTCGTAAATTCAACATTTGGTAGAATAACAATAAATCATTGGCGAGAATTTATTCTCTTTTTACATGCATTTATACCTCAATTTGATTCTTACAAGAATTTGACTAACTTCCCACCAATAGTTTCTTTGTCAGTTGTGGCAAGGCGACATCATCATAGGTGGATGATGACGGAAACTGCAAATCTATCTTTATTAGGAGCCCAATGCAAGTCAACTTGTTTGATTAAAGAAAACTAGACTCCAAACACACGTGACACCGTATGAGTGTGGATAATTATGCGGGAAGTTTTTCTACAGAATATGGTTAAAATTGTTGCACATATTTTGTTTTTGATTTTTGATATTTTTTTTGTTTTTCTTTTATTTGTGAATTGACCATTTTGTCTTTCCCAAATATTTTAGTTAAATTTTTTTTAATATTTGAGGGATATTTTGGTAATTTTTTTTATTTTGGCTGATAAACTCTTTTCTCTTAATAATAGTATAGATAATATTAATCAATGTTTGAGGGCAACTGCACTAGCCCCTTGCAAAAAAAAATAATAATAATAATAATAATAATAGTATAGATATAGATAACCTTGTTTTTCATGAGTGTTGATATTTTGATATTGCTTACTCCACAATAATGACTTGACCCATCTTCCACGATGCCTTCACATGCAGTCTTGATCACTCCAAAGTCCAAGCCATGGCAGTAGTCAATTATATTTCTCGTGGACTTCGTTGATATTTTGTTTGCATGCTAGCTTATAAATAATTCATTGACTAAGTACATCATTTTTATATGGAATTATAGATATACAAAGTTCGACAAAGAAAACAAGGTAATATGTCAAAAAAAAGGTTGTTGCTTGCATTTGTATAGAAGGTTGTTGCTTCCACAGAAATGCTCCTTTGGTAGCAGTCAGCATGATTTGAGTAATTTAATTAAAGGCTCATCCGGATTTAGAATTGCTTAAAGATATATTGATAGTGTTTGTTGGTTTATTTTTTTCTCAGCAACAAACTAATTGAGTTGACATATGGTTTATGCTGTTTAAATTTCTGCAATGATGTAGTAGATAGTTAAATGCTCGTGAGTTTTCGAGTCTGCTCTGCTCGTGTTCCTTTTAGTTTCTGTTTGAAGTTTAGAATGCCAAAAAGCAGTGTTTCGAGCATAGGCAAATGAAGTTCTAAAACAAGAACATCAGAGATTAATTACACTCTTAGGAATCAAATGGCTTTGTTTCTCCCGAAAATCTCTATGGTCCTCCAGTCACTCCTGGCGACAACTTGGCGAACTGTGAAGGGAAGTCTAACATTAGAAGTTCCTGTTTTGAGAGTAAATTTTTCCAAGAAGACTCTTAATTAAGTTGGATAACATGGGTGGACTACTGGGAAATGTTGCTTTGGTAGCAGTTAGCATGATATCGCATGGGTGCATATGTAACAGGTAGCAGTTAAGGAGCATCCACAGATGCTGGAAGATAATCTACGTGAACAGAAGTGCTAGAAAAACCTCCTGGATGGAGGGGGCTAAGGGCTTCATCTACTGGTCGTCTCAGCTACTTGGATGTGCTATTAGCCAGGGGTTAAGGCAGACATCCAAAGAATTTTGTTGCAGGGAGTTGAATGATGGGTGGTCTTATTTCATAGTTCCATTGAAATGGGACATGGAAATCGAGGCCATGCTGGAGAAGAAGAGCAGCCTCTCGTCGGGCTTTTTGAAAAATGGATTGCAAAGGTAAACATTCCTAGCCATAGGATCTAATGATATTTAAATTAGCAAATTACCACTACTTACACTTTTAGCCCATAAATTACCATCAGCAAGTTTTTTTTTAAATTCCCATGTGCTAGTGTGCAAGGCCCGTGTGCAAGTGATAGGAGAATTTTTATGCAACATTTTAATAATTATTTCCTCGTATTTTTCTTAGTTATTTCCTTTAATTAATCATTTTTAATTTAGTTTTTATTTTCTAGGTACCTTGGAATAAATGGAGCTGAAATGAGCTAAAATGAAGAAATTGAGTTTTCCTGGTCCGACTAGGAATCCCAGTCAACGCAGGAATCCTGATGAGGCTAGGAAACCTGAAGGCATTAGGAGACCACGTGATGACATGGGAGATATTTTGGGAGATTAAATCTGATTTTTGCATGGGAAATCAAGGAGATTACGTTGAGAATATCAAGGGAGAATTTCAAGGAAGAAAAGGTTCAAAACAAGTCCAGATTCGTTCCTCAATTCCCTCAAGATATGTTGGCTGAAATTAGAGAATAAAATCTGCAATTTTAATGTGAAAATCAAGAGAAAATCAAGGGGAGGACATCAAGGATAATGCCATGGAGAGATTTAAGGGAAAAATGTCCAAAATGCATCCGGATACATTTTCTAGGTTCATGCCTAGATATTTCAAAAATGGTAGATAAAATCAGATTAAATCTTGGGAAAATCAGTAATAATATATTTGGAAAGATTATGGATTGATTTTGGAAGTTTTTTGATTGGTTGAGTGACATGGCAGAGCTGACGTGGCGCTACGTGATTGGTCTAAGCTGTGTGGTGCAACCAGAAAATTCCTTAGAAATTAAATTCATGAAGCCTTGCCTAGCTTCCCCTATATAAACCCCCCTATGCTACAACACAGCACACCTCTTCATTCAGAAAATTCTCTCCATAACGTCAAGCTTTCTCTCCATCCTCTAGTTTCAAGTCTCTGCGTCTTCAAGCAAAGAGAAGAAGAGAAGAAGAAGCCATGAAGCCTCCTAGCCGCC
The DNA here is from genome assembly GCA_024704745.1 of Rosa lucieae. Taxonomy (NCBI): domain Eukaryota; kingdom Viridiplantae; phylum Streptophyta; class Magnoliopsida; order Rosales; family Rosaceae; genus Rosa; species Rosa lucieae. The sequence continues at coordinate 20,068,270 of CM045497.1, read as the reverse complement.
ATCATCCACCTTGTGTCGTGAAGCTTTGGAGCCTTGCTTTCAAGATCCAAGACCAACGTCTCAAGCTTTCCACCATTCATCCTTCATGGTGTAATTCTATCTTATTCTTGTAACCTTTTTGGTTTTCTTTGTTTTGATTTTGTATGAACTTGATTTCTAGTTAACATAAACGTTAAGGGCAAAGTTTAAAGTCCATTTTTATGTTTTGAAATAAAGTTGTGATTTTTGTATGTTGATTTATATGTTGCTTATGTGAGATTGCTTAATTGATTTTGTTTTACAGAAAACTTTTATATTTATGTGTTCTTTGGTGGCCAACTTAGGACATATGCATGTAATTGGAGCTAATTTAAGTAGTAAAGGCTTTAGACAAAAGGCGAAATCAATTAAGGAGGATTGCAAATAGGTGAACTTATTCATAACTAGGTTGTGCACTTTGGTTGACATCCTTTATTTGTTCTTCATGCGTTGAATGTGTTATTGATTAGCTAGCTTTCTAGACTATGATTGCATGTTCAATAGGATTGATTTTGGTGCTTTCACTTAGATTAATTATTCAAGAAAAGTAAAAAATGGGAAATCGTTTGCTTTCTAACGTTTCACATGGTCAACTTCTTTCTCATGACATAGAAAAATCAACTATGGAATTGTGATGGATTTCATTCATATGATGTGGATTTGATCTGTCCCTTGCGTTCCACCCTTGTATATATGTTTACATTTTCTTTATTTTATTTATTTAATTTTTGATTTAATAATCGTAATCCCCCCTCTTTACGTCAACATGTATATATTTCTTTTCTTTGTTTTATTTTTGTAAATAATACTTTTTACTTTTATTAATTTATTTTTGCAATTACAGGTGTACCCTTAATCCCCGACTAGAACGATCCCTACTTATTCTATACTAACAACTACATGCAGGGTTAAATTATGCGCTTGCTTTTAGCGTATCAGCAAGGTATTATCCCTTGCGGTCAGATTCCTTCATTTTTTGAATTATTTCTACTGACAAGTAAATTACTAAATTGCCCTTGTGGTTTGGATAATGTGAATTAATACTACTGAATGTCAGTAGCATTATGAAGAAAGAATATCTCTACATTCCATCTTTGTTTTTCTTAGAAACAACTCATTTATTTAATAATTCCAAAAACTATTTGTACATATTACAATATGAAATTTGAACACTATCATTTATCTCTGGCTTTGCTGCTTCCACATACAAGCAGTAGTGTACTGATCCCCAGTAGTATATCACCCCCAGCAGTATATTGCCCCTCAGTAGTGTATTGATCCCCAGTAGTATACTAGCCTGGCCTTCTCGCGTTTGCTCACTTCAGCATTGCTTTCATTAGCTCTATCCTGCAAGTCAACCGACAACACAGAGCATAAGGGATGATAAAGTGTGCCCAAAAATGCTTTGGCGATTACAACTCTAATCCTTTCTCTTCAAATATGTTTTTTTTTTTCATTGTTCAATCACACTGTGTCCTCAAAGGCTTCCTAGGCCTAGAGACTAATCTGTGCTAAGGGGAACTTGTCAGAACGCCTCCTCCCCCATGGCCACCAAGAATATATTAGGATTTAACTCCAATAAGCGTTGGCGGGATTCGAACCCGGGTATGGGGGTTCCACACCTGGAGGTTCTTACCAACTCGACCACCTGTGGTGGTTCTCTTCAAATATATATGTTGAAACAACTCTAATCCTTTCTCTTCAATAATCATAGCATTCAAACACATAAGAACTATCACTAAACATGGAGCCTAATCCTTATAGTTTCTTCCATTTCTTTCTGAGTCAAAAATTGGAAAAGAAAAAACAAAAAGAAGTAGATGATACAAGCAGCAAATTTTGCAACTAATCCATGAACTTGCAAGAACACAGAACCAAAAAAAGCAACATTTTTTTTGTCAAACTAACATTACACAACACCACCAATCCAATAAGAAAGTACCATAAACACAAAACTAAAGCTACTGACCCTCAATACAAAACTGATAATCAAACTATGGCTACTGACCTACAAACGAAATATTGCTGAGTCCTGTAGAAATAACAAACAAATTAAGATGGATTAAATACTGTTTACTCCCTATACTTATAGGGTTTCATCGTTTCAGTCCCTGACATTTGAATTTCACCTAAAAAGTCCATGAACTCTCAATTTCCTCCCAATTGGTCCCTGCCGTCAAAATTTTCTGTTAAAGTTGCCGAAAATGTCTATTATGCCCTCACTTACTTTGTTTTTTTTTAATTTATTTTTTCTCTCTCTTTTATTTCTTTTTTGAATTTCACCTCTTGAAGGTCTGTGGATTGGAACCATCTTGATGAGGAGATGAACAGAAGGAGGCGAGAGAGCCGGAAGAAGAAGAGGCAAAAAGAAAAAAAAGAAAAAGAGAGAGAGAGAGAGGAAGAGAAATATTTTTTATTTTATTTTATTTTTTAAGTAAATGATGGTATAATGGACTTTTTAGGGGAAGATAACGGAGTTTTAGATGGATGTTTGACGGCAGGGACCAATTGGGAGGAAATTGGGAGTTCATGGACTTTTTAGGTGAAATTCGAAGGTCAGAGACTGAAATGATGAAACCCTTTAAGTATAGGATCGTGTAAGCAGTATTTAACCCAATTAAGATCCAATAAGAAAGTACCATAAACACAAAACTAAAGCTACTGACCTGCAATACAAAACTGATAATCAGACTATAGCTACTGACATGCAAATGAAATGTTGCTGAGTCTTGCAGAAATAACAAACAATTTTTTTTAATTTTTTTTTTTTTTAATAAAAAAAAGAGGATCAAAGAAATTAAGATCAGTACAGCTCCACCAAATTGCAAAAGCCTCAGAATTTCTCAGCTAAAGCTACTAAGCATAATCGAATTTCGATAGTGTTAAATGCATAATCAGACTATAGCTACTGACCTTCAAGACTATAGTTACTGACCTGCCGCTGTCGAGCCCTTGCTTCGCCGCCGGGGTCACTTGCTTGGTTCTCCGCCGGGATCGCGCCCTTGCTTCACCGCCAGGGTCGCGCCCTTGCTTCACCATCGGGGTCTTGGCCTTGCATCTCCTTCGGGGTCTCGCGCTTGGTTTCCTGCCCGGGTTTCGCGCTTGGTTCGCCATCCGGGTTGCGCGCTTGGTTCTCTGCCGGGGTCGCGAGCTTGGTTTGCCACCGGGGTCTTTCGCTTGGTTCGCCGCCGGGTTGCGCACTTGCTTCGCCTCTAGGTCGGGCACTTGCTTCGCGCGGAGCCCTAGATGTTTTGATTTTCAGACGGTTTAGATTTTGGGGTTGCTTTGATTTTGGGAGAAATGGTTTATATTGGTCAGGGGCATGTTTCGTAAATTTCTTAATATTTGAGTGTTCTTTCTTTATGATGGGCTAATGGTTGTTGACCGCACGGGCTCCTTGTTTTGGAGTCTGCTATTGGTAAATAATAGTGTCACATTGTAGTTATTGGTCAATAACTCTATTTAAATGGACAGCCTACATTCAACTTCTTCTTTTTTTTTTTTTTCATATCATTCCTTGTACGTTCCATAACTATTGGTGGCCACTTAAAAAATTATCAAAATTAATATCACTTAGTAAATTTATCGTTCATCTTAAATATTTATTCAAAATGCTCATCACTAATATTTATTTATTTACATTATATTTTTGAAGTAATGATTATTTTATTGATAAATAGTGCATGCCAAGAAGGCCATTTTAGAGCATCTTTAGCAATGCTAGCCATTTTTTAGTCAAATTTTAGCCAAAGTATCTAAAAAGTCATTTTAGGCCAAAGTATCTAAAAAGTCATTTTAGCTAGCCATTTTAGAAATACGTCTGCATCAATACTCTCTATTTTAGCTAGTTTTGAATTTATATTATTTTTAAAATGAAGATTAGATTGCTTAAATGTATTTATAAATTACATAAAGTAACTTAAAAGGAATGTTTTAAATTATAGAGAACCTTATCTTGCTTTCTATATTTAGGAGCGAGATAACTAAAAGTTATAATAGAGAGCCACTTAGGAGTCTGGTGCAGCCGCTAAAATAGTTGTAAAGCTAAACATGCTCTCCAAAATAGCTAAAGAGCCAAAATAGAGAGTGTACTAAAGATGCTCTTACACCCACCCGCTGCCACATAACAATAGACAGAACAAGGCTTCATAGAGGAGCCACAGTGGTACATTAGTTGGTCTATCATTATTAGAACTTATCGCTCATTTATTTAAAGTAAGCCTATAACTATGAACTAATCTCGCATAGTAATAGGCTAGTTAAATCAAAACTAATTAAAAAATTAGTACAAAAACCCAATGCTCATTTTGGGCTTAAGAGATCCTGGCCCAAAACTTGATTTCAATGCTGTAATCCTAACTAGCGGCCCAAGAAGCCCAAGGACCCACCAGCATACTTCCCCCGCCACCAGAGTCACCATCGGCCGTTTAACCAGCCATGATCTGAACACTAACATAGTCGACGATAATTCCGCAGTCTCCGTCGTCAAAGCCACCGAGAGCTGGGCTCGGATAGGAGCCCTAAAACGACATAACACCTGCCACAATGATCTGGACACTAGATCCAGTTATGTACTCAAGCCCATGAAAATCCGCCACCAGCATCCAGCTTCATTGACATCAGCAGCCCCATCGTGACAGCACCGTCACATGCTTGTAGTGGCGTGCCTCCATCCTTCGCATTGGTCTCCGATCCGAATAGATCAAATCCCAAGGACCCAAGATCAACACTACCGCCATACCCAGTGGCATCGCCTTTGCCGAGTTCAAGACAGGAATTCTGCATTCCTTGATTCAGATTAAGATACGGTAGCCGCCTAGAATTAGAAAAGAAGGCAAAAGGCATCCCCATCCAGATAAGATCAGATGGGAAGTAACCATCCCAAGGGGGGCAGTCCGACCATTGCTGAAGCAGAAACACCATCATGTAGATAAAGGGAGAGAGGTAGACAGAGACGCCTTGAGATTGGTTGGCTGGAGCTGTGTTTGGCACCGTCACACGGGAATGACGTTATGGTTAGCATTAGAGAGAGGCGCCGCTAGAAAGAGATTAGGGTTAGCCATTCCCTTTAGCATGAAAGGCGACCCTTTTTGTTTTTGAAAGTTTATTTATTTACATTATATATTTCTTAGTTATAATAAATAATTAATATAATATTAAATGAACGGTGTCGTGACTGGATGACTCAGACCCAATAGGTGAAAATAGATATAAAAAAATAAAATAGACAGTGTTCTGACATAGTAACCCAACAGATAAGCTTGCCCTTATAGCTTAGGTCATCCGGCTATTTCAATTCATTACCATAAACTAGAAGACGTTACCATCACTCCTCCATCTCTTGTTCAATTCATGTCAAATAGACAAATACCCATTTGCCATTCCTAAATTCTCAATCACATTTGTTTGTGGACTGGGCTTGACACCGAGTATAAGTGGAGATCGCCGAATATAGGCCCAAACAACTTTCCCTTAGCAGCGGGTAGGGTTTAAGCGAGTCTCTGCCTCTACCGGTTCAACCAATTCAACTCACTCTCCCTTCGTTTCCAGTCACTCTTCTCCAGAAAATGGCTTCGTTGTGCAGATCAGCTCTCATGGCTGGCTCAAGATCCATATCATCTCGCTCCAGAACGCTCACCCAGAGCTCCCTCAACGCCTTAAACCCCAAACCCATGTCGTCTCCCTTTGCTTCCTCCACCAAAGCCATGCCTAGCGCTATAAGGTTCAACCTTTCTCAAACCCCAGCTCACCCACTTCTTCCAATTTTTCCAATTCTCATCATGATTGTTATTTGTAATATGTACAGGTTCGTTTCGGTATTGGGTAGCTTGGAATCAATGATGCCGCTTCACAGTGCCATTGCTTCTGCTCGGCTCAAGTCCAACATTGCCTTCGATTCCACCTGCTGGAGTTGCCTTTCTCAGGGTAACCCACTTAACTTAATACCCTTCTCTGTTTTCGATTGGTGTTTGTGTCTTTCAAGTGTTCTGGTCTTTTGACAACTAAGGTTTCCTTTGTGTTAGTTGTTTGTTGTAGTTATTAATTTGGCAGACCCTTTGGATAGTTGAGTGAATCTCAGTGAAAGCTTGAACCTTGTCTTGAATGGTTGTTTTCTGTCATTAATTTCGAGAACCAAAACATGGGTACTTGTCTAAGTTAGAGCACCGATGTGGTTAGAGTTGAGACTGTTCAGTAACGAGCAGCGCATCAGATCGTCGTTTCTTGTCTAGTGCATAGTATTGCACTGAATACGTCTTCTTTTTTTCAATGGATGTCTATCTCTGACTCATCTTTTTTACATCTGGTATAGGTCTTGCATCACCATTGTGACAAGGCCCGCCGGCTATGTGAGGCAATCGGTGCATAGGATTTTCCCTCTGTGTCACTTTATGAACGGAAAAAAGAACCTTTCATGTCTTGAATGTTTGGACTCTGCCTTGTGTAGCTGATGTCAACTTTTTTATTTTGGTTATTTAGTTGCTGACATTAAACTTCTGTTGAGTTGCTTGGTGGTTCTTTTGAGGATGATTTTTGCTCTCCTGCCGATTTCAAAGTACATGTTGATTAATGCCTAGACTATTCATATGGATTGCCGTTTTTTATAAATATAAAATAGCTGTATGCCAATAAATTATTTATTTTTACCGCAACTCTAATTGGAGTTAATATTTCTTCGTTGTCAGTCATGATTAGCATTTTATTAATGTGTTTGTGAAAGAACTAGATTTCTGTTCGGGCTTGACTTGTTTTATAATTGATATAATAAAGATGTCATTTTGAAAACTTGTTTTTCCCCCTTTTAGGACTCATGCATATTTGATTATATCATTGCATGTGGTTATCAAAAGAAAAAAAATGCACGACTGTTTGCGAGTTGGATGGAAGGGAGATTTTGAGGATTTTTTAGTGCTAAAGCCAAGGGTCATTAGGTTCTTTGCCACACCCTTTTCCACCAACTAAACAATATTTTCTCTCTCTTTATCGGTAGAGTTTCTTCATCTACTGATCTTCTCCTATATTTCTTAATTGGTCTTTAGACGTTGCAGTTCCTCGGTGACAACAACTCTGGGCTGAAGTCATTTCAAGTTTTCAACCAAATAGGCTTGCATAGTGGCTCCTCCATCTTTGTCCTTTCATTTTTCCGTTTGATTTCTGGCAATTGCATTGTGTAAGTTTTACTTGGTTTTCCTAAAAGATATTCACTTTTTCTTGAATATTGAATATTTAGTATGCACATTGTAATCTTATCAAGTACATTCCTAAGGTTGACATCCGATCTCTTCTCGTCACACAGTTATTTACTTGGACTTTGTGTGCTTCAGTGAACCTCTGAAACCCTTGGAACCACCTGTCCTTCAGTCTAGGACTTAGGGGTAGTTAAACTACTAGCTTAAAAGCAATAGAAAAGGCATACAAATTGGCCAAAGCAGTCATAAACTTGTGTTTGGAAATAAGTAGTTGGAGTTTTTGCAGAATTTGGTTGTGTTTTCCAATGGGTGGCTCTCTGGTTTCTAATTGGTCACTGATAGGAGACATTAGATAATCCCCCAGCTTAATGCCAATAGGAAAGACTTTGTGTGCAATGAATTGGCCAAAGCAATCATAAACTTGTGTGGGGAAAGAACTGGTTGGAGTTTGTGCAGAGTTTGGTTATGGTTTTCCTATAGGTTGTTCTGAGATTTCTAATTGGTAACTGATATGAGAAAGCTAGATGGTCCCCTAGGGAACACACAGATGGTTAGGACTTGGTATCTGAGGAGATACTGTGTTAAATCCACAGTAGTGGCTGTTTTGTATACAATTTCAATAGAAAAAATTGACATCGTAGGGGATTAGGCCGAAATGATGATGATCATCACTATCCTGATTAACCTTAGCATGATCTCCTTTATGTGGGTCATAAAGGATAACTGTGATGTGATAGAGAAATTGTTTGACTACCGCTAATTTTTATGATTAGGTCATTGTCCAAACTTATGACTGCTTAGACTAGATATCTTATTGGAATGCCCATTTAAATAAAGTAGCCTATAGCCTACTACTGGGTTAAAGCAGAACTAATCTAATCTGCTCAACCTTGAGCAGCTTCAGATTTTTTGTACTTATAATTGTTTGACTGGTTACATTTTTTCTTTTCTTCAGTAAATAGTATGATTGTTAAGCTAATTATAAATTATTCTTGGGTAGGGCTTGTCGATCCCAGCTGAACATGAACCAAAACTAACCAAGCAACCTGGCATCACTTCGATCAAGTTTCACTGTACTGAGCTCCTTATGGTGCAGAAATTGCTGTTTCTTAGACGATTCCTTCATCAATTTTCATTTTACTTAAACTATAACAGACCCATTCCATTGTTATGGCGCGTAATGTATGCTTGGACACAAGAACTAAAACTTGTGAACCTAGAAATATAGGAACTGTTTTGTTTGTATGGTTAGTACTTAATACTGCCTAGTATGGTATCTACTTGTTCGGCTCATGCGGGATACATGTGACGTGCCGAGGCATAAAGCTGATTTTGGGTAATAATGTATTGTTGAGGGTCTAAATTTAATTTCAGTCTCTTTTCACAGAAATGCAGAATTGTGAACTATTTGGGTTGAGCAAGTTTTAAAATGTCAAATCACGTTACCCAGATATGATATATTTGGTAACGTGGCATGTGAGGTTTTTCAATGTAATTCCTTTTTTTGGTCACATTGGAGAGAAATCGAATTCGTGATCTAATCTAATTCTAATTCTCTTTCATTGCTTGAGCTAATCCTAAGGCGGATTTTCAGTGTAATTCATCAACGAAGCATGAGGGAAAATGTACAAATTGGAATCAAAAACCATATTGGAGAAAATGCTTAATACGTCCATCTCTGGCAACTTTTTCTTATAAATGGTGGTTTACAGAAAAATGTGCCAACAGCTCAAGTGCTAAATATCTCTTTTTTTTTTGACGTGGGAGATTGGTATTCTAAACACTATCACCGGCCATGTTGGTTCACACTCTCAGTGCTAGCCAAGTGCAATTGCGTGGCAAAACTGCTTTGATATCTGCTGATTTTTTGGTACGTTTGATGCAAAATAGAACGTCCCTTTCTCATGCCGACTGCATGCCACCCTTCTTCCCCTTCTTCTAGGATAAGATCTCATCATATTCCAATCAGATACATAATGAGACAACCCACTTCTAATAAATAAAATTTATGCCTCTCCTCAATCCCATTAAGAATCTACTTGCTAAACCCAAATTAAGAGATACCCTTTGTTATTTGTGAAATTTGAGGAACTGGGTTGGTCCTACTTTTCTTGATAATGCATCTCCCAGTTCTATGACTCGGGTACCTCTCTGTTTTCTGATTTGATAACTTGGGATTTGCTCTTGCGTGGCCACAAATTTTCTGTGCGGAAGGGAATCAATCAAAAGCTTTCGTTTGGGTGGATTGGAGTCTTTATCATATGGTTTGTCGGGGATGTGAGATACTTGTGGTGAGTTTTTCTGGGTTTTAAGTTAGTGTTGGTGATTACACGCACACTCACATCACACGCTGTTTGTCTGTTTATATGAAGTGGGAAGAATGTCGTTTATTGCTGTAATTTTGTTGGCAGCTGTGAGCTTCCATGTCGTTTTCAGTCTGTTTTGATCAGTAATAAGAAGGTTTTAGTTTTGCAGGCTGAATTTATATGGGTTTAATACATATATTGAATTATATTCCCTGTCAACAATTTGCAGTAGTTAAAAACCTTCAAGCCTTTAGCTTTATTGCTCTGCACCTCTGCTGCTACTAGCTTGTAAGTTTCTAGTTGAATCCTTTGGATTTGTTTCATATATGTTTTCAGTTTGATGTGGTCTTAAACCAGGTTATGTTTTCAATCTTGGGGTTTCAACTGCTAGGACTTGTGATTTTTGGATTTTCTCCCATATTATCCTGTACTTTATCCTCTCTATTTTTTCTTTGTTTTGGTGTTTGTTTTTGCTACTGCTCTTTCCTTACACTTGATAGTTATTTGTTTCTCAGTTGATTTATTACAAAAACACTTGCATTCATGGTAGGTTCTGCTATTCAGCTCATTCCCTTGATGGGTTTCCTGTCTAATTAAGTAAAGCTTCTTCTCTTACCCTTTATTTTGTTTTATTATTTATCTTGTTCTGAGTTCTGATAATGGTTTCAACTCTAGGAACTGGGTTTTCTTTTGTCCCAACTGGTTTTGTTCTTATCTTCTGATACAAATAGATAGAAAGTTTTTTCATTTCTTTGCATACAAGCAGCTGAGTTTCCTGCCCTTTTTCATCTCCATGCGATGTTGCAATGATTGGTTTAAATTGATTTCATTGATGTGAATGTAGGTTTGCTATTGTCATAGGAGTTCCATCTGTAAGCATATCACTTCATGAACTCAGTTGAAGTGGAAGTATTTTCAAATCTCATAGAGGAAAACTGAAGAATAGTGTATCATGGAAAATTCTTATGAGACATCAAACAGCCACACACCTATTTTCAATGGCTATGCACCTACTTCAAATGGCCATGGACCTATTTCAAATGGTCGTGGGTCAACTGGTGGTGGCCACATGATTGGGAGACAATCCACCTACCAACCCAAGGTGTCACTACTACCTTGGCTTGATGTAAGAGTTTTCTATGTTAGGATTAGCAAATGTGAGATTGATGATTTGGCTCCAGAATTCCTCACGGTAAATCACATTCCATTGGATGCTGATACCCTTCTTGAAGTCAATGGTGTTAGAACTAGCATGTATTCAGATGGGGAAACAACTCTTCTTCGAAGAGACCGGTTAGATAAGAAGTCAGAAGAAGCTACGTTTGTCAGCACTGATAGTATAAGGATGACTGGAAGTGTGAAGTTTGAGGTTTTTGACAAGGATGTTATTGTGCTATCTGGGGTTTTAGAGTTGTGTAATAATATTGGTTTCATTGCGGAAACAGATCATCATGGCCCGAGATGGAGCATGAATTGTGAAACAAATATAATTGCAAGCACTGGCTTCTTTAAACCAAAGCAGTTTACGGGTTCAGAGTCTGCAACACCTTCAATTGAAGTATACATTGCAGGGTCCTTCTTGGGAACTCCAATAATTCTAACAAAGACTTTACAGCTGAGTCCTTGGAAGAAGCATACGAGGAAGGGGTTATTGGATTCAATACCAGAGTATGATGCAACTGAAGACGAGAACAATAATCCTTCTATGTTCATGTTTCAGGTATTTATATGCTCCCTATTTAGTATGGTTGCAGATTTAATTATACATAATCTGCTAGTTGGATTTGTCCTGCTCTATGTTGTGACAATGTTTCATTTACCATGCTCATGCTTGATACAGAGTTTGTTACTGGTCATACTGTCATACACTTGCATCATCACCCAAAATTAAATAACCAAGTAAATAAGTTGTTCAATATTGCATGCCCTGAGGAGCATATACAATCTTGTAGTACAATGTTGCGAAGCTACATAGTATCAATTTTATCATCATATGTTTCTTTGAGTTGTATAATGTATGGTGTTCCTGTGTGGTTTTTTTCTCTCAGCTGATTCTCCCAGATCCAAAATTTGATAGGAGATAAAATGATGTCAATCCTGTTCAAAATTTCAGATGCTACAAAACGACTAGGATATTATTCCTTGTTTATTTGTCTTCTGAATTTTGGATATTATGTAGTAAGAGTCTTAGTACAGTATTACAACCTATAATATCTGGTCTAAAGTATTGTGCAAAGTGATTTAAGGTGGATATAAACAGATTGAAGATCCTATTAACCTGTTCACATCTTTAGGTGTTGTGGTGATAGTTGAGTGGTTTCTTGATCTCTGATACATGTTTGTTAATGAGACACATACTAATTCATCTTCAACTCAATTATTGAGCAGTTGATAGCTTTTTGATTAATTGACAACTTGACATGAGGTATAGTTTTATGACTAGAGCAACCAAGGCATTTTCTCAACGTAATAGTAATTAAGATGGTAGTTTTGCAGATAGGATTGCAGTAGCTTGCTCTCATTTGGTTTTATCTGCCAAACCTGACAGTATTTGCATAATATATTTGGTAGTCTTTAGGAAACCATCAGAGTTCCCTGACAACATGTATCGTCACTCACTTTGACAAGCATTCTGCATTTTCATTTACTTTTGTCAACTTTTTGGCATTTTATATTTTTTTAATTTAACTTCACAGGGACCAGAATACTTGGACCTGAAACCAGAATATGGAGAAAATAACTTGTACTACTCTGGGACATATTTAGAAGGTGAAGATGGAGAGCTTTCATGGTTTAATGCTGGTGTGAGAGTTGGTGTTGGGATTGGCTTGAGCATATGCGTTGGGGTTGGCATCGGAGTAGGTTTGCTTGTTCGAACTTACCAAGGCACCACTCAGAGCTTTAGAAGGCGGCTACTGTAATGCATATTTCCACTGATTTTTCCATTTTGCCCTAACACCGCGGAGCTCCCTCACTTTCCAGTGACAAACAACTGTGGTTTTTTTGACATATATAATATATATATACCGTTCTGTCTCAAGGCTTGTAATTTGCACTGAAGTGTAGAAAGTCCATGATTTTCCTGTGTCTTAGAATTGATAAACTGCAATATGTTCCAAGGGTATATTCATAAAAGCTTTCTTTTTTCCAGTCTCGCCTGAACTTGATATCATTGGGGATGAAGTCAGAAGTCATTAGTGAGTTGAGATCCTAGATAGTGCAGCTAATGCAATCTTCTGTTAGGCTTTCACTTCTATTCTCTGATGCAATACCTGGCAACTTAGCACTCTACTAGCCATCTACCTGGAGGATGGTGTGATTGGAGTCTGGAAATTCTCCCTAACAATCATGACAAAGCTGGCTGAAAACCATAGGGCTTTATTTGGATACAGTGATTTCAAAATGAGGATTTGTATTTGACAACAAGAATTAGTTTGTTATAAGGATGTCGAGCATCAAACAGAATGCATCAGGTCTGACTAGTGCAATCGAATCTAGAAGTTAATTGTAATCTGATAACTTTACGCAAGGCAGAGACGTGTGAAATGGATTTAAAATCACTATCTGCAGAAGGATCATATATAAAGTTACTGTGATAACTTCTTTCTTTGATCGTCATATAAAAGTCAGGGTAATACTTGCTGATCCTGGTGTAGTCAATATAGACTAAAACTCACGAGCATGGAGAGAAGCAGTGTGCACTCCTTTGTATCTCATGAACTAATGTACTACAAAGGAAAGTGGAATGCAAAACACAATTTGAGGCATGGAGCGGCGGAAAACCATATGTCAACTTCAAGGTGTATGTTTTTATATGATATGCTTATATTCCAAAGGAAACAAGCAAGAAACTTGATCATTCAGGTGGGAAATGCATCTATGTGCACTACAGCACTCAAACTAAAGGCTGAGCACTAGAGAAGGTAATGATCGATATCTAAAGATGTCATCTTCAATGAGAAAATCTCTTGGGATTGGAAGCAAAAGGCAATTCTATGTGAATGAAGAGAATGTAAAGAAAAGTTTGTTGAAAGATCTCCACAATAAGTAACTCTAGTGGGCAGACCTCAGTCACAAGCAGCTGGATCTTCATCACCAAGTTCATCATTAATTAGAATGAGGAGTTTCAATGATTTCTATGCTAGCTGCAATTTCTGTGTTGCAGAACCATACATCTTTGAAGAGACAATGAAGACGAAGCCTGGAAGAATGCTACCAACACATGGGAGCTTGTGATAGACCAATGCTGTGTTCTTATTTCCTACTTCTTAAATTGGAATTTCACTTTTGTTTCTATGCTTCGAATTATCATACTTATATGTTGGCATTCCACCGGATATGTCAGTTGTGGTTCCACTTCCACCTCTTTCCAGACAGACCCAAACCGTGCCCGAGCCTAATGGAAAGAGATCATCATCTTCCCAAGTCTCTGCCACCCTCAATATCATAACATGACATGAGGTTTTATCAATTCGATTAAACAAATGACCCCTCAAAATAATAAAGTACATCTGCTATTTGGATGAATTGAACAGCTTACAAAGGAAATGAAAAGAATAAAAATTAGATATCATAAGAATCATTTAGGCTTGCTTGAGTTGGTTAAAGTGGAAAGTTCTGAAATTCATCTGCATATTATTAAATGGCAAGCTGTGTAAACCTAGTCAACTAACCATTCCAGTTCGAAAACTTCCAACAGAATAAAGATTTACCTAAGAGATCATATACTTTTCAAGAATCCATATAAATCTGACCACTTCAAAAGCTACCAGGTAGCGTCAAAGAAGCAAGACTCACTTTCTGCCGCAGAGTTTGAGGTTTATATACTTGGTGCCAAGTTTGGCTGTCTAGGACAGTAGGGTAATTAATATTCACAATGCCAGAAACAGCCTAACAAAAATCTAGCCTTATAAATATCCACAAGAACGAGTGCAAAGAAGCACTAGTTCATATTAACAAAAGGCTAACACCCACACACGCTAGATTCCTTGAGGGGGTCGAGCAGCACGGCGGAACCAGGTGTTGAAAGCCGTGACCAAATGAGGGCAATCATCAAAATTTCGGGTTGAGAAGACAAGGCACTGCTGCAACAACTCTTTTGCATCTAACATCGGCAGTGTAGAGATGATTTTGAGGAATGTCTCTTCCAGGTCCAGGTATAAGGGTCTGTTATTTGGCGTCAGAGGTGATGTATTGTCTTTGCATACAATCAGAACCGGAAGCCAATCATTTACAAGCTTCTTCCTAACCTGAAAATAAATAAAAACACCATCTTTTAGATTATATACTGATGTGGAACTTACAAGGAAACATATTTAACACTCTTAACACCAACGAAGCAAGGATACTCTGTGAAACTGGGTTGCTAATCAAGTAGCAATATCAATTAGCCCATAAATTTGGAACATGTTTGTCCAAAGCATTGTGGAAAGTGATGCAGAAAGGAAAATAATGAAACTACTAGAGTTCTCGACCCTATTTGAAAGAAGTTTACTCACATTCCCTTCAGCAGGAAGTCACTTACAAGTGCACTTGCAACTCAAAGAGAAAGGAATCATACATACATAAGAGAAGAAAAGAAAACAAATGACCTCCTTTTTCACTCCACATTTAACTATGCAATTAAGTCAGGTAAAACAAAAACTATACAGCTAAGTGAATCTAAAACTTCTCTCGTTTAAATTACTCTCAATCCAAGCATACTGTTAAGCCATTTATAGTGGCTGCTGCTTCTGTCTTCGTCAAAAGATTCACATTGGTGTTCACTCAAAATGTAAATAGCCAAGACATCCCATGTGAACAGATGCATGTAGGATAGTACATTTCCAACACATAGTGAAAGAAAACCAGCAACAACATAGATTAGCTCCGCCTACCAGTTCTGTTCTAATAATTTGCAAATTACGTAGCATCACTTTAAGCAATTAATTGTGTAGAAAAAAACAGAAAGTTCCTATCTTGAACATCTATGTGTTTGAAGACTGTGGGCAGCTAAAGTTTAACTGAGACAAATCGAAACTGTGGCTTCTATTCCTCATTCAAGTTACCATGTAAACTAATCCATGGATAAAATAAAGCACAAAACTACTTCCTATATTATAACTACAGCCTAGTTATCAATCACATTAATCCCCAATGGCCTAGAAAATGAATTTCCATAAACCTGAGCAGATGATAGAGTGTACCTGAGCAGCAACCAAAATGGTACCGGAAGCAATTGCACTCGAAAGCTTGGCAGTGCAGCGGAGTAACACACCAGGCAGGCCAGGCACGATATTCCTCCACGCATCGTCACGAAACGCCCTCTGCAAATCCGCAGTAAATGATGGCTGCTTGCTCCAAGCCTTGACGGCGGCATCAGCCACCCTGAGCTCAACCATCCTCTCCACCAGCCACAGCAGGTGCCTCCCATTGGTCATAGCCGTATGCAAATTCAGCCTCTGGATAGCCTCAGTCTCATTGTGGTCTCCCCTCACTCCGGGCCTGGTGTAGTCCTCCATGGACTCCTTGACCACCTTGAAGGTGCTCTGAAACGCCCTCTCCAGAACTCGCTCCGCCGAGTCCCTGGCGGAGAACTCCCTCAGCAGCTTGGCCACAAACGCCTTGACGTACGCCATGTTCGGATTGTGAATCACGGAGGTGATCAATCCATACAGCATTTCCTCGCTGGAATTGTTCGTCCCCGAAACCCTAGCCAGGAGGTCCTTCGATTCGTCTTCGCTCAGAAGAGGGACCAGAGCTAGGACGCGACTCTCCTCCTCCTCCGTCCACGGCACGGCCTCGAGGAACTGAACGCATCGCCGGACGCAGTCCTCGAAGAGAAGCTCCAAGGCCACCGGGAGGAGCTCGATCGCCGCCGCGGCGGTGTTTATAGTGGAGGCGAAATCGTCGTCGTCGCTGTAGAGAAGCCGCAGCACGGAAATGCGGGCCTCGATGGCTCCGGGGGCCGGCGGGACTTCCAGGTTGATCCGATACGGCGCGGCCGAGACGACGTCGTCCCGCCCGTCTTGGTTCCGCGGCTGCCATCGGTCGGACAAGAGCGCGGCGAAGTATTTGCAGCGGCGGAGGCAGGCGGCGTGGAGGTACAGAACGGCGTCGTCGGGGGAGTGATCTGAGGTTAGGTCTGAGAGGGTAGGGTCGACGGAGAGGCGGAGGATGACGTCAGCGGAAGCGACGTCGTTGAAGAGAGGGAGAGAAGGGTCGTGGGGTTTGTGGATCGGGGTGGGGCCGGGTTTGTCGAGGACGATGGAAGAGGAGGAGCGGGTGGAGGAGGAGGCGGTTAAGTTGGCGGCGTGTACGGCGCGTTGGCGCTTCTTGGAGGTGGCTGCTCCGGCGCCGGTGACCATTTTATCGGTTGGGAGTGAATTGGGATTTGGGTGATTCGAGGATTGGGAAAGGGACTCGGGATTTTTCATTTTGGTGGGAAGGAAATAAAAGAAGGCGGTTCCAATTTTTTTTTTTTTTTTTTAATAATTTACTGCAGAAGAAAAGCTCTTATTTACGATAAACGGCTAAAACCATGATGATTGTTTGGTTGTGTGAGGACAAAGTATCGCGTGGCTTTGTTCTTCTTTCTTTTATGCGCCGGGTGAACAGTATTTTCTCATAATGACTACATGTATCAACATTTCTTCATGATGACTACATATATCAACATTCTTCATGGTCCCACTTTGTCTCCCTCTTCATATCTCATATGTAGATAAGTATCACCTACACGCTATATATTTATATAGGGAGAGGAATCAGAGGATCCTCTCCTGAGCAATGAGATTGCCTAACCTCTACCTGAGCTTCTATCTACATGTTGACATGTGGATATGATGAATCCAACGACCTACAACAAGCTTTAGCTTCTTTTTTTTCTCTCGTTATCAATCTCTTCTAGTTTTCCTTCACTCCTGTCCCTCCCTCTCTGTTCTTCTTTATGAGTCTGTCTACAACAAAGACTAAACAAGTTGTTGGGAGATTGGAATACGATTATGACACCATTTTCTCTTTACCTAAAACTCTGCTCCATCAAAAAACTCCATATCTATTCCCTGCCCCCCAACTAAAGCAAAACCCTTCAAGAATCTTCCCTACAGAAAAATGTAATCCTAAGCAACAACATATTATGTTTGAAGATAAGCTCTGATAACTAGGAGTAAACAGTAAAGGAATGGAATAAGATTCAGATCACAACAAATATTCAACTAGACATCGTCACACATGAACTGCTCATCAGCAAGACTAGAAATAGAATTGAAAAACTTGGAGAAAGAACAGAAAGAAAATGAACCAGAAACTTCAAAATTCAAACTTGAAGAAATTCAAACATAATAGAACATATTTGCAAGAACCCAACTTTGAAATTGAAAATTGGGAAAGCATGGAAAAGAAGCAAAAAGTTTAGGTGAATAAAAATCTGATGCTGTTCTTTTCCATTGTACAGAGAAATTGGTTTTCCAGATTGGGATTGTTCAATATCTTATTCCATTAGTTATGAAATTTTACAGGGAAGAAACACATCAATGGAAAAACCAACCCCAAAAATCGAACCCATCAATTGATCGAATCCCAACCATTTCCAGGAGAAATTTATCAACCACCAAAACCCATAAGGACGAGTCAAGATTCAAGAACTTAACAGAGAGCAAAAGTCTGTTAGATTTGTATCAATGAATTGAAAATATGCTTCTACAATATATAAGTAATTATAGCAATAATTTATACAATAATATATGGATTACAATACTCAATATGTATCTGAGATAAATGAATTGTAATTGCAAGAGAAACTGACTTGTGATCGATAGAGGCTTGCAGATTGGCAATGTCCTTTAGACAGAATTTCACCCCTACGAGACACCACTTCAGTTTAAATTGAAGAGGTAATTGCTTTCAATAACCTCTTAGTTCAAATTCAAAAGGTAAGTTGATCAGACTTGTGCTTTTGAATTCAACCGTCAAAAACTGAATTCTATTCCACCACCGTTTGGAAATCTCATTGAGGAAGATCCAAGTGAGGTGAAAATCCCCTTTAGATGGATCCGAGTGAGGAAGAAAATCTTAGAGAGGTAATATCCCCTTGAGATGGATTCGAGTGAAGAAGAAAATCATTGACAGATCCCTTTGAGACAGGTCTAATCCTCCTCAATAGAAACTTATTTCTATTCAAACCCTAACAGTCCCCCACATTTGAATAGAAAGATGAATATAAGGAACGATGGCAGAATTGTACTAATGATGAAACATTTCGAGAGAAATTTGGAATTGATACGCATCAGGAGAGGTGTCTTTTGGACTTGAACCTACCTTAGTGAATACTTATCTGACGTACTTGGTGACGCAGTGGATATAAGATCTTGAACTGTTCACCGTTGTAGTAGGCCAAGACAACAAGCATCACACGTATCACTTCCGACACTTTTCAGTTCATACGTTTGTGTTCATTTTGGTCCTGAACAAATCCCGGATTCATGAGAGCTTTAGAGAACTTAGCCATGTAATTCTCATAAATGCGACCCCACATTTACTCTCGTATAGGTGACACCTAATTTATGAATATCCTGCTATATTCCTCTTGAAATGTAAGAGATTAGTGTCATTAAGAATATTGAATTCAACCTTTCACTTCGTCACAGGTAACACACTTTTCCCATCTTAGGAATGAGTTATGTTGTGTGTTCAAAGTTTTGAATCTTACTCAACTAGTTTGCCTATTGAACCTAGACCATGGGATCTCCAATCAACTAGGTTAGGTTTCCGCCAAGTTTGATTCATTGAATTGGCTTTAAACTCATTCCCCTCGATGTATACTTTACTTGCTCTCTAGGTATACCTTTTGTAAGAGGATCTACAATATTCTCTTTTGATTTAACATAGTCAATGGAAATAGTTCCATTTTTGAGCATTTCCTTGATTGTATTATGCCTACGTCTTATGTGCCTCGATTTCCCATTATATATATGGCTTTTTGCTCTAGCTATTGCTGACATGCAGTCACAATGTATGCAAATAGCTGTAAGAGGCTTAGGCCACAATGGAATGTCATCTAAGAAATTGCGAAGCCATTCTGCTTCTTCTCCAGCTTTATCTAAGGCTATAAATTCAGATTCCATTGTTGATCGTGCTATACACGTTTGCTTTGATGATTTCCAAGATACTGCTGCACCTCCAAGAGTGAAGACATATCCACTTGTGGATTTAGATTCATTGCAATCTGAAATCCAATTAGCATCAGTATAGCCTTCCAATACAGGAGGGTATCTTGTGTAGTGCAATCCATAATCAATGGTATACTTTAAGTACCTTAGTACTCTTATTAAAGCCTCCCAATGATCTTTTCCAGGATTGTTGGTGTATCTACTAAGCCTACTTATGGAATAAGCTATATCCGGCCTAGTACTATTCATAATGTACATTAAACATCCGATTACCTGAGAGTACTCCAATTGTGATACACCTTCACCAACATTTTTCTTTAACTTGTTGTTGGCATCAAAAGGAGTTACGGCAGGATTGCTATCAAAGTGACCAAATTTCTTGAGTACTTTTTCCACATAGTGGGATTGAGTTAAAACATATCCATTTGCACTCCTTTGAATGCGAATGCCAAGAATCACATCAGCTCTTCCCATATCTTTCATATCAAACTTAGAGTTCAACATTTTCTTTGTGGAGTTTATGACATCTAAGTTGGATCCCAAGATAAGCATGTCATCTACATATAAACATATAATGACACAAGAATTTTTAAAATTCTTTATGTAAACACATTTGTCACATTCATTGATCTTAAAACCGTGTGTAGTCATTGTGTGATCAAACTTTTCATGCCATTGTTTGGGAGCTTGTTTAAGTCCATACAAGGATTTAACAAGTCTACAAACCTTCTTTTCTTGACCTTTTACCACAAACCCTTCCGGTTGTTCCATATATATTTCTTCATCTAATTCACCATTTAAAAATGCAGTCTTCACATCCATTTGGTGAATTTCCAGATTATACACTGATGCAATTGCAATTAGCATCCTTATAGATGTAATTCTTGTGACCGGTGAATAAGTGTCAAAGAAATCCAACCCTTCTTTTTGACGATATCCTTTTGCAACTAGACGAGCTTTATACTTATCTATGGTACCATCTGGTTTCAATTTCTTTTTGAAAATCCATTTATATCCAATTGGTTTATTACCAGGAGGTAAGTCAACCAATTCCCAAGTGTGGTTTTGCAAAATGGATTCAACTTCACTATTGATTGCTTCCTTCCAAAAAGGAGCATCTAGAGATGTCATTGCATCTTTGTATGTTTGTGGTTCGACTCAATTATATAAGTAAGAAATTCGGGTCCAAAGTGTTTGGCAATTTTAATTCTCTTACTCCTTCTTGGTCCCAAGTCTGATTCTTGATCGTCATTATTGATAGCATTTGGTTCCAGATCATTTCCTTGTACACCAGATGATGTAGCATCATCAATATGACTTGAATCATATTTCCTTTTATTTGAAGATACTCTAGTTTTGTATGGAAATATATCTTCAAAAAACTCTGCATCCACAGATTCTATAATAGTATTTACATGTATATCAATCACTTCTGATTTAAATACTAAGAATCTATATGCTGCACTATTATTGGCAAATCCAATAAACACACAGTCAATTGTTTTTTTGTCCTAATTTGCTCCTTTTTGGTAAAGGAATTTGAACCTTAGCAAGGTACCCCACACTTTTAATGTTTTATACGAAGGCATTCTTCCTTTCCATATTTCATATGGAGACTTGTTAGTTCCCTTGTGTGGGATTTTATTCAAGATTGCATTTGCAGTAAGTAATGCTTCACCCCACAAATTGAGAGGAAGTCCAGAGCTATTTAACATGGAGTTTATCATATCTTTAAATGTTCTGTTCTTACTTTCAACAACTCCATTTTGTTGCGGGGAATATGGTGCAGTAGTTTGATGAATGATGCCATGTAAAGAGCAAAATTCTGCAAATGCATTAGATTCATATTCACCTCCTCTATCTGACTTTAGGATTTTAATTTTCTTATCAAGTTGATTCTCCACTTCAGCCTTATATGTCTTAAAACATATTCAAAGTTTCATCTTTGCTATGTATTAGATACACATAGCAGTACTTACTGCAATCGTCTATGGAAGTAACATAATAGTTCTTTCCCCCACGAGTTGGTGTGGATTTAAAGTCACATAAGTCACTATGAATCAATCCCAACACCTCATTTGATCTACCAAAAACTGATTTAAAAGTTTGCCTTGCAAATTTAGATTCTGTGCAAGTTTCAAATTTATATGCAGCATCTATTGTGCATTTTGGTAGCAAACCAAGATTAATCATTCTATGTAAAGAACGAAAGTTTACATGTCCTAATCTAGCATGCCATAAATTAGAAGACTTAAGCAAGTAAGTATCTAGATTATTATTAGCAACATCATATACATACAGATTGAGTTTGAAGAGCACCTCTGCCAGGTATCCCTTTCCTACAAAAGTTCCTCCCTTAGTGAGAACGAACTTGTCAGATTCAAAAACAAGTTTAAATCCTTTGTTGCTCAACTCAGGACCAGACACAAGATTCTTCCTAATTTCAGGAACATGTAGCACCTCAGTTAGAGTGAGTTTTTTCCCGGAAGTGAAGGTCAAAACCACATTACCCTTTCCAGCAACACTTTATGCAGATGCATTTCCCATGAACAATTGCTCCTCACCATTAAGTGGTTGATAGGTGGTAAACAGATTTCTATCTCCACAAATGTACCTTGTTGCACCGGTATCAATCCACCAATCCTTATTGTCATTCACCAAGTTGACTTCAGAAACAACAGCCACAAAATCCTCCATAGCCACAGTCATATTTGCTTGGTTGTTGTTGTTGTTGTTCCTAATAGCAGCAGGTGCATCTTTCTTGTGGCGACATTCTTGTGCCTTGTGTCCAGGCTTTCCATACACCCAACAACTACCTTTAATTTTCTTGAAATTCTTGGTCTTTGTTGCGCATATTTGACATTATGTTTATTGCCTTTGAATTTCTGACCTTTGAATTTTGGCTTGGAAGTTACTCCCTCAACCATATTTGCTTTGGCTTCAATGACAGATCCATCGGGTTGCTTCTCACTTTTCAGGTGGTCTTCTTGAACTCGTAGTTTCAAAACCAGATCCTCCATGGTCATTTCACTATTTTTGTGTTTCAAATGCACTTTGAAATCCTTCCAAGAAGGTGGTAATTTTTCTATAACAGAACCAACTTGAAAGCTTTCATTAATCACCATACCTTCAGCATGAAGTTCATGAATAATCACCTGGAGTTCATCAACTTGACTAACAACAGTCTTGCTATCCACCATCTTATAGTTCAAAAATTTTCCAATAATGAACTTCTTTGAACCTGCGTCATCAACTTTGTATTTTTTCTCCAAAGAATTCCAAAGTTCCTTTGCAGTGGTGTATGACCTATATACATCATACAAAGTATCATCCAGACCATTGAGAATATAGTTCCTGCAGAGAAACTCACAATGTTTCCAGGCATCAATTGCATTCAATTGTTCTGCAGTCACATCATCTCCTTCTGCCTTTGGAACTTCTTCCTTCACGACATGAGCAAGGTTCAATGTTGTCAGATAAAACAACATTTTTTGTTGCCAGCGTTTAAAGTCCACGCCCTTGAATTTTTCTGGTTTCTCAACATGAGTTTTCACACCATTCACTGATACTTGATCCATGAAATTTCTGTCTAAAGATTGTTGGATTTGTATCAATGAATTGAAAATATGCTTCTACAATATATAAGTAATTACAGCAATAATTTATACAATAATATATGGATTACAATACTCAATATGTATCTGAGATAAAGGAATTGTAATTGCAAGAGAAACTGACTTGTGATTCGATAGAGGCTTGCAGATTGGCAATGTCCTTTAGACAGAATTTCACCCCTACTCAGTGCTTGTAGTTCGTTAGGCTCATGTCCACCAGGATACAACTATCTTTAATCCAAGAGCCTAGCACCAGACCTAGGATTCTAGCGAACGTACTAATTGTTTTTCTCTCTGAAGGAAAGGAAGGAAAATATAAATCTGTGTATAGGAGAGGAAGACCTGTTGGGTTTATATAATTTTTGAGACACCATTTCAGTTTAAATTGAAGAGGTAAGTTGCCTTTCAATAACCTCTTTAGTTCAAATTCAAAACGTAAGTTGATCAGACTTGTGCTTTTGAATTCAACCGTCAAAAACTGAATTCTATTCCACCACCGTTTGGAAATCTCATTGAGGAAGATCCAAGTGAGGTGAAAATCCCCTTGAGATGGATCCGAGTGAGGAAGAAAATCTTAGAGAGATAATATCCCCTTGAGATGGATCCGAGTGAAGAAGAAAATCCTTGACAGATCCCTTTGAGACAGATCTAATCCTCCTCAATAGAAACTTATTTCTATTCAAACTCTAACAAAGTTTTCTCTGCGGAGACCTGCCATTGGGAGAGAGAGAGAGAGAGAGAGGGAGAGAGAGGGAGATGTGGAAGACAGTCGAGGTTTCTGGCCTTCTGGGTACTAGTTTTTGATGTCAATCACTACGTGGCACTATTATAGCCACTAGATGTCATTTCTACACATGTCATTATTTGGTTAAAAGCTTAGGTAGTTTGATTGCTCAAGAGAGGATCCGGACCCATTTATATATCAAGTGTTTTTCAAGTGATGGGTTTGTTTTATTTTTTTTAGTTATTTTTAGGATCGCTTATTAGAGCAATTTTTTGATTACTTATCAATCTAAATTGTTAGTTCTATATGAATAGATCACTTCTGTAAATTTTCAGCCAAATTGATGATCATTAAGTAATTCGTCACTGTGATTTACAATTATAAGCATGAACAATTCATGTTAGGACATATTTGTTTCGTCTACTGATTTAATCTAATTTGATATCTTAACAGTCATCAATTTAATTGAAAGTAGGTCAAGATGTCGATATGTGATTGAAAAACAAAGGATCCCTTTAAAATGACCAAAGAAAGAGATCTCTTATTTATATATATATATATATATATATATATATATTCAGAGCGGAGCTCCGCTTTGAAATTAACATGTGAAGTTCGAGTTTTGGGTCACTTTTCAGTCGCACATCCACATCTCGACTGTTCAGTTTTTAGGTACTAGTGTATAGATCATCTCTACAAATTTTCAGCCAAAATGATGACTGTTAAGGCATTGATAACTGCCTTAAAGCTAGTACGGTTCAGGTTGACAGATTCAGTCCGTCCATTGGTTTAAGCAAGTTAGATACCTTAACGATCATCAATTTGGCTGAAAATTTGCAGAGATGATCTATACACTAGTACCTAAAAAATGAACAGTCGAGATGTGGATATGCGACTGAAAAGTGACCTAAAACTCGAACTTCACACATTATAGACATACACACGCACATACATATACAGAGGCGTTCTGAAGAGGACATTCGCACTATTGCTAAAGTGTAGACGTCCACGCTGCAGCAGCGTTAAGGCCTTGACGGGGTGGCGGAGCTTGCCAGATGGAAGCCAGGGGTCGAGCCGAACGAGTCTGCAGTCGGGTTGAGTTGCGGGCAACCGGTTTGCAGCGCTGCCCAGAACCTTGCAGTTGCAGGTGAGGTCGCTGCCCAGAACCTTCAAACTCAATCTCCATAGACCTCGATCGCTGCCCAGAAGCGGTCTGCGATGCCTTCGGCCTTCATCTGGCACGATTTGCGCCATCGTTGCCACCTGAAAAAGCTGCATATGTATCGACGTCCGCACTTTAGCGATAATGCGGACATCAGCTCCAGTCTGCAGAACCCACTTGTACATATATATATATATATATATATTTATATATATACAACCTTGCTCGGGTGCGGATATCCGCACCTTAGCAAAAATGTACAGATTCCCCATTTTTACCCACTTTCCGATCATATTTTCACATCTTAACCGTTCAGTTTTTAAATTCTAATGTATAGATTATCTCTACAAAATTTCAGCCAATTTGATGATCGTTAAGGCATCCAAAACTGCAATTTACACGAACAAACCAATTATGTCGAACCGGTACTGTTCGTGTTTATAATGGTAAATTGCAGTTTTTGATACCTTAACGATCATTAAATTGGCTGAAAATTTGCAGAAGTGATCTATACATTAGGATTTAAAAAACTGAATGGTTAAGATGTGAAAATATGATCAGAAATTGGAGAAAAACTAGAAATCCGCACATTTTGCTTAGGTGCGGATATCCGCACACACATATATATTGTTTATACCTACACTAGCAAGCTAGTTCCCTACATCACCAAGCATAAGTAACACCTACTTTGGGACATCCACGAACCATGGCAAGGCCCAACCGAGACATGCATCGTGTAGCCCTATGTTCAAGCTACGCCACGGTATCCGGAAGTCGCAAATCCGACGTCGGGAAGCCACCTTTCCGCCCTTGCCAAGATGCCACCACAACATAGCTTTCTACATGCTTCTAGGCTTAATAGACTAGAATAGTAACTTTGCTTGTCCCACATCGAAGAACAAGTAAATGAGAGGCATTCCTTCATCTATAAAAGGAATGCCTCCTCCCACAACTCAACACATTCATTACATCTCTTGTAATCTTGTTAGGCCGCAAGGCTCGACACACTAGTATAGCTTTCAAGTGGACGTAGTCTCCTGCTCATGCGGAGGCGAACCACTATACATCTTGTGTCACTCATTCTCTCTCTCTCTTTACTTATCGTTAATAAGATCCCCACGGATCAAAGCATTAACATTGGCGCCGTCTGTGGGAAGCCAACACAAAGGCTTCGTCACCTACCATGAACTTTGACCCGAAAATGTCGAGTCGACGCTCATTCAACATCAAATTGGGGTTGGTCAACTCCCGGCGGGGTCGGTCAACGCCCGGCGAGGTCGGTCAACGCCCGGCGGAGTCGGTCAACGCCCAACTCACAAAAGTCAACGCCGAACAAGGCTTGGTCAATGCTTGGTCAACGCCCAACCCATGAAAGTCAACGCTGGCACCACCAAAAAAAAAAAAAAAAAAAAAAAAAACTGGGTGGCCAAATTTTCTCTGGACACCCAGAAATCTTCTCTGGGCACCCCTCCAATTTTCAAATTTCCCGCCAGACCTCATCTCTTCGATCTCCACTGAGCTCAGGCACCGGCGAACTCCTCCGCCAAGCGGACACCACCGACCTTGCACCACATCAGCGCCACCGCCACCTCTAGCTAGTCCTCCGCCGGACTATGCTTCAGCGGTACACCTCCGCCAAACTGCGGTCGCCCACGCCGGGGACTTCCGCTCACTAGCCCCGAGCTCTGCAGCTCCGGTGCTCCGCCTCTAGCTAGTCCTCCGCCGGACTGTGCTTCAGCGGTACACCTCCGCCAAACTGCGGTCGCCCACGCCGGGGACTTCCGCTCACCAGCCCCGAGCTCTGCAGCTCCGGTGCTCCGCCTCTAGCTAGTCCTCCGCCGGACTGTGCTTCAGCGGTACACCTCCGCCGAACTTAGCCAACGGCTCCTCTCCGCTAGCCATCTCGGACGGCAATGCTCCGTTGCACACCCACTGCCTTCGAGCCGCACAAATCACCGGCGGCACACCACCGCCCAACTCAAACAAACGCTCCACCGACCACCGCTAGCTTACCTCCGCCAGGCTCCATCCGCTGAGCATCCTCCGCTGAGGTACCACCGCTGAGGAATCACCGCCCAACTCCTCCGCCCACTGTAGGTCTCCGCCCAACTTCGAAGTTCCGCCCACTGCAGGTCTCCGCCCAGCTTCGAAGTTCCGCCCAACTTCCTCCGCCGGACTTAGTTTCCTCCACCGGACTTCTCAACTTGGACAAGCTTCCTCCGCCAACAATGGCAGCGGTCTTCTTTCTCCATCGATCCCATGCCGCTTGCAGCAGAGAGGCCAACAAGATAAGTCTTTAAGGTCTTCTGTTATTTGGTACGCACGACACATGTCTACCACTTGCTCATGATCAGAGCAGAAGTCAACAGAGACATGGCTAAACTGCAATGTCATGTGTATTCTTGTCTGCTATGCACACATGTGGCACCAGTATGATCATTCACTACACTGAGAGCACACCCTTTATACATTGTTAATTGGTTGTGATGCATGACAAAATCATCATTTTTCGAGCGTCATGCTTGGACAACTCCAACTTCAACTCGCTCCAAATCGGCACAAGATAAGTCACACCATCTTATCTTTACGCTCTTGCAAATTTGAGCTACCGCCAATACCATGACTATACATGTCTCTATAACCCTTAAGCATGCCTACAACATGTTATTAGCAACTTTCCTACAAGTACATGACTATACATGTCTCTATAACCCTTAAGCATGCCTACAACATGTTATTAGCAACTTTCCTACAAGTACATGCTACACACATACATGCTTAAATTCACTTTCATGTGACATTCATTGTGAACCTTTTGACACTTATAGCTCAATTAAACATGCTCGGATAAATGCTCGCGAAACGGTTACGACTCGCTTGGGTATCAAAGCATGGCCGTGACTCGCTTGGGCTACGCCCCGCACAGCGCCTACACCCAACTCGCTCGAACACCTAACTCGCTCCACTTATCCCACATGCTTTAGTTACGCTCTCGGTTCACAATGCTTCATACATGTGGTCTAGCCTCCGGGCACCACACTTTTTCATGTTTTCTTACATATGATCTAGCCTCCGGGCTCCACGAGTCTATGGTCTGCGACCTACCGCCATGCGGCAGGGCGACGCCCCATTATCTCATGCACTTCATACATTAGTGCACCTCCGATGTAACTACATATACGAATTTTTGTCTTTTATGATACAGGATAGCGAGTCCCTTCTTACTCGGGGACTTCGGGGACTTGTAGGGGCCGTGCGCCTCTCGGATATTACTTATGCTTGATGACTTCATGATTTGAACTCCCCAACCAAGAAGCTACTCTTACTCGGGGACTTCGGGGACTTGTTTATACCTACACTAGCAAGCTAGTTCCCTACATCACCAAGCATAAGTAACACCTACTTTGGGACATCCACGAACCATGGCAAGGCCCAACCGAGACATGCATCGTGTAGCCCTATGTTCAAGCTACGCCACGGTATCCGGAAGTCGCAAATCCGACGTCGGGAAGCCACCTTTCCGCCCTTGCCAAGATGCCACCACAACATAGCTTTCTACATGCTTCTAGGCTTAATAGACTAGAATAGTAACTTTGCTTGTCCCACATCGAAGAACAAGTAAATGAGAGGCATTCCTTCATCTATAAAAGGAATGCCTCCTCCCACAACTCAACACATTCATTACATCTCTTGTAATCTTGTTAGGCCGCAAGGCTCGACACACTAGTATAGCTTTCAAGTGGACGTAGTCTCCTGCTCATGCGGAGGCGAACCACTATACATCTTGTGTCACTCATTCTCTCTCTCTCTTTACTTATCGTTAATAAGATCCCCACGGATCAAAGCATTAACATATATATATATATATATATATACGAAAATGTTCTGAAGAGGACGTCCGCAACCCAGAAAAAGTGCGGCCGTCGCTCCTCCGGTCTCTATCGAGCGGCGACGGCGCTGCGCGGCTTGCCGGAGGGACGCCGGGGGTCGTGCGGAGGGGTATGCGGTGCGGTGGAGTCGCCGGCGACGGTTCTGCGGTGCTGCACAGAACCTGCAACTGCAGGTGAGGTGGCTGCCCAGAAACCGGCAAGCCCGACCTCCTTAGACCTCGAACGCCACCCAGAAGAGGTCTGGGACGCCTCCGGCCTCCCTCAGGCCAGCCCCGCGCCGCCGTCGTCGCATGGAACCCGCCTGCTGCATCGACGTCCGCACTTTAGAGAAGTGCGGACGTCCGCTTCAGAACCCGCCTGTATATATATATATAGACACACACACCCAACAATTATCATAGGCGGACGTCCGTGAAGTACGAAAGATGCGAACTAAATATGTGTCAGACATTGGTTGGTTTAAAGAATTCAACAAGCTGGGCTTATATGCGGGTCCCACCACATCATCTTCTCTATCTCTCTTGAAGCTAGGATCCACAACGAGTCTGACTTGTGCCAGGTCGTTGTGCCGGCGATTCTCAAAACATTTCTCGACTCAGAATTCTGCATCAAGTCGAGGGGGATAGCTTCACCCACATGGTGGTCGGTTCATTCATTGCTGGTCTTTTTCCGGAGGGGAAGCGATAAAAAAACACTAGACCCATCTCAAATGGTATGCAATTCCTCCAAATTTGAGTCCGTTCTACCATTGCGTTTCCATGGTTGTATCTCACGGACGAAGCTCGACATAGAATAATTTTTTTATATTTTTTTTATGGGTCAATAGTTTGGTAATGAACTACTATCTTTTTGAATTTCACTCTTGTATCTCAAAATCAAGGAGTTATATGGGCATCTGTTTCTCAAATACATGGTTTCCTTCTTTCTGGGCATCAATTTCTGAGTTCAACTCTCTTAATTGGAAATTCATGTTTGGATTTATAAAACTGTCTGGGTTTGCTTGATTGTGATTCAATTAAAAAGAAAAAAAAAATCTTGATGAAAGCTTTACATAAATTACTCCAATACTAATAGCACGCTATTCCATATTTGTAGATGTTTAAAGATTAGAGAAGATGAGAGGGTCAAAGACAATGGTGGAAGGGAGGAGCAAATGTGAAGTTGGAGTGGAGCTTGAGACGACGGTGGTTGGCGGATTTCTTTGGGGAATGAGAGATGAGCAGCAGCACTAGAATCCTATGGTGATATATGATTATTGAGGATTGGAGATTGGAGATACAGTATCTAATCAACACGTTTTTGTTTCTGGAGATTAAAGAGACAGAGGAAGATCAGGATCAAGAGCAAGTTCCATGTGTTTGGAAAACTGGAAGAGTTAGGGACGAGGAGGAGTGTTGACTAATTAGACTAAGAGACAGAGAAGATGATGTGGGTGGGTGGGACCCGCATGGAAATTAATTTGATCGGTGGCTGACACGTATTTAGTTCGCAACTTTCCAACTTCACGGACGTCCTCTTTAGATCCTTACTAATACACACACACACACATACAAGGATGCTCCACTAAGGACGTCCGTTCTTTTGAAAAAATGCGGATGATCAATAATGGCTGTAGGATCTGCTTAAATGAGCCTCAATGGCTATGATTAAAACAGGAAAAAATTAAAAATGGGTCCAATTTAAGGTCATACGGGTGGGTTTTAATGGATATGACCCGGGTCGAAAATAAGACTGCCAACAACTCCGGCTCTTCTATTCCCGCTCTTTCACTCCATCTACCTCTAAACTCCTTTAATTTCTTGTGATATTTCTGAAGAGGGAGAGAGAAAACTGGTAAATTCACCCTTTGGTTTTAAGGACAAAGGCTCTTATATTTCAGGTATATTACAAAAGCTTTACTGTCTTCATTCTTTGTTGACTTTGGTTTTGGATTAGATGATGGGGCCTTGAATCGAGAAAAGCTAAAAAACTAAGGGTTTTCTTCGTTGCTTTTTGTATGTTTATGAATAAGGGTCTTTGTGTTTGAAATAGTCTTCATTCATATATGGGTCTTTGTGTTTGAAATAGTCTCCATTCAGTTGATGTCGTTGTCATTCATTTATTGCCTTGATTATCAATCTATTCTTCATGCAGGGGATTCTATGTGTAATTATCAATCTAGTTTAATTGGTTTGCCATTCATTCACTGACTTGATTATAAAATTGCAAAGTTTATGTAGTTTAATTTTAGGTGGTTTGACTGTTTTACAATGAAAAAATATAGGACGGAGACTATATTTTAGGCAATGAATTTATGGTCAGTTTCATGTTCTGCTGAGACCACCAATGTGTACACTCCTCAAGTAGCAGATGTGTTGAAGCCTACACAAAGCCTTCAATTTAGAACACTAGATGAAGTTTTTGAATTTTACAACAAGTATGCTTTTGAAGCTGGGTTTAGTGTTCGGAGAAGTACTACTACCAGGAGTAAAGATGGTTATGAAATTATAAGACAAGAATTTTGTTGTCGCAAAGAAGAGCATTCAAAGAAGAAAATGCCTCTACCAAAAAGAAGGAAAGTGATTATAAGAACGGGTTGTCTAGCAAAGATTGCAGCTATGAAGAAATCTAGCATATTTGTGTAAAATATTATTTGGACCTAATATTATCTACATTGTTGAAGGAAAATCGACTTAGTATGCCTTATCAAACTAAGAGTAGCAATAGGAGAGAAGGTTCTAGATTTCCTAATCATAGATGGATTAGTATTCCTTGTAACATTAGAATATGTACTTGTAATCCCTATATATAGGGCTCCTATTCTCAATAATATGACATACAATTCTCTCTACATTCTCTCTCGAATCTCTTTTCCTTAAACACGTTATTAGCACGAGTTCTAACCACAAAACCAAAAACCCGAAAATCTTCTTTCACCACCGCAGCCCCTAGCCCGAGCTAACCGAGCCTTCGCTGCAGCCTGCCCTCACGGGCCCCGCGCTACTCATCCTTGTGGTCCTTCGCTGCAGCCTGAGCTCCCGTGCGCTTGCAGCTCTATATCACTACCCCTGCAGCCTCACAGCAGCCCTCACTACCTTGCGCACCGTCCCTGCAGCCACACTGCCTTACCGCAAGCATATTGCCTCTGCAGTTCCGTGTTCCAGCCATCTGACATAATCAGGATTGCAAACCAGTTGCAATCCCAACTTTGGATTGAACAACTACTACAATCCTAGCTCCGGATTGAAGCAACTTTCGGCCTGCATCCCAACTACCTTTGCAACTCCGTCAGCCAGCAACGCAACCTACTGGCCACACTCTCGGCCCCATCCCATTAGTGCACAAGCCTAGCATCGCCGAGCCATTAGCCACAACCAGGATTGTAAACAAGTTACAATCCCAGGTTAGGATCGAACATCCATTTCAATTCTAGCTTAGGATTGAAGCAGCATATGCAATCCTGACCCAGGATCGATAACACACCTGCAATCCTACACGCCTGCATCAACACGCGCTTGTATTGAGAATTTCAAATTTTGAAATTCATGAGTAAGTTGTTCCCATTTTTGAAATTTAAATTTATTTTTATTTTTCTTCGGGGACTTACAAAATCCTTTCTTCTACATCGCACCTTTCTGTAACGTGGGTTCGATTTGCTAAAACCGGAATCGTGGGGATTCACGCTAGATACGAATTAAGAGCGTTTGTGATCTTCCGACTAATAGCGTCCGTGAGCATCGATTTTTACGAACTAAGAGAGTTCGTAGGCTACGGACTAAGAGCGTTCGTAAGCATAAAAATTTGACCATATAAACGTCATTGGTTTCAATCCAAATCCAAAAATTTGGAAACTATCAACAAAGACAGTGGTTATAACTCTTTCTCACTAGGCGTACTCAAGAGTAATTGTGATGTCTAGGAAAGGTTTGAACTGAGAGAACGGTTTAAAAGTGAGCAACGCTCCACCAAAATCTCACCTTCCTTACCTGGTCACAACCAAATTGGAATTACCAAACAAATTGAGTCACTACTACTTGTCTATGCTTGATTATCCTTTTTTTTATTAAATTTAGAAACTTTGACGTAGTCATTGGCTTTCATTGAAATAAAGTGTCGATTTTGATTTGAACTTTATTCATTCAATTATGTTTCCCGAAGAGCTAGAATGCCTCGTGGATAGTGCTACTACACACACCAAACTTCGAAATAGGCAGTTATTTCTTGAGATGACGCTTACTCGATCTTCAGTGACTACGATGGCAGGGTCATCTAAATTGATTCATGGTCGAGGACCAGCTCAATTCTTGTTGCCACATGGCACAATCATTAATGTCACTGAAGCTCTCTATGCTCCTAAGTCTGAAAGAACCCTTATGAGCTTTAAAGATATAAGAGCCAATGGTTTTCATGTGGAAACACTTTGTGAGAATGGACAAGAGTTCCTTTGCATCACCTCTAATGACTACGGACATAAACGAGTCTTAGAGAAACTTATGTGCCGCTCTAGTGGGTTGTATGCAACCATTATTCGAGTCATTGAATCCAACCATGTCGTGAGAGATGATTTATGGGATTCCGACACATATAGGCTTTGGCACGACCGTTTGGGACACCCAGGTCGTGATATGATGATCCGTATATTAAAGACTTCACACGGACATCCCTTTTTCAGAACGAAAGGAAGTAAAACTCAAAATTTGGATCAAGGAGGAGTACCTGCGCCTTACGTCGCCTTCCCCTTTTAAGTCCTGCCACCGCCATCCCCCTGCGGTCCAAGGGTGGCTTTGACGCCACCTCTGCTCCCCTGACTCAAATTTCTACTACTCAAGTCAATTGTGACTTCATGGCTCAACCAAAATCCTCATTGGTTGTTTCTAAAGCCCATCATTCATTCTGCAAAGCCTGCTCTTTAGCAAAATTAGGATCGAGACCATCCTATGCAAAGGACACTAAATAAAATATACCATTCTTGCAAAGAATCCAAGGTGTTATTTGTGGACCTATTCAACCACCATGCGGACCATTTAGATATTTTATGGTGTTGGTTGATGCATCGACACGCTGGTCACATGTCATGCTATTATCCACAAGGAACGCTGCATTTGCTAAACTCATAGCACAAATAATTAAGTTAAGGGCTCACCACCCTGATCATCCTATTAAGTCTATAAGATTAGACAATGCTGGGGAGTTTACATCAAAGACTTTTGATGATTATTGCATGTCCATTGGGATAGAAGTTGAACATCCAGTTCCTCATGTTCACAACCAAAATGGTCTCGCAGAAGCCGCCATTAAACGACTATAAATGGTCGCTAGGGCATTGGTAATGCGCACCAATCTCCCTATTTCTGCTTGGGGCTATGCAATATTGGATGCAGCTGTGCTTATTCGTCTGAGGCCCACTGCCACTCAACCCTTTTCTGCGTCCCAGATGGTGACTGGGTATGAGCCTAATGTCTCACACTTACACATATTTGGGTGTGCAGTTTATGTGCCTATTGCGCCGCCACAGCGCACCAAAATGGGTCCTCAATGACGATTAGGCATTTATGTTGGATATGATTCTCCAACGATTATCCGCTACATAGAACCCTTGACAGGCGATCTCTTTACCGCCAGATTTGTGGATTGTCACTTTGATGAGACAGTCTTCCCGTTGTTAGGGGGAGATAAGAACATCAATGTTCAACAGGAACGACAGGAATTGTCGTGGTTTGTCCCCACTCTGTCTTATCTTGATCCCCGAACCACACAGTCCGAAATTGAAGTGCAGAGAATTCTCAATCTTCAGAAAGTAGTAGAATCGATACCTGATGCATTTTCTGATATCGTAAAAGTGACTAGATCACACATACCTGCTGCAAAAGTGCCTACAAGAATTGATGTCCCTAAAATTAGAGGACGTGACGCCAACTCAAGAGTACATGAACATGGCGCCAACGTCCCCTCTCAAAGTGATGGTGACATTGTGGCTAGGCCCATGGCTCCTGCCAGGAAGCGCGGGAGGCCCATAGGTTCGATGGATTCTCGCCCAAGAAAGAAAGCGAGTTTGGCACAGAATAATCCATTAATCATCGATGTAAATAATCCATCTCATGAGAATATTCTGGATTATGGTTATGTCCAAGAGATATCATTGGGGGACGCTTCAACGTCAGAACCAACTCCAGAGAATAGAGAGATCTCCATTAATTACACTAGTGTACTTGAGATAATGGATAGAAATTCTATGGCTATTGCTGATGCATTTGCATATCATGTTGCAAAAGGAATTATAGAATATGATGATATCGAACCTCGCTCTGTTGAAGAATGTCAACGAAGAGCAGATTGGCCTAAATGGAAAGATGCGATCTAGGTTGAATTGAATTCACTAACAAAGAGACAGGTATTTGGGCCTGTAACGCAGACACCCCCAAATGTAAAGCTTGTTGGCCATAAATGGGTCTTTGTTAGAAAGCATAATGAGA
This sequence comes from Rosa lucieae, assembly GCA_024704745.1. NCBI lineage: Eukaryota > Viridiplantae > Streptophyta > Magnoliopsida > Rosales > Rosaceae > Rosa > Rosa lucieae. The sequence goes on along the minus strand of CM045497.1, from coordinate 20,032,769 downwards.
AAAATGAGGTGGTAAGATATAAAGCCCGCCTTGTAGCGCAAGGTTTCTCACAACGCCCTGGAATCGACTACGAGGAGACGTATTCTCCCGTAATGGACGTTATAACGTTCCACTACCTTGTCAGTTTGGTAGTTTCTGAAAAACTTGACATGCAGCTCATGGATGTGGTTACAGCATATCTCTATAAGGATCTAGATTCAGAGATATATATGAAGGTTCCAGATGGACTTCAATTACCCAAATCAAGTAGCTCTAAACCACGGAGCGCGTTTTCAATAAGATTAAAATGCTCACTATATGGATTAAAACAATCCGGACTGATGTGGTATAACCGTCTAAGTGACTACTTTATTGGAAAGGGATATATTAACAATGAAATATGCCCATGCGTGTTCATTAAGAGAACAAGTTCCGGATTTTCAATCGTAGCAGTTTATGTCGATGACATGAACCTAATTGGAACTCTAGATGAGTTAAAGGAAACTGCTAAATACTTGAAATCCGAATTTGAGATGAAAGATCTTGGGAAAACACGGTTTTGTCTCAGTTTACAACTCAAGCATCGTAGTGATGGGATTTTGATCCATTAGTCTGCATATACTCAGAAAATTCTAAGGCGCTTTCATGAAGATAAAGCAAAGCCTGTGAGTTCTCCCATGATTGGTCGTAGTCTTGAGCCCGGAAAAGACCCATTTCAACCAAAGGATGAGGACGAGGAAGCATTAGAGACCGAAGTGCCCTATCTAAGTGCAATAGGCTTATTATTGTACTTAGTTCAATGCACAAGACTAGACATCTCCTTCGTAGTGAACTTTTTAGCTAGACATAGCTCTGCTCCAACACGCCGCCATTGGATTGGTGTAAAGACAATCTTTCGATACCTACGAGGTACGATTGATATGGGCCTATTCTATCCCTACAGAGAGAAAAGATATGACGAAAATTTGGGATCGGACTCCAAGAGGCAAAGGGCCACCATCCAAAGGACTGCCGCCGGCCATGTTGCCGCCGCCGGCGTCCAGGGTGGCCGGCCTCACCCTATCCCCCTCCATCAAAACGACAATGATGTTTTGATGGGTTTTACTGATGCAGGGTACCTCTCTGACCCTCACAAAGGTCGCTCCCAAACAGGTTATGTCTTTACCATGGGAAGCACAGCGATATCTTGGAGGTCTACAAAACAGACCCTTGTTGCTACTTCCTCAAATCATGCAGATATTATTGCTCTACATGAAGCCGTGCGTGAATGTATATGGCTAAGGTCTATAATTAGACATATTCAAGGAAGTTGTGGTTTGAAGTCTACCACGGATGAACCTACATGCATTTATGAGGATAATGCAACTTGTATTGAACAAATGAAGTTAGGTTTCATCAAGGGTGACAACACCAAGCATATATGGCCTAAGTTCTTTTATAATCAGCAACAACAATCACTTCTAAAGATTGAAGTGAATCAAATCCGATCAGAGGATAATGTAGCGGACTTATTCACTAAGTCGTTACCTAAATCCACCTTCGAGAAACATGTGAAGAGCATCGGATTGAGAAAAGTATCCGAACTCCCACGATTGTAGCAATCAGGGGGAGATATCGACATCAGGGGGAGTTATGATGTCTACATGTTCAATCTTGAAGAGTGAATGACGTGTTGTGCTCTTTTTTTTCCTTCGACCAAGGTTATTTTTATCCCACAGGGTTTTTGTTACCTGGCAAGGTTTTTAACGAGGCAACGGATGAAGCATCACCACCAAGTTTGAGCGGCACAAGGGGGAGTGTTGAAGGAAAATCGACTTAGTGTGCCTTATCAAACTAGGAGTAGCAATAGGAGAGAAGGTTCTAGATTTCCTAATCATAGATGGATTAGTATTCCTTATAACATTAGAATATGTACTTGTAATCCCTATATATAGGGCTCCTATTCTCAATAATATGACATACACTTCTCTCTACATTCTCTCTCGAATCTCTTTTCCTTAAACATACATTAAGTAAATAACAATCTGATTAAACTTATTACAATAAATGGGAAATATATGAATTATCTACCTAGACACCTAATGAGCTTTGGTATGTCACTCATATGGTTAGGAATCCATTTTGATAAAGATAAATATCTAATTAGTTGATATGATAAATATAGTATCTTTCAGAAATAACTCATTGGCTAGAATCAAGAATTCTTTTATGGGAAGACCTATCTAGCTTGTATATATAGGTGCTTGAAGTCCCTATTCACTATGTGACAAAACATTCAGTCCTGTCCCATAGAGAGGAGTTAAACACATGGTTGAGTAGAAGATTTCTTGCGTGTGGCTGCTTGAAGTTTTCGAGCTTGGATTATTTGTGTTGAATAGCTGTGTTGCTGCTACTGCTTTTGAAGGAATGGCTGTTGTGCATGAAGCAGGTGATGCATCGATCTCCTCTTGTTGTATTCTAGTTTATATTGTATTGATCATTTGGTTGTGTTTATGCATTTTGTGAAACGATCTTGGTTTGCTCATTAAGTTAACAAATGATATCAGAGCCCAATTTCACAATTCATAAATCATTTTTAGAAGATCAATTCATTGTATTTTGAACTAGAGTTTTGTATTATGTTGAACTGCAAAACGTTTTGGGAAATTAGGGTTTTGGTTAACAGGCCAAGAAAAAAAAAATTAAATTTGGATTAAGATCGCTTTTGGGAATTATTGCTTCCGCTAAAATTGTTGTAGAATTGCAGTCGCAAAGGTTAGGCCTTCTGAGAACCATGTTTAGATTCAAAGCTTTAATTCATTTTCTGTTGAATTAGAAGAACACTAGAAGCATTCTCGGCGTGCACCTAGGCTAGAGTAGATGGTGACCGGATGAAATTTAAGTTTTGGTGTGCTTGTGTTTCTAAATTGAATTGAGTTGAATTGAAACGATTTTGTGCTTTCTCTGTGATTGCTTATGGATGGTTGTGCTTAATATTTTGCATTCTGCTAATATATATCTGTGATTGAACAATGATTAAGGATTAAATACTGTTTACTCCCTATACTTATAGGGTTTCATCGTTTCAGTCCTCGACCTTTGAATTTCACCTAAAAAGTCCCTGAACTCTTTAATTTCCTCCCAATTTGTCCCTGCTGACAATTTTCCGTAAATTTCTCCGTTAAGTTGCTGACGTGGCAGCCATTTTATGCAGAAATGTCTATTTTACCCTCAGTTAACAAAATTTCTGTTTTATTTTTATTTTTCTCTTTACCTCCTCTTCCATTCTCTCGCACTCTCTCACCTCCCAAACAGCACCACCACCACCTCTTCCTCCTCTCCTCCTTCACCAATGGCAACGACAACACCACTACCACCTCTTCCTCTTCTCTCACCTCCCAAACACCACGAAACATCGATCAATCTTCTTCACCATCATATTGAACCGATTGGTGGGACTCGGCATCCATCAGAACCCCATCCATAACATGAACAAGAATCCCCTTCCTTCTCAGATCAACTCTCTCCGATCAAACCCCATTGACAACCAGCCTTCCATCTTCATCCTTCGTTATGTACAGCACAAACCCCGATATCGAACCATACGAAATCTCCTTCCCAAAAGCCACTGTTTCGGAACCAATACTCCGCGGCACGGCTGAGAAGCCCAGCACTCTAGAAACCATTGCATACGTATCATTCATCTTCTCCCTAACAAAACTATCAGTCAGGTCCAGCCTCAGGTCCCGCTTGAAAGCTTTCTCCGATGGGATAAAGACCATGAAAGCTAGATCTTTCGGCAACATTTCGATCATCATCTCCCCAAACTTTTCGATCAGTAACTTGTTATCACTGTGGGAATGATGAGTGGTGGCTGTTGTGGTTGGATCTGGAAGACGTAGCATTGTGAGCGCGAGTATTACAAAGCTGCAAACCAATACCAACCCCAATACGAACGCGATTGGATTCCTCAAAACCCGGCTTCTGCTCATCGTTTAACTAACGGTGTGGACTTCGACAGGTGGAGGTGGAGAAAGCGTTTGATCTGGGTTGAAATGGAGTTTATGAGGTTGAGTCCAGGAGCTTCTAACTCTAAGAGAGACTGTGAGTTCAGAGGTGGTAAGTTTCATGGAATCGGGAACAACTACGATTTGGTCACGGCAAAGCCTTACTGACTTGACCTCGGACCAGAACTGGGGCTATGGGAGGCCAAACGAGGAAGTCGCCATTTGTTTTTTATCGGAACAATGACGGGGGCTGTGGGGCTATGGTGGTAGAGGAGAGGATTCTTGGATCTGGGTGGATTAAGATCGGGGCTATGATCGGACACACATACTGGATTCTCTATTGGTGGCGACGACAAGCACGAAGTGTGCTCGTTAGATGCATATGACTTGGGTGGCTGGCTTAGCCATGGTAGATTGGGGTGATGGCGGAGATAAAAAGAAGAGGAGAGAGAGAGCTGGGAGAAGAAGAGGTAAAAAGAAAAAGGAAAAAAAAAGGAGAGAAAAGAAAAAAATAAATTAAAAAAGAGTAAATAAGGGTATAATAGACATTTTAGCTTGAAATTAATGCCACGTCAGTAAAATAACGGGGTCTTTGACTGAAAGTTGACGGCAGGGACCAATTGGGAGGAAATTGGGAGTTCAGGGACTTTTTAGATGAAATTCGAACGTCAGGGACTGAAATGACGAAACCCTATAATTATAGGGAGTAAATAGTAATTAACTCAATGATTAATTATATGATAAATTGATGAATGTTTGAGTTAAGAAGTTCACTGTCTCCCTGTAAATGTTGTCATATTTTCATTGAGAAAATTGCAGATTGAGTAAAGTTTCTTTTCAAGTGCCTTGATGTCTTGAATTGAATTTAGTTAAACTTTATTTAGGTCACAGGTTGTTGCAAATAAAAATGGGCATGTTGCACAAAGCAATTTATGTTATTATTTGCATTTGATCATTAAGATAAAAATGTCCTGGAAACTTGTGTTAATTGTTTTCAAACTGTGCTTACTCGTGTCTTCCAAATAAGTGTTAGTATAGCATAGTTTGGTGACAAACAGCTTCACACATGATTTTGTGTTCATATTTTGATACTTAAAGACTCTTCTACTGTCATAAGATGTTGATTGTCTTTTTGGATAACTTGAGTTCTCTAATTATGGCCAGGGTGAAGATTCAGAAACTTAAGTACATTATGTCTACTGCTACAAAAGTGTTGCCTAATGCGAAATTCAGATTTTTATTGACATAGTATCTTGTGGTACTTGTTCCCATTATGGTTGATATTTTGTTTTGGTGTTTTATGTGTTTTTGAACTGCTTTTGGAACTAACACATAAATCTGCAGAAATATTGCTAAATTGAAACTTTGTATTTTTTGAGTTTTGGAATTGAAACTTACAGAATTTTTCTATTTGACTTTGCTCATTAGGAAGTATTTACATGAACCTCAACAATGTTTTGATGCTCACTGGAACAAACTTTAGATCCTAGAGAGATTCGGTAGAGCGTTATATGATGATGCATGAGAATATAGATCTAGTCTTTCATGAGGATGAACCTGAGGCATTAACTAAAGATACTTTAGCTGAGGAGGTTAAGTCATTTAAAGCCTAACACAGGTCAAATAGAATGGCCAAGAACACCATTAGGAACACTATGTCTGACACTGTAAGAGGTAGTGTAGAAGAACCTAACTTGGCTACTGACTATATGGAGGTTATTGAGAGAAAATTTAAAGAGAGTGAGAAAGCAGAGGCTGCAAGATTGTCTAAGGCTTTCCATGAATTGAAGTATGAAGGATTTGGGGGAGTTACAGAGCACATATTGAAGCTGATCCACTTAATGCTAGGCTTAGGGAGTTACTGATGGGAGTGAATTATAGCCAAGTGGTGCATGTTGCACTGTATTCTTTGCCAAATACCTTCAGTGGTCTTTGAACTAGCTACAATGCTCTAAAGGGTACCCAGACCATAGATGAGCTCATATCTATCTGCGCTGATGAAGAAGGTAGAATTAAGAAAGAGAGAGAGCCTGCAACCTCTGTGAACCTGGTGGAAAAGCCAAAGAAAAAGAAGAACAAGCTTAAGGTCACCAAAACCATCACTAAGCCATCTGGAAACACTGCAACACCTAACACCACCCAAAACTTTTAAGTTCAAGTGCTACTTTTGTAAGAAAGTAGGACATATGAAGAATTACTGCTCAGGTTTTAAGGCTTGGTTGATGAAGAAGGGTAAGAATTTCTAAAGTACTACATAAACTTTTTCTTTAGAAATTAATTTTGTCAATATTGAACCTCACACTTATTGGTTAGATTTTGGCTCACCCTTGCATATTACGAATTCTTTACAGGGATTCACAAAGAAAAGGGCACCAAGAAGTGAGGAAACTAATGTCTGTGTGGGAAATGGCATGAGGGTTGCAGTGAAGGCTATAGGAACCTTAATACTAGATCTAAGTTTTGGAAATTTTTTAGTTTTGGATGATGTTTATTACATTCCCTCGATTAAGAGAAATTTGCCTTCTATGTCTCTTTTGGTTAAGACTGGTTGCTGTTTTTACATTGATTTGGATGGAATAAAAATTTCTAAAGGTTCCTTGTTATATGGTTCTGGTGTTATTTTGGATAATTATATGAAATTGAATTGTTCAATACCTCAACAACTAATCTCACTTGTTAAATACATAAATAACACATTAAGTAGCAACACCATCACAGGTGTTAAAAGGACCTTGTTCAATGATAAATCAGCTTACTTGTGGCATAGGAGACTAGGCCACATTTCAAAAGAAAGACTGCAAATATTAGTAAAGAACAAAATACTTCCAGAACTAGACTTTTCAGACCTAGCAGACTGCATTGAATGTTTAAAGGGTAAAATGACAAACTTACAAAAAAAGACTGCTAGCAGAAGTGAAAAACTGCTAGAGTTAATTCATACAAATATATGTGGTCCCTTTAGGCATAGAACAATATGTGGAAATGTTTATTTCATTACATTCATAGATAACTATTCAAGGTACTGTTACATTTGCCTATTGTCAGAAAAATCACAGTCACTTGAGGCATTTAAAATTTTCAAAACTGAAGTTGAACATCAACTAGAAATGAAAATTAAGATTGTGAGGTCTGATAGGGGGGTGAATTTTATGGTAAATATACTGAGCAAGGACAACAAAAAGGTCCATTTGCTTTATATATGCAAGATGTAGGTATAAAAGCTCAATATACAACACCATAGGATCCCCAACAGAATGGTGTTGCAGAGAGAAAGAATAGAACTCTGTTGAATATGGTAAGAAGTATGATGTGTACTTCTGGGTTGCCAAAAATGTTTTGGGGATAAGCTTTAAGAACTGCAAACTACCTTTGCAATAGGTCCCCAAGCAAGTTTGTGGATAAAACACCATTTGAGTCTTGGTGTGGTAGGCAACTTAGTCTGCATCATTGCCATGTATGGGGTAATTGTAAAGCTGAGGCAAGAATTTACAATCCCAATTTAGGAAAACTTGACCCTAAATCTGTAACTTGTCATTTTATAGGCTATTGTGAAAAATCTAAAGGTTATAAACTCTATGCACCTCACTACTCACCTAGAATTTTTGAAACTCATCAGGTTAAATTTCTGGGGGAGAGTATTTGCAATACTAAATTTGAAGATTTAACTGATGATTTTGAGGAAATTGCAGAAAGTGAGGATACAGAAATAGAAATGCCAAACCTTAAAAATAATGCAGAAACTGAAAGTGAAGTTCACAATGCAGTAGGTGGTGACTTAGAACTTGAAAACCAAAATGTTGAAGTGGCTGAACCTATACCAGATCAAAATGTTCCTGAACCTTAACAAAATGCAGTTGAACCTAGAAGATCACAAAGAACTAGGAAGCCAACTTTTGGTGGTAAAATGATATTTATGAGGTTTATCTGCAAGAAGTTTAGAGCACTTTAGCAGATGATAATGACCCTATAAATTTTAAGCAAGCTGCATAAAGTAATGAGTCAAAACAATGGAAGAAAGCCATGGATGCAGAGCTTGAATCCATATATAATAATGAAGTGTGGGAGCTTGTGAAGCCAGATCCAAATCACAAGCCTATAGGCAACAAGTGGGTGTTCAAAACTAAGAGAGATGCCAAGGGAAACATTGAGAGACACAAAGCAAGACTTGTAGCTAAAGGGTTCACACAAAAGGAGGGTATAGATTTTACAGAAACATTTTCACCAGTTTCAACTAAGGACTCTTTTAGAATCATAATGGCTCTTGTCGCTCACTATGATATGGAGTTACATCAAATGGATGTAAAAACAGCCTTCTTAAATGGTGAACTAGAGGAAGTGATATACATGTCACAACCAGAAGGCTAGATTGAAACTGGAAAAGAAAACTTAGTCTGTAAGCTTAAGAAATCTATATATGGACTTAAACAGGCATCTAGACAATGGTATAGAAAATTTGATTCTATGGTTGCGTCTTTTGGTTTTATAGAAAATCTAGTAGATGAATGTGTTTATCTTAAAGTTGTTGGAAACCAGTTTGTTTTTCTTATCCTATATGTAGATGACATTCTCCTTGCTAGCAGTAACATTAAGTTACTGAAAGATACCAAAATATTTCTGTTGAAAATTTTTGATATGAAGGATCTGGGAGAGACTTCTTATGTATTAGGAATTGAGATAAAGAGAGACAGAGCACAAGGTTTATTGGGATTATCTCAACAAGCCTACATTTCAAAAATACTTCAGAGATTTGATATGGCCACTTGTGCTCATGGGGAGGTTCCAATATCTAAGGGAGATAAATTAAATAAGGATCAATGCCCTAAAATAAGTGTTGAGAAAAGGGAAATGGAGTCTGTACCATATGCTAGATTAGTTGGCAGTGTCATGTTTGCACAAGTGTGCACTAGGCCAGATTTATCCTTTGCAGTTGGCATATTGTCTAGATTTCATATGATCCTGGACACAAGCATTGGACTGCTGGCAAAAAGGTATTGAGATACCTACAGAGGACTAAGAGTCACATGCTTGTGTATAAGCGTGTGAAGAAACTTGAACTTGTAGGCTTCACAGACTCAGATTTTGCAGGCAATTATCTTGCATCAATGAAATCTACTTGTGGCTATGTATATATGTTGGCAGGTGGTGCAGTGGCTTGGAAAACAATGAAACAATCATTGATAGCCACATCCACCATGCAAGCAGAAATTATAGCCATATATGAAGGTGTATGTGAAGGCCTATGGATCAAAAACTTTCTTTTGGAAACAAAGATTTTAAGTAATCTTGTTGATGGAAAGCTGAAAGTTTATTATGATAATGAAGCTGCTGTGTTCTTCAGTAAGAATAGCAAAAGGTCTAATAATTCAAAACATATAGACTTGAAGTTCTACAGTGTGAGAAAGAGGGTAAAAGATGGAGAGATTGAAATAGCTGCCATTAGCACAGATGCACAGCTTGCAGATGCTTTTACCAAGGCATTACCAGTTTCAGTTTTCAAGAAGCATGTTGAAGACATGGGAATTCTCTCTAGTTTAGATTCTTGAGTTCAGAAAGAACAAAAGTCATAAAGATTATGTTTTCAGTTCTTAGTTTAAACGTTTCAATTTTATTTTAGTTTGCAGTTCATGTTAGAAACAATATGTATTCATATTTTGGTCAAATGAATAAACTTTGAGGTATTTCCAAATATAATGTTTCACAGCTTGATCTTATTTTAAAAATATTTGATTGCTGCTATTTTAGTTTTGTTGATTATCAGGTGGATAGAAATATGCATATATTCAGTAAGAGGCAAACATGCAATCCACTGGTGCTTAAATAAATAATGTTTGCATTATGATTTTGATATTCAAAATTTTTAGTTGGACTATAATCAAGTGTTTACTGCAGAATGACATACTTTACCGCTTGATTTCATCATATCAGTTTTGTAGTTCATGTGAGATGCATAGGTTATCATTGGTAATTTGGATCAAATATGTTTACATAAGCATGTTTATTTCCAAGTTCTATTTTAGCTGCTGCGTTCTTGACAGAACTGAATGGATCTTGAGAAACCATATATTTCAGTGCACACTTTGGCTATTTTCTAGAATGAGTTTTGGTTAAGTTGTTATATAGACAATATTGGTCCAAAGGGGAGATTGTAAAATATTATTTGGACATAATATTATCTACATTAAGTAAATAACAAACTGATTAAACTTATTACAATAAATGAAAATTATATGAATTATCTACCTTGACACCTAATGAGCTTTGGTATGTCACTCATATGGTTAGGAATCCATTTTGATAAAGATAAATATCTAATTAGTTGATATGATAAATATAGCATCTTTCAGAAATAACTCATTGGCTAAAATCAATGATTCTTTTATGGGAATACCTATCTAGCTTGTATATATAGGTGCTTGAAGTCCCTATTCACTATGTGACAAAACATTCAGTCCTGCCCCATAGAGAGGAGTTAAACACATAGTTGAGTAGAAGATTTCTTGCGTGTGGCTGCTTGAAGTTTTGGAGCTCGGATTATTTGTGTTGAATAGCTGTGTTGCTACTACTGCTTTTGAAGGAATGGCTGTTGTGCATGAAGCAGGTGATGCATCTTCTCTTGTTGTATTCTAGTTTATATTGTATTGATCATTTGGTTGTGTTTATACATTTTGTGAAACGATCTTGGTTTGCTCATTAAGTTAACAATATGTAGTCACCCAATTTACGGAGGCTGATAACCATTATTTGACAACTCCAGAGAGAGTTCATTTGTTACAATCTCATTGTCAAGTTTCAAATGCTACCAAATGCTTAACCATGGAACTTGGATTGATCAATATTCCTACCCACCAACAAATCAGTTTGCTTGAAGTTCAATCAGGAGGAATTGAGAATATGGGTTGCATTGGGAAAGTTATATACAATTATGGAAGAGATAAGTGAGAAGAGTTGAAGGGACATGATGTAGATATGTTGTATGCTCATTTTTTATCACAACAAGAGAAGAATTCATTTTTCTCTTTCAAGATAGAGGAAGACAATGAAAATAGAATCAAACATTGTTTTTGGGCATATGCGACCTCCAGGAGGGCTTATAATTTCTTTGGGGATGTAGTTATCTTTGATACATCATACAACACTAACAAATATCGGCTGATATTTGCACCACTATTAGGGGTTAACCATCATGGCCAGACCATTATGTTTGGTTGTGCATTCTTAGGTGATGAATCCACAGAGTCGTTTGTTTGGCTACTCAATACATTCTTAGAAGCAATGCCAGGAGGAAGTCCCCCAAAAATGATAATTACTTATCAAGATCCTGCTATGAAGATTGTCATTGCCCAAGTTTTTCCTTACACATTCCATAGGTATTGCATCTGGCACATATTAAATAAGTTTTATGAAAAGATAGGTGCTGTCAAATGTAATTAATGATTATTATGATGACTTTAGAAGCTGTGTATGGAACTCGGAGATGACAGGAGAATTTGATAAGAAGTGGAAGGAAGTTGTTGAGAGGAGTAGCTTAAGTGACAATGGATGGCTTCAATCAATTTATGACATTCGAGCATCATGGGTGCCTACATATTGTAACCACATTTTCTCGGCTGGAATGTCAAGTAGCCAACGTGCTGAAAGTTGTCATTCATTTTTCAAGAAGTATGTTCACCACAAAATTCATTACTAGACTTTGTGATTCCCTTTAATAGAGGACTTGTACATCAACGTCATCAAGAGTTAGTTTTTGCCCATGTTGATGCGAATGATGAGCCTCAGTTGAATACTCCTCATCCTATGGAATCTCAAATGTCTGAAATTTATACTCGTGCATGTTTCCAACAATTTCAAAGTGAATTCTATATGAGCTTTTTCAATTACAGGTTTCAACTTATGAGAGAGGATAACAATCAAAGAGTGTATTTGGTCAAGAAAAGAAGTGATCAGATTCAAAAGGATCGGGAAATTGTTTATGACAAGCATATGGATCTTGCTTCATGTACTTGCAAAAAATTTCAAAGTGAAGGAATCCCTTGTAGGCACATCTTGGCATATTTGCTGAAAGTTCAGGAAGTAGATTACTTACCTGACCAATATATTTTGAAGAGATGGACTAAAGTTGCAAATGCTACTGTAGTTAAGGACCTAGATGGGTTGGTGATAACAGATGCAAATGCATTGGTGGTGAAGTGTAGTAAATTATTTCATCATGCTTCACTTGTTATTGACAAAGTCCTTACAAGTCCTGATGAAGCTCAAACCATGTTTCTCGAGACACTTGACAATGTGCTTGATAAGCTCAAACAAATGCAAGTCAATAGTAGTGAAAGTGTGAGTATTGATAAGAAGTTGCCGAGTGATGTTCAACATAGTTATAATGAGCCAAATGAAATCAAAGCGAAGGGTTCTAGAAAAAGGCTTGAGAAAACAAAGGAGAAGACAAAGAGAAAGAGAAGTAGTACAAGGAAATGTCATGGATGTGGTTTGTATGGCCAATTACATGATAAACGAAATTGCCTGGCCCTTAGTACGGCTAAAGATAGGTAATGTAGTGAAATACTTTGTTTATTCCTTGCATCATTTCTTTTTTTATATATAGTTTTGTAGTTAATTAGTTGTTATTTTCATGTAGTTCTCTTCTTGACAAATCTGGGGGCAAGGAGTCAGGTTCCTTTGCGAAAGATGATGACGAGCCAATATCAACTGATGAAGATGAGGACTCCAGTTCCTTCGATGAAGATGATGACAATTAAGTTTCCCCTGCTTTTGAAGAGACTTTATGATTTGGTTTTGCAGCATAGTAGCAAAGTATAAAGAAAGAAATAGTTGAACAGAAAAAGTTTGTTCTTTGCAGCATTCCAGTGCTATGTAACTATTACAATTCTATTAGTGTATCTTCATCAAATAATGTATGAAGAATAGTTTGGATTACTGAATTCTGAGAGAAAAACAGAGTGAGCAAAACAGAGCCCTCTTCTTTGAATTGATAGAATCCTCCACTTCACAAGAACACCTCTCGTATTCGAATTGATAGAATCCTTTATTCCTTCTGAATCTTCTTGAGAGAATCCTTCATTCCTTAAAAGATAACAAAGGCATTATGAGAAGCAAATATAGAAACACATGTACGTAGACTAGTATATATAGTACTCATTTTTCTTGTGATCAAAGCTGGCAACTGGCAAGTGAAATCAAATTACAGTACTGTACTACTTTAATATATGAAACACATTCAAACTAGCTAATAACAATATTTGACATAACCAACATTAATTCCTAGTTTATTGCAAAAGTTATGCAATCATGGACCATGTACATGGAATTTGATATGCTTAATGCTAAGAAATTTGGACAGAAACATAGCATGTGATCGATGAAGTTCCTGGTCTTACCTTGGCTACACTTGAACTTGTTCAAATGTGACTAGCAGCACTATCTGCCCTGTGCAACAATATTTCCTGCTCAGCTTTCTCTCCTTTGATCATTGTAATTTCATTCTTCTTCTTCTTCTTTTGTGTGTTGTGTTTGTTGACATTCCCTTCCTTCTCTTTGGTTCCACTTAAAGACCAACCAATTTTCATAAGCAAAATACCCAAACTGACAAAAAAAAAAAAAAACTCTAATCTAGATGATCCATTAAAAACTCGCCCGTATCCATTTAAAACCCGCCCGTATGACCTTAAAAAGACCTTCTTTTTTTTTTTTTTTTTTTCTATTTTAACATAGCCGTTGAGGCTCATTTAAGCAGATCCTACAGCCATTATTGATCATCCGCATTTTTTCAAAAGAACGGACGTCCTTAGTAGAGCATCCTTGTATATATATATATATATATATATATATATATATATCTCTCTCTCAATTTAGCTGGAAATTTGCATGAATGATGTACTCATATAGGCTGAAAAGGTTCTATAAGAAAAAGTGAAGAACCTCTAGAACCCTCTCCTTTCTTCCTATATCCTTCTTCAGCCTTCTTGCCACTGCACTACCTTTTCCAACATCTTTTTCACAATCGACCACTGGATTTTCACTCTAGACCTCTACATCTAGTCTATCTTTCTACTTTCAAAATCCAGGTTTGTCTTTGATCTCTAACTACTCTTTCTAAAGCTATCTTGGTTCCCTATAAGGGCTTAGTTAGTTGCTTGTGGTTGTTTGGTATTGTACACTGTTAATTTTTTCATTACCAGAGTCCTCTTGTCTTTGTGTTTTATCTCTCTTTTTCTTTCCTTATTAATCGTTTTAGCTAGCCTGCATTCTTCAGCAAATTAGCTATGAGGATTGCATCTTGGAATTACAGGAGTTGTGCTAAGGATGGCTTCCTTAGCCAAGCTTTGTATTTTGCTAAATCTCTCAAATTTTTGCTTACTGGATACTAGGTTGTCTGCTTTAGCTGCATCATGATTGTGTTTTAAGTATTCTGAAATAGTAGAATCAGTTGGACAATTTGGTGGTCCTATTTTGTTGTGGAATGATGATTTAGTATCAATATTATTTTCTCTAGGTCTTGATATATTCATTGTCGTTTTTCTGATCATATTAACCATACTTCTTGGCTATGCACATTTCTTTATATGTTTCCTCATAAAGAATTACAACTTTCTTTGTGGAATTAGTTGAAAACTCTTAAGCTTGTACCTTTTAAACCTTAGGCTATGATCAGAGATTTCAATTGTATCATAAATCTAAATGAGAAAAAAGGAGGACAAAGAAGAACTAATGTGTACATGACATAGTTTATGGAATTTCTTAATGATTGTGATTTTCTTTCTTTACCTTCTAATGGTCACCAGTATACTTGGTGTAATAAACAATTTGGCAATGATTGGATCTATGAATGATTAGATAAAGTACAGTGGCAGATCCATGATTGAAAATGGGGTGCGCTAATTTTAAGTAGATGAAAATTTTGTGAATTTCTATATTTTTTGTTTGAGATTTGGAACCCAGTGGGAGACTCATTCTTACGCCTTTATTGTTATCATTCAAAACATACAACGCGGGGCGGGGAACATAAAACCAAAACCTCGTAAATTAAAAATTACAAGAGTAAATTTATTGTGAAACAACAAAAAAACAGTAATTTAAAACTAACTGAATCGCACCCTTCGAGGTCTACTCACTTAAAACTCAGCAATCACAGAATCATTATCAATATTATCGACAAATTCCTTTTCAATGTAGAGAATCATTAAATCATGAAGAAATTCATTTTCCATCTTATTTTGAAGTTTTTTTTTTTTATGATGTTCATAGATGAAAATGCACTCTCTGTTGTTGTTGTAGAAACTGGCTGAGTCAGCACAAGACAAATCAACCTATAAATCATAGGAAAAAATCATGACTTTCTTGATTCAACTAACCATCTACACAAATCAGACACAAAAGTTGTCTTGGCAAATCTTGGATCCTTTTAAATATCTGTTAGAAAATACCCACACTCCACATATAGAGCAAGCATTCATTGATATAAAATCTTGAGGATATATAAAACTTCAAAGCAAGCTTGCAAAACATCTTCAGATTTGAACAATTGGAAATTATTACGTGGATCTGGATCAAATGTACCACTAAGAACAAGGAGCTCGAACAAATTATCTGAAAATCTACTATCTATCTGTACCTAGCTGTTGGGTTAAAAATTGCACAAAGTGTAAAATGTCACCTAACGTAATTTCACTCGTATTCATTAATAGAATAGAGTTTTAATTATTTCGGGTTC